>JASAUF010000436.1:0-575000 GCA_030180095.1 Magnolia changhungtana | reverse complement strand
TATTTTATTTTATTTTCTAAGGTTTGCTAGAAAACATCCATACGTGTTGCAATAGGATGCATCCATGCTTTACCAGTTGGATATGTTTTAAATAGGTGTACTGGGTGTTGGCTCCTATATTATGCTGTTTTGGGCCAACACGGGTATATTGTTGGTGGTTAATACTGATACATATGGGTTGATTTACTAGTTTTAGACAATACTGTAAATCCTGTATGGGGTTATTTTTGATAGGCATGGCAATGGTCAGACTTGAGGTTCAGGCTAGGATTTTGAATAGTTGGGCTGGTAATATTCAAAATATTGATTTTTCTAGGTCTGGTCTGAGCCCATTGCTGCCTCTAATTTTCAATGACCCAAAATGTTTGATAGTGGGCCTTATCACGGCTAGAGGATTGCAAAAAATACTCCCAAAACATTTCAAAATGTTAATTTTTATAAGTCGAGGCTCAGCCTATAGCTAGCTCTAATTTAATTTCAATGACCCAAGATGCTTTTTTGGTGGGCCTAGCCATGGATAGAGGATTCCCAAAAAGTAGTGTCAAATTGAAATATTTGAAGTTGTAGATTATTCAAAAATCAAAAGAGACCGGACACATTCAAAGAAAAAGAGCTAAAGGTCATATTTATTAGGATAACCGTAGGCTAAAGGTCATAATTCCAAGTGAATTATGCTAAATCGAATGATGAGACCGGACACATTCAAAGAAACTGGACACATTCAAAGAAAAAGAGCTAAAGGTCATAATTCCAAGTGAATTATGCTAAATCGAATGATGAGAATAATAAGCCAAAGAAATAAAAGAACTTGGCACTACTAGAAGAAGAAATATTTCCAATATTATTCTAGCAACTAGCTAACCTATGAAAAGTACATAGAACTTGATATATGGTCCACATTATTATTTGAGGCTTTGTGCATCTAAGAGCACTCAGGATACCCAGTGCATCAATGTGCCCAGATCAACCATAGGTCATCTGCCTATTTAAGTTGTATAATTGGATACTTCTAGAAAGGAACCATCTGAAGATGTTTTTACCTAAAAATCAAGCAAGCCTACTTATAAAGAAGTGAGCAATTGTTACATGTGTATCACTTTGGAAGACGTTTCTTTGGATAATAATTTGAATGCAATAAACTCGATCATCATCGGAGGGATATTTTATTCATCTCAAGTGGTTAACATCTCTTTATTTAAATTTAAAAGATGGTAAAAGGGGAAATTTTTTTGAGAAGATGAAAGAAAGCGTTGTATATTAAAATTCACAAAATGCAATGTATTCAAGACATCTGAATCCATCATATGCTTGGCCTTGCGTCGTTACCCGAGCCCAAAAATCAAATAAGTGGAAACTGAGGTTGGCCACAACACGGACAAGTTGAAAGAGGATGCGCGCCAATGGCATTCTCTTCTTTCTGTTGCGGTGCTGCTGCTGCATATCAAGGAGATTCAGTTGGGTCCAACTGATGCATAGCCTCCTTCAAGAATTTTGGGTATATGATTGGCGTGATCCGAGATCTTTTTGTTGGGACCCGCTGAATGGCTGTACAATCCTTTCATTTTTAATAAAATGCAGGTGGAATGAGTCCACTTTTCCTTCTTAAAAAAAGTTGAAAGAGGATTCCAAACCTTCATTTTTGTTTGGGGCAATTACGAGGGAACAAATCTGATGGACCGATTGGATGCGTACAGAATAGACACCCTACTTTTTCTAGACTGGGAGAGAGAAAAGAAGCAATCATGAGAGGGTACCTAAATTTGAGATGTGAATTACAGTCCTCAAACAAAGTCGATTTCAGAGAGAACATCAGCCCTACAGTCAATATCACCATGCTCTTTTACAAACCAGCTTGGTGGGACCCATTCAATCCATATCGAATGCCGTAGACGACTGACAAAGGGATGAAAGACGAATAACTAATCATGGGCGCACATGGAAAATGTCATCCACACCGTTAATGTAAATGGAATTCCCCAAATCACATTTAATCTACCCATCTTAACAATCTGAATTCCGCGGACAAACAAACAGTAGCCATCAATAATTTACAAGAATCAGATGGTTATTATCATATATGTAAGTGCACCTTTTGGATTATGGCTCATTCACAACAGGGACCCACTGATTGGATTGTCTGATCAATTGGGATCTTTTTTTTTTTTCTCTAAAGAAATGTGGTAGCACACAGCTGTAATTTTATTGATTCAGACAAAAAAAAAGGAAAAATAAAAAATCTTAAGATCAACAAGGTGGGTACGATAATAAGAAAGGGGACGGGTCTTACCTAAGGACCACACAGCTGCTATTTAATTTTGATTTAGAGGACCCAACAAAAGGAGTCAGAAAAGGAAAGGCATGCAAAACAGGGATAAGGATCGACTGGGGAGGCTTCTTGCTTTTGAGTTGGCCCAGTTGTGTAGGTTTTGCCTAAGCAGTTTCAGTCAGCTAGTTTTTCTAGTCCTGCCTTCTAGTCTCCTTCAGTAGTGGTCTCCTGTTCCGGCCTCTATTCCAGTTTGCTTCAGCAGGTTCAGCTGATATTCTGCCTTCTTAAAATCCTCATGTGGCCATTGGCTTTATGCGAGGTAGAGTTAGCGTTTAGGCAGGAGTGTGCGAATTTATCTCTTTATTTACTTGCAATTGAATACAATAGAAATTAAGATAAAATGGTCATCTATATTTCCAAGTGAAATACATTATTATTTATTATGACTGCAAAATCAGAGCCATTCAATCAGCAAAACAAAAACATAGAGAGCTCTCTATACATACATATCATACTTTGTATTCTCTCTTCTTTCTCCAAAGCTTTCAAGCAAGCCAACCTTCATCCATTCTCCAACTTAATACTGAAGAAGATTTTTCACCCTTAACTGCCTTGTTCAAAGTTACAAACAACACATCCAAGACCCCCATGTGCAATCACTGCTTCAAGCAGGACCATGCCCATCCAAAATGAATGATTGCTAATCGCTTGCGATTGATGGTGGTGGTGAATGACACCCGTCGAATTAAAAATCAATTTCTGACCTGCAATGTCATTCCGTTCGCCATATGTCACTAAATGTTTCACAGCTTGACGGTTGTTTGTAACAAAATATATGTATATATATGTTTCCGAATTTGAAGCCTGACTGATTAAGCTATGGTGGTGCTTCCCGATGATGATTGAGTGCCCATGTTGATAATGTGTGGTTGGTCTGGAATCAGAATTCAATGAGAAATTAAGAGAGTAAAAAGTTAGAGATCAGATGATAAAATAATGAAGATTTTATTTTTTCTAATTGTTCTTCTTGTGCACTGGTCATGTTGGTTTTGCTAGCTACTTAATTACGGAGTGGAGGAGTTTTGAGAACGAAGAAGCAGGCACCGATGACAACATAGCAGAGAAGGGGAACCAGTCCTTCGAGGTAGTGTGAAGTTCCATCCTGCAAATTGCATTATATTCTTAAACTTTGAGGGAGTAGCTTCTGACTCTATAGTTTTCCATGTTGTCACCGTGGTTCCGTTATCCAGACCTTTGATGCTATCCTCCCCAAAAATCCCCCAGATTTGCAGATCCTAACCACTCAACCTGTGGCCTAATGATAGACATTGAAGGTGGGCACACATGATGGACGGTTGACATCAAAGGTGGGCCAACATGATGAACGACCCATGTTGCGGGTGGGGCCCACACAATGAATGGTCCATATCAAAGGTGGGCCTACATAATGGACGTAATGGGCTTGACAAGATGGATGGCCCACATCATAGTGTGGCTCCTCGTGATTGACGGTCCACATCCGAGTTCCCACATGATGGACAACCCATATCCAAAGTGGCCCAATATGATGGATGATCCACATAGATGGTGTGCCCCATATATGGTGGGAACCTAGTAGGTCACCTGGTGGGGAACTGGCCTCATATCGTGCACCTGCTTTCATCTTGGTTAGCCCATTACCAATACTTCCAATTGAAGTGGGTTGGTTCATTGCCTGGGATCTATCCCTCAGGTCTGCAGCTGATGATGCCATTTGCAAATTATTTAGATGTGAGCTTAGGGTTTCAACTCCTCTCCAGGCATGGCTTTTCATTCTTCTCAGGTAATGACTTTCTAACTCCTCAGGTCCTCACTGTTGGAAGTTTTATAACTTAGAAATCATGGATAATGGTAGTCCTTGGGACTACAACTTGGCTTTGGGTGAATCCGATCGAACCTATCAATCTAACCTGAGTTCGGGCCAGGTAGGTTGGGCTGTCTATGTCTTCAGGTTGAGTTGGGTTGTCAAGACCTTTGGGTTGGGTTCGCATGGGTTTGGGTTTTGGGTTGGTGGTTGAGGTTGGGTTGGCCTGCAACCCGACCCAACCGGTCGGCCCAAGCCAAACACACTAGAATTGGATCTCTAGTATAATCTTACTTGAGCAAGACATTTGGCTAGTTCATTATAGAATATGGTAGCCAACTCACACTCCTAGAAGATTCATGATGAATTGCGAGGCTTTACTATTGTGTTCATTGTGAGGTTGGGAGAGACTTACCTCTTCCATGAGGGAGACAAGGAGGAAAATCTCGAGGGGTCTGCACTCGGCGAGGCCCTTGTGACACGGAGCGGGGAGAGGAAGAACGGGAAGGGCGGGAAGGCTTGGTACTTAGCAAAATTCAATTTCTTTTGCATCATCTAATCAGCTTTGGTATGCGTTATAACAGAGATCAGTGATTTCATATCGCTAAAACTTTGATTATGAAGGTGTTGGGCTGCAACTCAGCTGGGCTATTCCAGGCCTATTCTCAGCACACCCTTGTTTGACCTGGGTCTTAGGGGAGTGTAGCTTGGTCTCAGGCCTGAATTTTAGGCCCAGTAGTTGGCTGTGCTGGGCCTTTGCTTTTGAGCCTTCTTGAAGAAGACCAGTGTTGGGACTGTGGACCAATCTCAAACCATCTTGTTATCTTGTGGGTTGGGATTGGAATCAGGACCTCGGCTTATGCGTCAGGCCAGGAAACAATTTGAAGCAGCCCTAGCCCTAGGACCTTATTAATTGATAATTAGCCCAGTTTAATAGGTTATGAGATATTTAGCAGAAGATTTCCTTCTAAGGCCCAGCCATCCCGGCCTTAATTTTGTGGGCTTGGGCCTGAAACTGAATTTTTTTCCCCTCTCAAACTTGAGTAACTTCAAAGATCAGCACACTGGGAACCCCCCACCCACCAAAAAACATGTGTAGATGTAGTCTCTGCGGTGGACTCTTGACGTAGAGTGCGTCGCGGACAATTTCATTGTCAAGATGGACCAGAGAAGGCTCAATTGGAGGCAGAAGTGATCTGGATCATCAGAACCATAAAACAAGCTTATCTCACAAATCGGAATGAGTTATTCGACGTACCATATATGATTTTGGGGTAGGAGAATCTACTTTAGCCACCCGGCCAACTAAGCCGTGCCAGGTTTCCCACACCGAACTTGCGAGATTTCATCAAATCAACAGTCGTAAATCCATTTTATTTTTGTTTTTACTATTTATTGTAAGTTTTAGTTCAATCATAACTTTTGATCCATTGAGTTTAAGTAGTTGTGTCCAACATGAGAAATGCTTAGAAAAAATTAGGAGAACAAAGTAGTTCGGACAACTAGGACACTTACTATTTTTGGCCAAAAACCATGAATTCTATTAGAAGTCATGACCGCCTATAAATAATAAGTTTATTATTTATCGTCTTCCTCAAAGGGATAACTGTTCTGAATCCACAGAACGTCTCTGGACTCCTCACAGAGACTCCTCAAATCTACGAGGAAAAGAATAAGGAAAATAAAAAATAAATTCTATAAAATTCGAAATTGATTGATGAATGAAATAAACGAGTTCATAACCCTTTAAATAGGGATACTAAGCAATGGGAGAGAAATTAGAATCAAACTACAACTAAAACTCCTAGAATTCGCAACTTACTATAAATAGTAAACTCACTATTTATAGATGGTCGTGATGTCTACTAGGGTGCAAGGTTTTTGACCAAAATAGTAAGTGTTCTATTTAGCTTCACCAAGCTGTTCTCCTAATTATTCTAAACACTTTTCATGTTGGGCGCAACTCCTAAAGCCCAACGGAGGAAGAGTTATAATCAAACTAAAACTTACTATTTATATTAAAAATAAAGAAGGAAATGACCGTTGATCTGATGGCATTTTGCAAATCCAGCTTGTGTAACCTGACATATCGGGGTTGGGTGGCTACAGTAGCACGTTCTACCCCAAAATCATATATTTTACATTGATAACTCATTTTGGATTGCGAGATACGTTCGATTTAAAGTCCAATGGTCCGGATCACTTCTATCGTCGACCGAGCTTTTCTGATCCATCGTGGCTATGAAATTGTCCGCGACCCACTCTACATCAGTAAGTAACGATTTTAGGGACTTTGAGTTGTAGTTTGATTCCGAAACTTCTTCCTAGGGTTCATATTACTATTTAAGGGATTGTGAACATCTTTTTTTTTTCTAAAAGAAATAAAAAATTATTACCAATCAATTTATTTCAGCTTTTATTAAAATTTATTTCTATTTACTATATCTCCTCGTGGATTCAAGGCATCTATGTGAGGATACTAGAGCAGCTCCATGGATTAAGAGTATGTATCCCTTGAGGAATTTGAACCATTAACGACTATCTAGCAACGGTCCACTCCTCTAGTACCTATATAAACTGGATCATTCCAATCAAGAATTAATCAACTCCAATAGATCTTATTAGAATTCATTTGATCTAAGCAAAAAATTCTCCTTGTAAGAATATCTTGCAATCACTAATCTAATATGCTAAATTATCTACAACGTTTGAAGAGTTTCTAAGTAGACCCTTCATAATTACTGCACGTATGATCTAGTAAGAAGGCTTTTCTTATTTTGAAAGCAATTTGTCTATAACTTATCAACAATTGATAATGGAGTAAATCAAGCTTTAAAAGGATAACGTATTCATACGTGGTTAAGCACGGTGCTAAAAATAAATAATTTTATTTTTTCAAATTTCTCAGTATATTTTCCAACAAGGCAACCCAAAACGTACTCCACCCAAAACATACTCCATTCACTACCATCAACCGTGACATTCACGGCTACACATAATGAGGGATAGTATATCAAAAGGACGAGAAGCTTACGACCCTTTGCTGGGGTCTTTGTTTTTCCTTAGTTTCTTTATAAAACATGAATTTTACAGGTCAAATAGGTCAGATTGTTCTCATAATTGGACCAAGGGTGTTTCTTTGAAATCTGGGGCAATTCAAACTGGGCCCACTAAATGTATGATTCAAATTGATAATAGGAGGGTTCTTCCAAAAAGTTAAAAACTAAAAAATAAAATGGTTACTATGACAGGAGGAATGCAGCCTTTTTTTAATTAATTTACATTTGGATTCAACGGACTTTTGTAGTGACATTCACAGCCAGTCCTCCCACGGAGTCCCCTTGGTGGAAGTGGATTGCGTACTGAGTAACCCAATACCCTAAGCGTACTGAGTAAATTCTGTGGGGCCCACCTTAATTCTTGCATTTTATCCAACCCGTTCATCTATTTTACTAGATAATTGTAGGGCTTTATCCCAAAATTGAAGCCTATAAAAAGATTGAGTGGACCACACCAACATAAACAATGTGAATTGAACTTCTATCGTTGAAAAGTTCTTAGGGGCTACAGAAGTTTTAAATCAAGCTGATATTTGTTTTTTTTCCCTTCATCCATTTCTGTTTGATCTTATGAACAGGTTGGATGAAAAATAAACATTACTGCGTGCCTCATAAAGGTTTCAACGGTGGAAACCAATACTTCCACTGTTTCATGTTGTATGGTCCAGTTGAGGTGTGGATATACTTTAATTTTGATCTCAATGCTTAAAATGATCTCTAAAAATGGATGGACAGCCACTACAAGAAAATAGACCTTTAGCGGTGGCCAAAACCGCCGCTAAAAGAATTAGCAGCGGTCGGGCACGTGCCACCAAAGGGGGCATCGCTGTGCTTTTTACCGGCGGTCGGCCTTTTTAGTGGCGTTTTAACGGCCGCCGTTAAATTAGTTTATTTCTAGCGGCGCTAATTAAACTTTAGCGGCGCTTCTAGTGACTGCCGCTAGTGCCTATAAACAGTTTGAAAACGCCGTAAAAAACGCCAGTAAAGAGCTACGAGAACGCGGTTGAAAGCGATTATAACGCCGCTAAGCTACCCGAAACGCCGCTAGAAATTAAACAAGTGCTACAGAGAGCTTGGGAAACGCCGCTAATCTTGTAGAAACGCCGAAAGTTTTGTCGATAATAGAAATTCCTACTGATTATTTACTAATCCTTTCACACAAATTCCTGTTGATTCTGACTAATCCTTTCTTATAATTACTGTCCTACAATCAAATCTCCATCAATCTAACTATCAAATCTCTATCTGCATAACTATCAAAAACCTATGATTGAATTACACGAATTTGAATTACCCAATAATTTAACATTCATCAAGAAAACAATTAGCACAATATCAACAAAACAATTAATGGTCTATTTAAAGTTTTCAAAACAAACTATAAATGTCTTCCTTTCCTAGCCTTTCACATGAACTGTTTCAGTAAGGTCCCCTTCTGGACTGATCATATGTCTTCGATCATATGTCTTCATTTCCTAGCCACATCTTCTGGCAAATGTCTACAACACCAACCTCACTGGCCATGATCACGTGTCCACTATGTGTGATGTAGGCCCTTTTCTTGCAATGAGCCCAAATTCCTCCCTGGGAAGTTTCCCTGCAATGGGCTGAGAAGCATAGCTGAATGCGGGACTCTTTCATTGCATTAGTTGCATTTTTCAACAAGGCCTGGCCAAGAATATGATGGTTGGAAACATCAATGGCAGATGAAGATACCATTGCAACCATCAAAAGTCATATCCACAGAACAAATCTGAATATTAAAAGAAAGAAACTAACCATCCTGATGTTCTCTAGAGAGATGCACCCATTTTTGTTCGGCTCCAATAGTGTAAATTGTTCCTTCAGATGAAAGAACTGACCAATGGTCAGTGTCTTTGACAAAGCCTGTGATAGACACAAATGAAAGTTTAAATGCATGGTTAGTCTTCTTATTCATCAGATACGACCATTTGTTATAAAACCAAGTGCTATCATCATTTCCCACCCATTGATGTTGAGGCTGCGAGGAAATGAATGAGTTTTTGTAATGATAATCTTGAAATTGACAAACAAAAGCATGTATTTCTGACTCATCTGAGTTGACTCAGACGCAGTCGAGTTTGATCCAGTTCGAAACCATAAGTCATCCTCCGAGTCACCCAGTTAAAAACCATGGAACAAAGGGTATGATGAAGATGGGGTTTCAAGTACCAGATTGAGAGAGCATCTATAGCAATTTCAGCATTTTTCATATGTCCTGTTAGTAGAACCAATATAGTGTTGTACCATAGCTCTAGGCTGTTAAGAGAAAACAGATTACAAGATTAGAAACACAGGTATAAGTGGGCTTATTTGAAGATCGAACCAGGCCTTAACACATAACATTGTTTATATTCAAGATGGGCCCAGCTTTTCTTCTCTCAGGCCCAAAAATCAGGCCGGACCCAATATGCTTAAAAGACTCGACTATTCAGACTGACCCGTTCAATCTCGAGTCAGGTCGAGACTCAGCTGAGTAGGCTCTGACTCGTATGAATCATATAGGGTCCAACCAAGTCCGATTCGAGTTTGTGGAGCCCAACCTGCAGGTTTAAAAGGTAAACCCAAGTCTGCCTGAGCCCAGCGTGACGCCGTTCCCATTAACAGCCCTGATTAGTAAGGGTGTTGGATGTTGATGGACTGCGTTTGAGCCCAGCATTGATTAACAAGACAAGCCCAACCTGAAGTACAAGGGCATGGCCCAAGCCCAACTGATGGGCCAGGCCTAGGAGTTTGGGCCCAAACTCGACACGTAGTGCAATCCAACCCGATGCATTGTCACCGTCAATCAGAGGACGCGGATTAGCTACTGACAGGTCGAGTAGCGAGAGTCGCTACTGAAGTGATGTCACCTAGTTCTGTGGGTCCCACCATGATGTATGTTTTGTATCCACACCGTTCGTCCATTTGGAGAGATCATTTTAGGGCATGAGCCAAAGAATGAATCAGATCCAAATCTCGAGCGGACCCCACCACAGAAGTGACACCCACCGTTAAAAAATTCTAAGGGCCACAAAAGTTTTCGATCAAGCTGATATTTGTGTTTTCCTTCTTTAATGTTTGTATTAACTTATGAACAGGTTGGATCTCAAATAAACATCACGGTGGACCTTAGGAAGGTTTCAATGTCTAACGTCTGAAAATTACTTTGGCAATTGCATTTTTATCTGGACAGACTGAAAATTACTTTGGCAATTGCATTTTTATCATCGGAACCTTGTAATTCAATTCATCTGGAGCTACTTCAAACTTCTAATGTCTCACTCAGTTTCAACATAAGGAGCATTCAACAAAGTTTTCAACACATCGAGAGAATTTGGTGAATTTCAAATAATGGAGGTGGGTTGGCAATATTATAACACTAATGGGTGCCTTTGTATTTTGAAATGACAGGAGAAGGAAGAAATCAACAGTGAAAATTGAAAGAGTGAACTCACCAAGCAGCATCGGGATCAGTTGCTGTGCAGAAGGGAGGAGATGCCAGAATCTTTGATTTCCAAATACAATGAATATGATTCATAGGCTTTTGCCACACTGCAAATGGGCCCCTCTCTGCAATTTTTTTCTAGCACAGCCACCTTGTAAGATCCTCTATGCTGGCCTGCTCTTGTTCCAAGTCTTTAGTCTATCTCTGCCAACCTTAGTAGTTGTTTCTCCAATTAATGGGCGGGCCAGACAAAACCCAGTAGGCACTAGGCCGCAGAACCTGATCAATTTCCATAAGATATAATCCACCTGGGCAACAAAAAACAAGAAAATGTCAGCATTTTAGGAAAGGCACTAAAAGATGACAATGGTCGACATCAGCTCTGTACAGATGTGAATTGTATTTTGAAAGAAAAATGAAAATAACAAAAGGGGCAAGGAATGGCCAGTAGCTCCATCACAAGCGAGGCTATTGGCTTCCTCATTGGCACCATTTGACACTGAAAAAAAAACAGAAGTGCCATGTGAACTTTGATTCCCAAATACATAGCACTGTTCTCCAAGGGCAACCGAAGACCCTGAAAATGCGAAATTGCTTAACATGTTATGTGGTTGAATATGTTGCCAGATAAATGGACATCTTTCATTTTTATTCCCATGATTGGATAACACAGAATGTTCTGCTGTATAAATAATGTCAATGGATACATAAGATGAGTGCATTTCATTACATTGTAAAATCATGTAATCCACCAAAGTATGAAAATTGGTCATTATAGCAATGGGCGATACTAGAAGAGTTGCAACTTCCACAAAGCATCACATGGGTCTTTCTAAAATAAATTGAATGCAGACCTGTTGTTTCATAAAAATCAGCATATATTGCATAATCCAATGTGCAAATGGATAAGAATGACATTTCAGTATGGCTGTAAATGAGCTGGCTAGGCCCTACAGGTTCCTGCACCCAGAGTGTGGCTAAATGGGCATGGGCATGGGTTTGGGTAAGTTTTTTAGCCTGGTTAATAAATGCACCAGGTGTTGTTACACCCCTGCCCATGCTCGAATCTGGACTGAACTGGATTATGTATCTATGAGAATTCTTATGTGATACTTCCTGTACAATGTATTAAAATACTATAATTTTAATAACATGTTATGCCTGACCTTGGTTCATGCAGTGTTCTCGTAATCTTTTCCATATGAATATGTAAAAATATCACAAAAATAAAAAATAAAAAATCAGCAATTGATATTTATACTCACCCTGTTTGGTAGACACAACTTTTTTTACTGGGATTTGGCAATATGAAACCTGGTCCCTTGACAGCCTATCCAAAGCTAAATACATCGGATTTCTCTGAGAAAAGACCCTGCACGGCATACTCCGGTGACATATAGCCCCTATAATCAATCATTCAATTGTAAAATAAAAATAAAGAATAAAAAAGCTAGCAGTGTTAGAAATTAGTTTCTTCGAACAAAAATTCATCCACATTGCTGTCCATAAATAGTACTTACAATGTCCCCACTACTCTAGCAGTGTTTCCTTGGGTTTGATTTCCACTAAAAATCCTCGCTAAACCAAAGTCTGATATTTTCGAGTTCATTTCACTGTCTAAAAGAATATTGCTGGCCTTTAGATCTCTATGATTGACTCTTAATCTCGAGTACCGGTGAAGATAAAGAAGCCCTTGAGTGATCCATGCTGACTATGTCAAGTGACCTGAAAATTAGTCAAGTGACTTGAAAATTAGTCGAGTGACCTGAAGATTAACGTTGTATAATAAAATCGAAGAAAATGACACAACTCGCCTTGATGCCCTTTCCCCTCCTCCTTTACCCAGGCTTGGGACCGGCAATACAAGAAGTTGCATTGGCGGAGTTAAAAAAGGGTTTAAGCTCCATTTGGTTTGAGAAAAAAATATATTCATAAAGATCAATGTGATGACCAAATGGAGCCTAAGACTTACATGCAAATTTACTAAAAGGTATGATAAGAACTCTTACACTACAAATATGATGACCAAGTGACCACATGTAAAAAGAAAAGAAATAAAAAGATTAAATTAAAGACATCCAAATGCTTAAGAGGTACCAGAATCTAAACTCCTTAAGAGGTATCTCAGCAGAGGTAATTAAATTAGGTACGGAATGAAAATTCCCGCCTAATGAGTTACTATCCACTACCTCACTGTTCTCATTAAACGTAGATAGCCTAATATGGATTGGTGCTTTCTAAATACTGTGGAGTGTGGAGGCCACCCTCCAAAGGTAGGAGAATGAAAGAAAAGATGGGGTCAAGACCTTGTTAATTCATATATTTTATATTACCCATGTTTTATTGGTATGGCCTTCATATATTTTATATTTCACAGCAACCTTGTTAATTCTTGGTGTGTTGTGTTTCAAATCTAGCCTGCATATTACAACCTTGGGTGGTCTATTATGATATGCTGCAATATGATTTGGCTCTTACCTACTATGAGAAAGCTGCACTACAAAGGCCTATGTATGCCGAAGCATATTGCAACATGGGTATTATATATAAAAACCGTGGCGACTTGGAATTAGCTATTGCTTGCTACGAGAGGTAGTCCACTGCTTATCTGCTCTCATATTTGTAGTCGTAAATAGTGCATGATTCTTGATGCATTTTGATTGATATTTATCTTTAGTGATGGATGTTCTGCTGTGTCAGGTGTTTGACAGCATCTCTAAATTTTGAGATTGCCAAGAATAACATGGTAATAGCCTTGACAGACTTAGGAATAAAGGTGGGTTTCATTTCAAGGTCCTACATAGTAAGTTACCAGAATATCTCCATATAGCAAGCTGTTTGAGCCTAGATGTCGAGAACGGAATATCTCCATATAGCAAGTTACTGGATAAATCCCTACAGAAAACAAACCAACAAAAATTTTGGTTAAATCCTCCATTACATTCTCAATTGCATCAGTCCCCTATTTTTAGTGTATGAGAAAAGTGGACATATAGGAAAAACACGACCAATGGTCCATATGCAACACATGTAAATGGCCCAACCAATGAGTGGATCAAATTGGTTTTTAGGGTAAGGCATGTTGATGGTGAGACCCACCTGATGAATAGCCCTGTCATGCACACATCTACTGCAAAGATAACCCTCAACCTCATGTGAGAAAGCATGCATAGCATTTCTCCTTCAAATCATTATGTTCACAGCTATAATAGTAGAGTCACTTTAAGGCTAACTTTGACATTGGTAAGCTTTAAGGAACAAATTATTTGGCAGCAAGACACGCCTCTTAGAAAACATGTGCCCTTCTAAAGGAAAATGTTGCATGCCTATTGGTAATTCCAGATCTTCTTATAAGAAAAGAATTTAGGGAACAATTTACTGAAAACCGATCTTTCATTCCATTCTAGACTCAAGAAATTGCCACTTCTGGCATGGCAATAATAGAGAAATGAAATGGTAGAAACATATAAAAGAGAAATGAATACAGTTCATATTTCTAGGCAAAATATACTTTATAGTCAAATAAATGAATAAAGTAGCAGAATTCTTGCTAATTGTAACAAAGCAGTGGAGAAATGCAACCCATTTGTAAAACAAAATCAAAGATTCCCAAGTCTGGAAACTTGGGTCACTAATTGGACTCCCAAGCAAACCAAAACCATCTTTTTATGACACCAAAGCTCAGGTGTATGTGAACTCTCTAAAATATTATAGAATGCTCAACTAAAGTATCTGAGAAAATGATCCTATGTACACCAAAGCTCAGGTGTATGTGAGCTCTCTGCTATATTCATGATAACGTCCATATTTGATGGGCTTATGATCAAACAATCTGAACCTTTCAGTCTATAAACTTCTGGATGCAATCTATTCATTGGGTGTTGGAATTATAGGTGTCTTGATGCATCAGGAAATTTGAATGGAAAAAAAAAATCTGTTTTCAAATCTACGAATCTTTTTTCTCCAAGTTACCCAAGACTACATCTGATCATCTACATGTCTACACATGCAAGAGGCCCTTTTATAATTCTACAGCAATGAACTGATCTCAGTTCATCACTGCTCCAATGTACAGTTGGCAATATCGGTGAAAAATGAATCAGACAGTTCAGCTAGAGATGAGTCAATTTTACAGGCCTCATTTCTTCTCCAAGTCTGTGATATTACAACAAAAAAAAAAAAAAAAAAAGAAGAGAGAGAGTTCAAGATGAACTTATTTGGCCCATGCTATATTGTATACAAAAAGAATCATTTTGAATGAGTACTTAGGAGTACCTTTTAATACCTTCAGAAGGAATCATAAGGCATTCTGCTGCAGATGTTATTATCAATAACCATTCTCCTGGTTTCTATTTGACATAGCTTTTGACATCGAGTAAAATACTCCATGCTGCTAAAACAACTCTTAATTTTGAGTGGCTGAGATATCAAATTTCAACCCCTTTCCTGTTTGCTGTATCACTAAGAAATTCTTAAGAAGAAATTCCCTGTTGTTTGCTGCAAACCATGGATCCAAACCTGTTAAGGTTGTTGTGGCCTCTTGCTAATCTATTAACTGTAAATATGTAATCATACAACTACAAAAATATCACGAAAATAATCTCTTTGGAGAAGAAACAAAAGTGGTCCTTCTATATTTACCTATATGTGGGTGATGACTCTGATTGCTCACAATCTAGCAGATGAATCCCATCAACACCTGGAATTTGCACAGTCAAAAATATTGGCGATATTGATACATTCACGATACTTAGCAATACATCGCCCATACCTGTAATTTATTGCCTTCCGCCACGACTGTGAGCTCTGTCAGACAGGAAAAAAGATGGTGCAACTTTTAGCACAATCTTCTAATAAATTACAAAATGAGGAAAAAAAAGGGTCAACTTCAATAACTAATTGGAGAAGAACTTTGATACTCTGGCAATGTGTGTGGAAAATTGGTTACTTAAATCAGACTGTTGAAATCATGGGCCTCAACAATCTGTTGAAATCCACCCTCCTTAAATGCATGTTTGAGCTGTGCTAAATCAAACAATGATGTGTTCGGTCGAGTTCCATCATCAATAGAAATTGTAACATGTTTCTCCTTTCCACTCATCAGGTGGGCCATAGTTTATGAAACAAATATACGGCTGAAAAAACTTGGTTGAAGTGTCTTTACCCATCCAACTGCTTCTAAGATTATAGCCCACCTGCTGAATGAACCAGATTTACTTTCATGACATGGTCAAAACCACCTGATGAATAGCTGGGGCAATGGGATACCTGCTAAACGACTTCGACCTTGCATGAACTTCCTTGCTGACTTTAGCATGTACATGCAATCCCACATATATTAATGACAATAAATAACAATATGTACTGTGTTGGACATACAATCAATCTATTTAACTAGTGAAGTTGGATATGGATATCCATGTACTGTTTTATATATCCACATTGGAAAAAGGAAAAAAATTACAGGAGAAGATTTCTCAACTTCACAAACTCAGTGAGGAAAAAAAAACGAGATATCTCATCACATGATGATTACATGAATGAAATTCAAGTTTCCACACCAAATGAAAACTATAGTCAATTTTTCGAAAATGAAGTGCAATTTAATTATTTGAGAACCATTGGAAGATTTTATATCACACCTGTGACCAAATCATAACACTTCCTAAGAATACAAGGGTGTGAAGTATTTCATTCTCTAAATTGCCCCATGCCAGCTATTTGGGGTCGGCTTCACAAATCCTGTTTCACCAATCTTGAAGATTTGAAACAAGAATTCTCATGACAGTGGCCAAAGCTACTGGCTGCCTACCTAACATCAAACCTCCTCTACATTGGGTGGGGACCGTTCAGAGTTACTAATGTCTTTTAACATCATATATCTACATATTGGGGATGTTGGATTTTCCAAGGTCAAAGCAGTTTGAAATGAAGACATGTCCTCGTCCAAGGTGCATTTAGAGTACCAAGGCTCCCAGTGGCTGAGTTCTCAGATAATTCAAAAGAAATGCCAGCAGCCAACCTAAGAGAGACCTCGACCATTTTCTAGGTTTGAGACTAGCAGCAAGTGTCAAGGCTCCCAGTGGCTGAGTTCTCAGATAATTCACATTTCTACTTCATTAAGTAAGAGAAAATATATCAAAACAAAGCGATGTCACTTGGTTTCAATCAAATGATTCAAAACAAGAGAAAATAGAGTTCATGTTAAGATGAAACTCTAAATTTTCATAATAGAGATTGAATGCTAAGGATGCATACCTTCATCTGGGTCTGTTGTAGCATTAGCTACGTCTTTAGCTTTGCATCTCTCCACCAAACACGAGGTGTATGCACCAGAAGCAAAAGGCAAGCAGTGTATGAGATGGAGATTTTGGCTTGGACCTTTTCATCATTCCAGGCTCAAAATGAATAAATGAAACAGTATCATTGTCAAAACAAGAAGATTTGATGTTTAGAAGAACACTGCACCTTCGGTTCCATAAAAATAAAAACAAACACTTCCCACATCAATATGGGTACCGGTATCATTGATTCCAAGTAAAAGCAACATCTGGTTACCTGGTTTTCAACTGCAAATCTTGTCGGAGACCTTCTATCTTCTCATCTGCATGAAAAGGTTGGATGGGTTTTCGATTCCTATGACATTGCTACCACCAATAGAGATGGTCAAGAAACTAGAAGCCTTTCCGGTCGAACCATTAAAGCAACAAACAAAAATTTAAATATTATAGAACTAAAAACTAATCTTTAAGAAGCAATATGAAAAAGTAAAGGGAGAGAGAAAAGAAAATGGATAAAGTACAAATTTAAGCCACAAATGTGGTGTACAAATATCTGATAAAGAAAACTAGAACTACGAGTGATTGCAATTCAAATTAGGCATGAATGCATAGAAGATGGTATTTAAGTATCATTGTTATGCTCTACAACCATAAGCTTTAATACACCAGACTAGGACATGTATGCCTCAAAATCAGACACAAGTTTAGACACATCCTTATCACTCTCTCCATCAAAATGAATAAATGAAACAGTATCATTGTCAAAACAAGAAGATTTGATGTTCGGGAGAACAATGCAGCTTTGGTTCCATAAAAATAAAAACAGAGACTTCCCACATCAATATGGGTACCAGTATCATTGATTCCAAGTAAAAGCAACATCTGGTTACCTGGTTTTCAACTGCAAATCTTGTTGGAGACCTTCTATCTTCTCATCTGCATGAAAAGGTCGGATGGGTTTTCGATTCCCATGGCATTGCTACCACCAATAGCGATGGTCAAGAAACTAGAAGCCTTTCCAGTCGAACTGTTAAAGCAACAAACAAAAATTTAAATATTATAGAACCAAAAACTAATCTTTAAGAAGCAATATGAAAAAGTAAAGGGAGAGAGAAAAGAAAATGGATAAAGTACAAATTCAAGCCACAAATGCAGTGTACAAATATCTGATGAAGAAAACTAGAACTACGAGTGACTGCACTTCAAATTAGGCATGTTGAGCATCATAGTTGTAGTAAGCATCAGCCCAAGAATAGTCAAAGACGAATTCTTCATACTAGTGACTGCAATTCAAATTGGAATTAACTAAAATAGTTCAGCTGCTATCAAACAAAAGTTATATAGAAACCTAGCCAACAAAAAACACTAGCCGAAACTCAAAACATCAGAACATCCACTCCTGATACATAAACCAATTTTGCAAGTGCTAGAATCAGAACCATTGAAGAGGCTATGAGTAGAAATTTATACAAGTCATGGCTGGATGCTAGCAGAAAAGCTGCACACTCAACAACATGAATCTTGCAACATGGAATGAGGAAGATCCGTTTGGCTGCCAATGGAGTTTCTAGTAATCTCGGTCCGGCCAGCCATTTGGAAAGCAATTGTACTGCACGTCGATTAAACAAGATCCTTTTGGATATAACAGAGATTATTGTAATAATAATAAAAACCAAATACATGAGATACAAAGAAAGTCTGCGTGAATCAACAAGACCCATAATATCTATTCGGGTCTATTTGGATGCTCAGCTGAATTGAATCACGATTCACTCAATTCACCAAACAGGAAATGCCAAGAGTGGGGTGAGACAACCAAATCCCTACTTACAATTCCAGATTTTGTATCAATAAGACTTCTTGCTGAGCATGTGAATGCAATCACTAGAAACTAGAATAATTGAAAGAGACTATAGAAAGTTTGAAAATGTCAATATCATAGCCCCTTGTCCAACAATGCAACCTGCAACATACAAAAGGAAAAAGAAAAAAAAAAAGAAAAAAGAAGACCACCTGATTGCATAAGAATATGAAAATTGCAGGCAATGCTGACAGATGTTGATTGAGAAGCTTTTGACCAATCAGGTATTTGATTACTGATGAAACACAACAAAGTCTCATACACCAATCAGGTATGTGATTATTGATGAAACACAACTTTTCGCTAATCTTAAGCCATAAACCATAGGACTAATGGAATGCCTAAAGTTAGGCTCTTTAAACCCTTGGGAACATAACAGTCCCACCAACATGTCCACATGACATCTACCCTGTCCATCAGTTTTCGCCAATGAAGGTTTCAATAGTGGGTGTTCAATCTCCATTGTTTAATTTGGCATGGCCTACTTGAGTTTTGGATCCAGTTTTTTTTGGGCTCATATCCTAACACGAGGTGGTGAAACTGATGTGCAGGGTGGATGTCATGGAAGCAAATTGCCTGCAGCACCCGCCACAACGTGGCCCTAACACAAGGTGGTGAAACTGATGTACAGGGTGGATGTCATGGAAGCAGATTGCCTACAGCATCTGCCACAACGTGGCCCAAGCTCTGTGAGGCCTATCGTGATGTATGTGTTTTATCCATTTTATCCATGTTGTCTATCTATTTTTCCAACTCATTCTAAGGCATGAGCTCAAAAATGATGCAAATCAAGCTCATAAGCTTTCTTTTTCTTTGTTAGATGAAACTACATAGTTAAGAAGTACCAAATATAGATTTTTTTGAGTTTGCATAAAATAATGTGGGTAAAATGTTCTCTTCATGAACCAGGGGGATAAAAAATAATATATGTAATGCATATTATGCATTTGTTGGTTAACTGGAGGAGATATGTTTTTGGGCAAGGAACTCATCCCATTTTTTGAAGCTTTAAGTAGGTATTGCAATTAGAATGGAATCCACAAGCTGAACAACAAACCAAAAATTGAATGTAGTGAAATCAAAGGTAGGAAATTACCAGTAAAGGGGTTAGTTCAAATGATGAACGAGCACCATTCTCTCTTCTCTGAGCACAAACACAAGAAAGGCTTCTTTCAAGCCATGCTGCTGATCTTGCCACAACCTCAATTGTAGCAATACAAGGTTGGCATGAAAGAAATTTTGTTGAACAGTGGGTATTTTTAGAGATTCACCTAATATCCAAAAAATTAAGAAAGACATCAAATTTTATTTTATTAAAAAAAAAAATCAGTCAAATGAAAACCAAACATACAGTTGTTAATTCAATGGTTGAGGCGGAAGTTTCAACTCACGTTGTCATCGTCATTTGGGCTGCTAACGAAAGGTTGCAAATCCAACTCAAAAGGGTAACCCACAAACTCCCAAATCTTCTGAATGTAATCATGTGGGATAAGAATGGCTCTTATTCACTTGCATTTTAAGGTGAAAAAGTGAGAAAATGGGAACTTGCCTAATATAATTGCTATTTCCCAAGCCACTTAAATGCTTAGTGAACTAGTTCTGCCAAGAAAGAAAAATCAAATTCATTGTAAGGATCTAAGAAAACAAAGCCATGTGTATTTAGAGTCATTTAAATCCATAAAAGACAAGGTTTTCCATATATTTGATCTCTTAAGCATTGTTCAAAACCCAATTAACACACATATACATAACATCATCAACTTCGACTTATTTTGATGTGTAATATAGATGGCAGCAAAGAAAGCAGAAAATAAGCTATATTTTAGGTAGTACATGAAAATAGCAAATCCAGTCATCTGCACAATTGTGGGACTGTAGTACATTACAGTGTTGATTCTTGTGAGTTGCTGAAATGCCTGCAAACGAAAATAGCAACAATCCATTACAGAGTGCATAGAAATATAGATGCATGTGACGAATTAACACACACAAAACAGATCCACCATCAAAACTTCCAACAACATTTTAAAAAAATGGCAAAGCAAAAATGCCTAAGATTTCCACATCCATGACAAAATAACAGAACCCAAAAGGCCAAAACAGCTCTATCCTTTTGAAAAATTAAAAAATTCAAAAAAAAAAAGGAAAATAACTTACCAAAAGAAAAATATGAGAGATACCAAAACATTGATGACAACATACAATAACCTGTATGAATCAAATTCAAACCAAAACAAGCCAAACCAAGACAAATTAAGACACACCCAAAACAACTCTACCCTTATACCTCTAAATTTTTTTAAAATAATAATAATAAGGCAAAGCAAAAATGCCCATTACTTGCATAACCATGACAAAATAACAGAAACCCAAAATAGCTCTACCCTTGTGAAAATTTTTTTTTAAAAAAAAAAAAAAAAAAAAAAAAAGAGAAGGAAATACCTTGCCAAGAGAAAAATGAGAGATAACCGAAACATCAATGCACCCGGGGCGCATGTTAGTAGGAGGGGAAGGGAAGAGGGTGTTGAAGCTCACCATTGCTGCTGCTACCGTTGTTGCTGTTGATGCATTTCGTTTGGGTTTTGTAGAGAGAGAGAGAGAGGGAGAGAGAGAGAGAGAGAGAGAGAGAGAGAGAGAGAGAGATGGGTTTGGAGAGTAGATGATGTCAGTTTTTGATTGGCCGATCACATCAGATTCTTCCTTCCAAGATAGAAAATGTTAACCCTCTCTACACAGGCATTTGAGAAGTTATTTGATACTCATGGCAGATTATAACACTAGACATGCAGACATTAATACGAAAATCACCAAACCAATCCAGAAAACAAATCTCAGCAAAACTAGCCTCCAAAATGGGATCTGAGATCAAGAATCGAAACCCTATTTCATGAAAATGGGATCCGAGATCGAGGATCTATGTTGTTTGTTCCCCTCCCATATATCAGGTTAATCCACTCATGGATGGGCCAAAAAAGTATGAAAGAAACACAGAGATTAAATGTACAACAGCGGTACACGTTATTGGTTGAAGCATTTCTTCAAACAACGAACCTGCAGATGTCAGCGGCCATGGACAACGGCATATATGGTTGCTGCTGCTGGATAATCAAAAGGGGAAGTGAGAGAGAGAGAGAGAGAGAGAGAGAGAGAGAGATGAAGGGAGAGAATCGAGAGAGCGTACCTTCGATTTTCTCTTCTTTCTTCAATTTTCTTCGATTGTCGGAGAGAGATCGAAGAAGGAACAACACATTGAAGAAAATGAGGGGGAGAGAGAGAGAGAGAGAGAGAGAGAGAGAGAGAGATCTAGAGAGAGAGACTAGAGATGGGTTTCGGTAGAAATGGGAGAAGAAGAGGCGCGATGGAATTGGTATAGGTGCGCGTATACACTGTTTTAGAAATTTGGGGGCGCCGCGCGGGATAGGCTTTAGGGTTTTTTTTTTTTCAAAACAGAGGCGGTGGCCCATTTTGTACACGGGCGGCCAAATGAAAACGCCCCCACATTTCATCTAGAGCGGCGGTTTGTTGTGGTCTCCTGTGCTAAAAACGCCCCTGAAAGCCATATTTTTTGTAGTGAGCGTGGATAAACCACATGCATTCACAGTGGGCCCAATAGAGTTTACTTACTCAGTACGATGAGATGGTACTGAGTAACTCAGTACGCAATCCGATTTCCCCCTTGGTCCGCATCTCTTTCTAGGAAACAACTTTCTTTCTTTCCTTCTAATCTAATTTTTTATTTTATTTTTATTTTATTATTTATTTATTTTATAATTATGTTTAAATATGGACGGTCTCCTTATCCATTGCTAGCAGTTCTTAAAGATCCTTGAGGCAACCACCATCTACTGTGTACAGGGGAGCAAATGGGCTGGGTCTAGTTGAAAGAGTCACTTGGACAAAAATCAGGTAAGAATTTTAGACCTAGAAATAACCCATTAAATTTAGGAAAGAGGCCGACCCTTTTGTTTAATGGTTCGGATGCTTCGTAATAGAGCAGAGGCAATCTAACACACGGGAACAATGTCTTGATTTGACATAATATAGTAGACCCTGCTCAGGTCATCCATATGCATCAATCCAAATTTAGGAAATCTCCATTCCAGATGAGTCTCATGACATGCAGACAATCTAATAGGCATAAATAATATTTTCATTTGACAGATTCCAATAAATTTTGCCTAGATCATACAAGCACATAAATCCAAAATACCTTTTTTTCTTTTTTTTCTTTTTTTTTTATTAGACGGTATAAAAGAGAAATTTCCAACTGTACGACCAATATATGGCCCATCGACCTTTTGAAGCCCACTCGCTTTTCACCTCCCAAGAATACTCCCCAGCTGTACGGCCCCATTTCTCAGGTCGAAAATGCCCCTGCTTTTCCCTTTTTAAATTTGTGAGCGTTGTGGTGCCTTTAGCTACGGATTATAACCGTAACTATAACCCAACAGCAATGTACTTCAATATATCGAAGTTCTTTTGATTAACCGAAAAAGGTCCAAAATTGTCCAGCGAGTTTGCCTCAAAAATCCCGCAATTTTCGATTAATCGAATGTCTTTCGATTAATCGAAAAGGGTATTGTACCTAAAGCTACGGATTATAACCGTAGCCATAACTGTATTCTGTGCCATCCTATGAAATTTTTTTATTTTTTATTTTTTACATGGAGAACTTTATTCTACCTACAATTTTCTCAAATACATATTTATATAAATATGTATATATAAGCATATAAAAAAATTCTCTCTTTTTTTCATTTCTTTCTTTATTCATTTAAGAAGAATATCTTCTAAACCAAAATTAGTTACTTGATGTACCCTATATGATTTTGGGGTAGGAGAAGCTACTTTAGGCAACTAACATAGTTATTTTTCAAGATTCCATCGGGTTGATGGTTGAAAATCCATTTCATTCACTTTGCGGTCAATTTCAATAAGTTCGTGGTCAATTTCATTCATTTCATTTAATTCATGGTCATTTTCATGCATTTCATGGTCAATTTGCTTCACTTAACGGTAATTTCCATGCATTTCACGGTCATTCTCGACTATTCCGTGTTGATTCACGGTCAATTCGAGGCATTTCACGATCATTTTGACACATTTCGCGATATTTTCCTTCACTTCGTGGTCATTTCCATGCATTTCACGGTCATTTCGATTCATTTCACGGTCATTTCCATGCATTTCACGGTCATTCCAAATAATTTCGTGTTGATTCACGGTCATTTCGACGCATTTCGCGGTCATTTTCCTTCACTTCGCGGTCATTTCCATGCATTTCACTGTCATTTCGATTCATTTCACGGTCATTTCCATGCATTTTACGATCATTTTAAACAATTCCGTGTTGATTCACGGTCATTTCGATGCACTTCGTGGTTATTTCCCTTCACTTCGCGGTCATTTTCATGCATTTCATAGTCATTTCGATTCATTTCACGGTCATTTTCATGCATTTCACGGTCATTCCAAACAATTCCGTGTTGATTCACGGTCATTTCGACGAATTTCGCGGTCATTTCCTTTCACTTCGCGGTCAATTCCATGCATTTCACAATCATTTCGATTCATTTCACGGTCATTTCCATGCATTTCACGGTCATTCCAAACAATTCCATGTTGATTCATGGTCATTTCGACGCATTTCGCGGTCATTTCCTTTCACTTCGCGGTCATTTCCATACATTTCACGGTCATTTCGATTCATTTCACAGTCATTTCCATGCATTTCACGATCATTCCAAACAATTCCATGTTGATTCACGGTCATTTTGACGCATTTCGCGGTCATTTTCCTTCACTTCACGGTCATTTCCATGCATTTCACGATTATTTCGATTCATTTCACGGTCATTTCCATGCAGTTCACGGTCATTCCAAACAATTCCGTGTTGATTCACGGTCATTTTGACGCATTTTGCGGTCATTTCCCTTCACTTCGCGGTCATTTCCATGCATTTCACGGTCATTTCGATTCATTTCACGGTCATTTCCATGCATTTCCCGTGTTCATGTTGAATAGCCTTGCATGTTCAACCCGTCTGTTGAATAGCCTTGCATGTTCATGTTTGGATGATCTAAACGGTTCATCTGGTGGATACTAAAAAGGTGGATGTGCCATATAGATCAAAGTTAATGATGATTGGACACTTGGATATACTCTGAATTTTAATTACAATACTAACCTGCCTTATAATTGTCTAAATCCAATTTAAGTATAATTTTGGTTGGTAAATAATCCAATATTAGGTGAATTCCGCTTAACAATTATAGGAAGAGCTGACATTAAAGAATAAAAAATCAACATTGCTGTGAACTCTTGACTACCACAAGCCAATTATTCCTTTAATAATTTTTCTAAATGTAGCTTTAAATTCCGAAAGTCTAAAGGCTGGACTACGTCTTCAAGGTTCATATTCGCATAGAAAATAAAAATTAGATGAACTTGCCATATTGCTCCGCACAGATTTCCAATTTTTTTTTTTTTTTTTAAATTTCACCTCAGTTTTGGGCTCATGTCATTTTAAAAAATATTAGGAAAAAGGGATGAATGACATGAATAAGTATACATTACGAAACCCGTTGGTCCCACGGAACTCGGCGTGTCTGAGACTTTTGAGACCTCTTTTAGTATTTTTTTTAAAATATATATAAAGAAAACTGGGACCCACAAAAATCATCCAATCATTTCTTATTACTGTACTCCACAATTCATCAATTGTCCAGAATCCGCTCTATATATTTGTCTCCTCACTTTGGCTTTCATTCATTCACAAACTCGATCCTTAATGGAGCTCCCTCCAATGATCGTATGGGCAATTTGGTCCTTTCTACTTGTCTCTTGCATTCACGTTCCATGCTTCTTCGGATCTGCCGCTCACTTCTCCAACGAAACGGATCGCGTTGCTTTGCTCAAATTCAAACATCTCATAACCGACGATCCTCTCCATTCCTTGAGCTCCTGGAACGACACTCTCCACTTCTGCCACTGGCAAGGTGTCACGTGCGGTGGTCGCCGCCATCCTCAAAGGGTCATCGCCTTACAGCTCACAGACCAGAAGTTGGTGGGCCCTATATCTCCTTACATAGCAAACCTCACCTTCCTCAGGATAATCGATCTCTCAGAGAACGGCTTCCACGGGACTATTCCCGAAGAGATGGGCCGTTTGTTCCGCTTGCAGTATCTCATGCTGACTAATAACACATTCACCGGAGAAATTCCAGCAAATCTCTCCCACTGTTCGGAACTTAAATCCCTTTTTCTCTACGGAAACCATCTCACAGGGAGGATTCCAACTGAGCTTGGCTCTCTATCGAAGCTCACCAAACTGGTCATTCATGCCAACAGTCTTACAGGAATCATCCCACCTTCACTTGGGAACCTTTCGTCTCTCATTTATCTTTTTCTCTCATTTAACAGTCTGGAGGGTAGCATTCCAGACGACCTTCATCGGTTGGTGAGCTTAGAGGTGCTTGTTATAACTCAAAATGAACTGTCGGGTACGATTCCGCCTCAGCTATACAATATCTCCTCTATTATTGATCTGGACGTGGGATTCAACAGATTGCATGGAAATCTTCCACCTAACATAGGCCTCACTCTTCCTAATCTCCGAGGCCTCTATGCTGCAGGAAACCAATTCACAGGACCCATACCAGTTTCATTATCCAATGCTTCCGGACTTGAAATTATTAACCTCCCTAACACTAGTTTTAGCGGATCTGTGCCTCTGAATTTTGGAAGCCTCAAGGGTCTCTCTAGGTTACGTTTGTGGGGCAATGAACTTAGAATTGGAAAAGCTCATGACTTGAGTTTTCTCACTTCTTTGATCAATTGCAGCAGCTTACAAGTACTGGAAGTCAGCCTTAACCGGTTCAGCGGTGCATTGCCTGACTCAGTTGCTAATCTTTCGACCCAACTGAGAACACTAAAGTTAGACTATAACATGATATTCGGAAGCATACCATCGGGATTCAGAATCTTATCGGCTTAACAATATTAAATATGGGGCATAACTTTCTGACAGGTACAATTCCCATCAGTGTTGGGATGCTTAACAAGGTGGAGAAACTCTACTTTCAGAGAAATGAATTATCAGGGCAAATTCCGTCTTCCTTGGGTAACATCTCCCGATTGTACGTACTCTCCTTATCTAGAAACAATCTAATGGGTAGAATCCCTTCAAGTCTTGGAAACTGTGCATACATGCAGTGGATGTACCTCTATGATAATAATCTTAGCGGTACCTTACCCAAACAGCTTTTCAACCTTACCTCTTTGATCGAATTCCATGTTGGAAATAACTCTTTTACTGGTGGTCTGCCACTGGCACTACAAGAAATCAGACCTTAGCCGACCGATGGGGCTACCCTTTGCTGGCGGCCAGTTTTAACGACTGCGGGCAAAGGGTCCCTGGATTATAAAAAAGAAAAAAGGAAAAAAAGAAAGCCCTAATTAGCGCCAACTCTCTCCCTCTCGCTCTTGCTCTCGCTCTCTTTACCTCTCACTATCTCTCTCCCTCTCCCTCCCAATCTCCATCTCCGCCGTCTCGTCTCTCTCGTCGTCGATCTCTCTCCCCCAAACTCTCTTGATCTCTCTCCCTTCCTCTCCCTCTCCCTCTCGATCTCCCTCTCCTCCCTCTCTCTCGATCTCTCTTTCTGTCGTTTTCTTCGGCGTGCTGTTCCTTCTTCGATCTCTCTCCAACAATCGAAGAAAATAGAAGAAAGAAAGGAAAATCAAAGGTACTCTCTCTCGATCTCTCTCCCTTCATTTTTGTCTCTCTCACTTCCCCTTTCAATTATCAAAATTTGGGCAGCAGCCATCGCAGCAACAACCATATCCACTGTTGTCCATGGCCGCCGACATCTGCATGTTAGTTGTTTGAAGAAATGCTTCAACCAATGACCTGTACCACTGTTGTACAATTAATCTCTCTGTTTCTTTCATACTTTTTTAGCCCATCCATGAGTGGACTAGCCTGATATATGGGAGGGGAACAATCAACATTGATCCACCTCATTAGAGGTTGTGATCCCATCCCATTTAATGTTGCAATGGCCATGAGTTGAGTCAGATATGACCACCTAAGCAGCCACATTTTGACTCACTTTTTAATTTCAGCACAGGACATGTATTGGGCAGATCCAGGAATGTGGTGTTTTGGTATGCATTGATGCATATGGATGTATTGCCTATTTGACGAAATTCCTCAACCGGACTCTGTTTCTCACCAATGAATCGTACATTCGTACCAGCTCCAAGTTGATTTCCCCAAGAAGGCTTCTGTGGAAGCTCAGTTGAAAAAGATAAGAGGTAAGAAAGTTATGCTTTTGCATTGGATGTAGAGGAATGATCCAATGCTAAACATTCATAGCTAAGTAAGTTAATCAAGCCTTCAATCTTCTTACTCGAGGGGCACTTGTACAAGATCTGGGCCATTCATATATTTTGACCCAATGCAGATGGGCCATGTTGCTAAAAAAACAACAGATGAGGAATGGGGTTTTGGGTATTTTTTTTTAAAAATAAAATAAAATAAAATAATGTTGGGAATGCCTTTTGGGATTGCACTTTCACTGTTACTTTTGTGTTGGGGCCATAAAGACAGACATTGTTGTGGTATCAAAAGGAATCTGTTCATGGATTGTTTCTTCTTGGCTATTAACTATGATGAGAACGACATTAGATGGATATAATCTGTCATATAGATTGTTGCTTTTATAGATGAACTTTTGTAATTTTTGTAGCTTCCTTGTGTTATTGGCTCTGATTTCATTCTTAAATAGGGAACTTGGAGTACCCCTTTTTTTGTTGGGCTAAGGCCACTGTACAAATGCTGGGGAACTGTATTTAAGGGTCCAGATTTCACACTGCAGGGGTGATTCTAAGGTAGACTGGCTGGTTTTCTTAGTTCTTTAGTACATTTTAATGGC
Organism: Magnolia changhungtana; assembly: GCA_030180095.1. Classification (NCBI taxonomy): domain Eukaryota; kingdom Viridiplantae; phylum Streptophyta; class Magnoliopsida; order Magnoliales; family Magnoliaceae; genus Magnolia; species Magnolia changhungtana. Next base: position 546,306 of record JASAUF010000436.1, on the reverse strand, counting down.
TTTTGTAGTGCTTTTCTGGTTTTCCATATGGAAAGATAATGATTCAAGTTATATATATATATATATATATATATATATATATATATATGAAGCTGAGAGTCTGTCGTGTAAATGTGTGATCATTTTTTGGCATATATACCTCTTTACATAATGGGAAAAGATAGAGCATCAGGTCACTTTTCTCACATCTTGTCATAGGTGTGAAGGAGCTTGAGGCAAAATGGATTGGATGGGCTGGTTTATATGTACACTACAAGCAAGGATGGCACAACATCTCCCTAAACTTCCCACCCCAACTCACTGGATGGAATTTTGTTGGTGGTGACCCTTGTGGAGAGAGCTGGAAAGGAATCTAATGCTCTGGAGATGCCATCCAATCCAACTAAATCCTTGGTATGGATTGAGTTTCATAGTATCCCTTTGTCTTAGTGTTGCACATTTTATTTCCTCTTACTTTTGTATGGTTCTTTGTCATCTCACTCACTGATCCATATTTTATTTTCTGTTTCAGTGGCATTTCCTCAGGTAGGGTTGCTTAGGCAATGTGTCTGAACTTTGAATGATCTCCAGCTTATCTTGTTTTGAATACCCAGCATGCTTGCTCACTTTTTATCCTTTTTTTTGGGGGGGAAAAGTCCGATTTCACTTATATGCATTTATGATCTTCTTCTTTTCTTTTTCTTTTTCTTTCTTTCATTTCTTTCTTTTTAATCTGTAGATGGGAAATGCTGTAGTTGGTGGAGGCTTGCCTCCTGGAATAAGTGGTACAAATGACGGGTGCACCATCCAATCCGTAGATGGGAAATGCCTGGGGAGATCTTTTTTCTTCGATGTCTGCGTTTTCTGCCCTTCTACTTTGATTTTCCTTGATTTCTTGTCAGATCTAAGGTTCTTATGAATGATATCTTTTTATAGATCGCTGATAAAATGCTCTATACCCTGTCCATTGTCTTCTTACAGGGATTGTTCACTCCCCAAGTATAGGGTTGTGATGTAGTAATAAACTCGGTAAGACCGAGGTCGAATCCATAGGGACTGAAACCTGTACGTAATCTGAAACTAACTAGGGTTAGAATTAGAATAAGATGAATTCTAAATCAATTGTGATTTAAGGAATAATTGTGAAATTGTTATCTAAAACTGAAGAGAAATTCAGAGGAGGAACACTAGGGATTCAGAGGATCCACTTGTAGAGATCAGGGAGATCTTATGCCTGTTTCAAAAACCATGAAGATAGAACTGATCTTACTTGATATAATTTCCAAGAGATGAAAGGTATATGAATTAGAATGGATTCCATCACCAAACCATGCCCAGGAGACAAAGCAGACAACAGAATTAAACTAATTAGCAACCAATCAATCATATCATGAAAGTTAGGAAGGGTACCGACATCCAACCATGCCCAGGAGACGATGGTGAACAACAGGGCTTCTTGACATCAAACACATAAAAAGGAAAGGAAATACTCAAAGCCATCGCAGATCCATTGTAATTTTAGTCACAACAGACCATTAAGAACTAAAAAATATTCCCATAATAAAATTAAATCAAAATCCATTCAGTCTAAATTAAAGGCATGAAATAGAATCTCCCATCTCACTACAAGCTTCACCTCTTAGCCCTAGCTAAGAGGTTTAGCCCCACATGAATGGGTCCAATCCCTTAAACAAATATATAAAAAATAAAAATAAAAGAAAAAGCAAATAAAACAAAAATCTTCCTTCTCTCCCTGTCTTTCTCTCTCTCACGTTCCTTGCTCCCACCGATTCTGGCAATTTCCCCTATCACTTCTCCTTTCTTTCTTTTATAGTGATAGGAAAGTCGGTCAGATGGCCTGGAGTTGGCGTTCGGCTGGGAGAGTCCGTGCGTAACTCATTACGCAACAACATGAAGAGTCGGTGCGTATCATTATCGCAACCAAGAAACAGTGTCCCTACTTCACTCTGTCCTAGCTTTCTTTCCAAAAGATCTACGTCCCTTGGAACAATTTTTGAACGAAATACATGATGGACGGTCTGGATTACCCATCCGATGGTGATCAGAAACAAAAGAGCCCGCCGTGGCCGGATTTCCCTGCACAGGGTGCGAACGCAATCGCGCTGGACTCCTGATGGAGTCCATCATCGTTAGTAAAGGAAAAATCCATGCCGTTCATTGTATTTAACTCGAAAAACCAGCAAACGGCTGATTTTTTACTGGATTTAGTGAAGCCTACTGAGCTTTTCAGACTACCGTCCGAATTGCTATTGAACGGTGAAAAACCGATCATTCGTTGTCTTCTGCAATTCCGTCACCTAGTATTTGATGATAGGGACCGTGGGCTCCTGATGGACGGTCCAGATCAGACCAAGTATGCATGATGGTGGCCCACAACTTTCCTCCGCAAGCTCTGTTGCGAAACAGAGCTTACGGACGTCGCTGTGATGATCGGTGGGGCTCAGGACGACGTCAACTAGAAAATCCATACAGTCCATTGTCTTTAGAACGAAAACCCATCTGGGAATGGCGAGATTGGATTGATTTCGGTGTGGCTCACAAGTCTATCTACTCCACCGTCCATCTCAAGTTTGAACACAGATTCCTTGTGATCGGGTGCATAGGACCGAAAGGTAACCATGATTGTGGTCGTACCAACCCTACGGACACAATGGACGGTCCAGATCATACATATGTATGATGGGTGGACCCCACTAAGAAAAAACGGACGGACAACGTCCGTCCGCTGTTTTTACGCAGAGAGAGGCTGAAGGAGACGGGCGGGGCTCAGTCAAAGTGGTTGACCGATCCCGTGGGTTGCGAGGGTGCGTGTACATGGTGTACACGCACTGTACATGTAAGGTCCACTGCGATGTAAATGTGGAATCCGTTCCGTCCATCTATTTTCTCAGATTATTTTAACTGTTAGGACCAAAATTGAAGCATATCCAGATATCAGGTGGGCCCAGAATCATGATTTTGAGGGCTGATATGTCTGTTAGGCCACTTCTAAGGGGATCCGACGGTTGAAATTTGACATGTACGGTTAATATAGGGCGTTCACGCCACGTATGAAGTCTCGTGTCAATCGGATGACGGGAACCCTGTGTTCTTGCATTCTGGAAGATTTTTGGGCCACTTGAGCTTCAGTTTCCCAATTTTCTCGGATCTCTGGCGTGTAATTCCGTCGATCTTGGTCCCCTGGAGTCCATCCCTTGGCTTTGGTATCATCAGAGCGTTAAATCTATGCTTTAAGCACATTTTTGCAGTCTATGCTCTCAAATACAACCTGCATTACAAACACGGTTAAAACTGACCGTTAAACAATACCATGCTCATAAATTCAGGCAATAAATGGGGTCTGATATGCAATATTTGACCCTCAATAGGGATGCTAACACTGTTAATGATGTTATAGAATTTGTACTTCAAAACTTCACAGAGATGAATAAACTTTGGGTCCAAATGCATCATCAGGTTAGTTGAAATTTTAGAGAACTATCACTATTGTGTTTGGGCACAAACAGCAAGTGCATGCCATAAATGAAAAACTGGAGCATGGGGGTTTGTGAAGGGAAGAAGCAATGCAGGTTGAATTTCATGCTATTCTACATGTTTGATGAAATTCCTCAACCAGACTCTATTTCTCACCAATGAATCGTACCAGCTCCAAGTTGATTTCCCTAGGCATTACCTCATGCAAGTTGAATTTCATGCTATTCTACATGCTATTCTAATATTAGTGGTGACCCACGTGGATGTGGTGGTCTAGAATTAAAAGATTGAGGTACAATTATTATTTTATTTTTATTTTATTTTATTTTTTTGTGCTTGAAATTGAATATTTGGGTTTGAGGTTCAATTGGGGTATACCTAGGGAATTGAATTTAACTATTATGACATCATCGTTTGTGTTTTTTCGATATTTATAATTTGAAGGATCCAACGGCCTTCTATTTTAAAATCAAAAGGAAATTAAATGTTGAAACTAGTTGTTTAGAAAACTAGTTTATATCCAAGTGTTTGCTCATTTTGATATTCGGATAATCAACAATGCATAAACATTCATAAGACATTGCCCAATCCATAAATTAAAGACACAAGAGCGAGTAAAACTAAAAGGCTTTTTATTAATATCAAGGTTCTTATTACATTGTAGGTCATGACATACTACAATTCACATTCTATGGAATTACGTACCCTTGATTCATAGGAAAAATAGAAATAAAGCTTGAATAAATAAACAAATGCAAGGAACTGAAATAATACGAGTATATAAGAAGTCAATGAGACTATATCAGATAGAACCCTTGATATACAGTTGAAAGGGTTAACTGATACGGGCTGCAAGATTGTCAAAGAAAGAGCCAAGCCAATATCCATGGGATGGAGATTTAGATGGTTTGGCATTTGGCCTGATAAGAGCTCTTATTATAATAGAGAGAATGAAGCATACAAATGTTTTTTTTTTTTGGATCATTTTCTTTACAATCATCGGTCATGGCCTCATGTTCCCCTCATATGATGAGATATTAATATATGATGATGCATATGAAATGCATTATGATGCATAAATGTCAATTGACTAGCATGTACTTCAATAGAATAACTACATGCATAAATAGTTTGTTGATCACGATTTAGGAATTGATTATAAATATTGCATAATTAGTGCATTGGACAGCACATCTATTGACATTCATCCATAGGACATTGATAAACATTCACATCACATTGCTATGAACAAGAAAGGAAAGAGCACATGTAGTTAGAAAGCCATTATTATTATTATTATTTGGGTTCTTATTACATTCCATGCATGCAGTGTATTATCATACATCTTTAATTACATCTCTTTTCTAATACCTTTAATTTTAAAGTTGTTCAGCCCATAACAGTCGTACCCTGCCGAGACCGATCAGAGCAAGTTATGTATGATTTGTACAAATATGCATGCTACACTCAGAGATTGGCCTACAGATATGTATGGAGGTGTCTCGAGAAGCGGAGCCATGATGTATAAGTTGATGTCGTGTAGCACTGAGTGGTCAAAAGGAAAGCGGTCGAGCTAGAGCGGTCGCATGACAAATGACACAAGGAGAAGTGAATAAAGCAGAATGTGGGAAGCATCCAGAAGCCAAGTAGTGGAGAGATGTTATAACAACCATCGGAACATGAAAAGGATCCAGAACAGCTAGATTAGAACTATAAATAGAGAAGGAATATAGCAAATAAAGGCGTCTCATACCAACCCCAGCAAATCAAATCTATTTTTCAATTACCTTTCAAATTATCAGTCAAGTTACATTCCATAGTGTAATCTTTTATCGTTCCTGTCAAGTAAATTACATTTCTTAGTGTAATCATTTACTTTCCGACATGTTGTTTTACATTTTGTAGTGTAATCCATGGCAGTAATCAAGTAGCTGATAATTTTTAGCTATAATTTGAGTTCACGCTCACGTGCTAGATTCAGTTCATCTATCAGAAAGAAGTTCTTCAGGTTGCACTTCGCAACTAATTGTAAGAATTTATTTCTTATTTAATTTCATGTGTATTGAAAAGTCCTTTTGTACAGAAGACAATTAAGTAATCCATCATCAGAGGACAAACCCCACCCTTTGAAAATTTCCTGATCCAATTTGCACATCGAGCAAGCGGCTGAATAGGTGACCGATCTCTTCATATCTGATATTTGAAGCCCAATACTTTCAATATCGCAAATATCGTAAGACTCTCAATATCTTTTGGATATTTGTCACAATGGTCCCTACCCAATACTGGGCTTGGGCTTGAATGGTTGGAGTTGAGCATCTGGCTTAGAGCCATGAACATTAATTACGACCTCATAAATAAATCTTTTGTAGCATTATTTGTAGCATTCATGGTTGAAGATGTTGGAGTTTCTGTTGCTTATTTGGGGAATGACTTTTAGCATTCATGGCATCTCCATTTTTTTTTTTCATCTTTTAAACTTTAAGATATAAAACCTGCTTTAAGTTTTAATTTTCTTTCCTTTAGATCTTTGACCTTCTACCTTTACACATCTTTTTTGTTTGACAAAATGGTTTTCTAGGACTTTGTGGAGAAAGAGTGGATTCAATTGAATATTATACATCTGAGATTGAGAAGATATCAAAAAATGTAAGTACTACTATTTGGGCTCCTTTTTTAACTCCACCAATGCAATTTCTTACATTGCTAGTCCCAAGCCCGGGTAAAGGAGGGAGAAGGGCGTCAAGGTGAGTTGTATCATTTTCTTCCATTCTTTAAAGAAAAAGAACTTGCTGCCACATCCTTTATTTTGTTTGTTCTTTTGACAGTAACACAAGCTGGAAATCCATATTTTGAACTTAAAGCTGTATTTGCGGAACCATTATTCATGTATAGGTTAGTATTGAGTTTCGACTCCAGTTCATGACCCCTCTCTAGTCTTATTTTGCATCTCAATGGAGTTGCAATAATTGTTCTTGAGCTGCAACTGCATTTTTTTTTTTTGACTTTCTACTGAGATAAAAGCTATCATCCATTTTGATATTTGGCGTTATTTTAGCATGTGTCTTTGGTACAGAAAAGATTCATAGTCCCTTTCTAAATATTGTCCCTGTTCATTTCAGGCTTACAGCTGATTGGCCTCCAACAATGCAAATAGTTCGCCTTATATCTCAGGATCACATCAATAACAAGTACTTTCTGATATTTTTCTTTAGTATCTATCCAAAATGGATTATTCTGTCTGTATGCATGTACCATTCTTTTGTTATAACTCGACCATGTTTTTTCCTACTAGAAAATAACAATAAGCTTCTACTAGAAAGAGAAGACCTACATCACCTGTTTCTATTTTTATCTTAAATATTTAATTCTTACTTAATATTTCTCACCAGTGCAATTGTTTTTGTTGTAGAATTCCTTGGATCACTGCTTGGAGTTGACCAATGGGCTGTACGTATTTACTGTAGCTGGATGAACTTGTGGAATCAGCGGATACCTGTCGATTAGATCAGTATGCAGCTTCTGAGAAAGCTGGGAGGTAACCCATTCATTGCCATGTTCTCTTTTCTTTCTTTCTTTCTTTTTTTTTTTTCTTTTTTTCTTTTTTTTTTAATTGATGCATTTGTGATGTTTTTTAGCTTGCCGATTGGTTTCTAGTGCTGACTTCATGTTCAAAGTTGTCAATTGAGCTTCTAGACTCTCCTATTTCATGCATTTAGATGATGTTTTCTTGATGCATTTTATGCTTATGTTTATTTATTTATTTATTCTATTTTTATGTTCTTAGCTCATGGGTTTGTTTTCGAAGCTAATTTCATGTTCATAATGGTGTGTTGAATCGCTAAGAGCCCCACTTCTTTATGATGTTTTTGTCCTTCTCTTGTGTAATATATTTGCACTTTGGGTTTCAATTTTGATGTTTTTTAGCTCATGGGTTTTCTTATTCTTTTTTTATGGAGCTTTTTTTCCTGATGAATGGATTGGAAATGTATTTTAAATTGTACAAACAGAAACTTGCAGTTCCTCCGCCTCAATCTGAGTCACATACACAAATTCAGTCTGCCCAACAAATTTCTCAAACCTAGCAGGTTGAGACTCAGCTCAGGCAGCAACAGCTGATACAACTCCAGCAACAGTCTTTATCTTCATCGGTCAATATTGCATGTTAGTATCCTTTTCTTGACAATGTTGTTATGTTGCTTTCATTTAATGCTTGGGCTTAAAGACCTGTAAGCAACCCTCAATGCCGTGCTGAGTGCCTCATGTCGAGGCACTTAAAGAATGCCTTGCATTTAGCCTGTATTATTGAAATTTCCTTTGTTTTTTAAGTATGCCCGTATTGTTCAGAAACTAATATGAATTTCTATTTTTATTTCACTAAAGCATTTCATTATTTTTATATGAAAATTTGCATGCTAATTGTTTGGGGAAATGCCTCAACCAAGAATGTTCTTGTGTTAATCATGCTAGAGATCCTGCGTTTCAATTCTCTATAAATGGGGCACAAATCTCTGTATGGTTTGGATCATGATGTTTGGGGAAATGCCTCAACCAAGATGTTTTGGATTATCCAAATATATAGCTATGCAGAGCTCACCAATCTATAGACCAATCAGATGACCTCAAGGACTCTACTGGCCTACATGATGAATTGCCTGGACTAACTCCAGCAGGGTACAACACTAGATACATAGGCATTCTGAAGATGTACATGTGTCATACATTAACATAAATCTTCCAGTAGCATTCACAAATGATGCTTTTATCAGTATAGTCATTCATAACACTGACCTCATAGCTTTGGGACTCTCATGAGAATTCGACTTCTGCATAGTTGGAAATTGAGGCAGTGTTTGTACTTATTGATCAGAACCAGACATTGGCTTTCCATTTGAAGCCCAAGGTGAATTTTTTTTCCTTCTGTACTTCATTTTATTTGTTTGTTTATTTTTTGAACTGTTTAAATGACATCCTAAGATTATTCTAAGCAATGGTTTAAAACATAGATTATTCTAAGCAATGGTTTCTTCTTTTTTTCTTTTCTTTTTTTTTTTTTTTTGGTCTGTTTATTGGGATGTTGAAATGCAGTATTGAGTCATAGACAAAAAACATGAAGATTTTTCACTCGAGTATAACTGTATTGAAGCGTGCATTCGATATCGCCACTACCCAAACATAGGTGTGAATTGCTTCCAGGTTTCATCTGCAAATTTTAATGTTCATTTTTTGGCATCCTTGCTTGGGCTGTAGATAAAATTTCAGCCTCTGAGCATTTTACGTTTATGCACATGTGCTTGTGCATGTCTTTTTAGGTTGATCAACCTTTGTGTTTGGAATGTATGCGTGTGTTGTCTGATAAACTCGATAAAGAGGTCGAAGACGTGAACAGGGACATTAAAGCATATGAAGCCTGTCTTCAACGACTTGAGCTAGAGTCCCGTGATGCTCTTAGCGAAGCTGATTTCCTTCGAGAAAAAAAGAAGGTGCCTGTTTGATGAATGCTGCTTTCATTTTATTTGAATTTGGTAAATGCTTGGTCATGGCTAGTTCATCATTAGAAACAATGCTTTCCTTCTGTTATTAGTAGACAAGCTCATCTGTTTATTTGAAAATGCAATAGACTCCGTAATGAACAACTTGAGGCTACATACACCTTGATATTTTTATGAAGCTATGGGATTTGAAGGGAATATTTTATCCTTAACTCAGAGTGAGAAGATCTGCAGTTTGCTGAGATTATTGATGATTTCCTCGTTATACTTCATGGGTGTTTGCCATAATGTTGTTGAGAGCTAACGAGGATTGCAAGGAGTATAACAGCCATTGTAAGCAAAACCAAGAATGTACAAGTTTCTAGTGCTTCCACTCCATTGGTGATTTCAAGAAGAAACATGTTATCCCTTTCCAAAAACAACTCAACCAACCTCAAAATCTAAATTTAACAAAATATATTAAATTGCAGGAGAAATCTTAGATGGGGAAAATTATATCATATATGCAAATTTCCTAAAAGTACCTCGGAAGAAATTCTCTCTGCAATTTCAGATGCACGTGCTTTTATTTTGGGGGATAAAGCTGCTGAAATGGCATTTGCTAAGGCATTTGCAGCTTCAGTAATGCTTGTATCATCTTCATTATCTGGAAGCAAATGTTTTCTCTGGATTGCTTCCGGTGCAACTCCAAGCCAGAACATTCTCTCTGCCCAATAGAACTGATCCAGCATAAAGGGGCATATTATCTGCCATTAAATGCTTAGATCAGTTCAAAACTGTTATTATATGAATATGCATAAACTTGCATAAATCAATTAATTGATCCATCCATACACACACATGCACACATGCATGCATGCACAGACAAGTGACAGGATGCCTTGGTAGTGCATACAAACAGATTAGCAGTTTAGCATAGAATTGTGTAAATGCTAGTATTCACATGCATGAGCAAACATATTTTTGTACCACACATTCATGAATTTGGATCCCATTCATGCAACAATGAACATAGGAACCATCTACAAATGTATCTACATCATCTTGCATGAGTACTTATGCACACAGCAGAATCATGTTTATAAACAGAACGTGCATATCTCTGAAAATGTTTATGCATGCATTTCGTTTAACCAGCTTCCTCTCAGGTCTTTCAGTTGCCTTCGTATCTCTGAGAATTATCTCTATCCCTTGTTTCCCTTTTTGTTTTCCTTAACAATACCCTCAGTCATATGCTCAAATATATATATATATATATATATATATATATATATATATATATATATATATATATATATATATAATCAGATCTGTAAGGGCACGTATCCATGCGCATATAATCAGATCTGTAAGGGCCTGTGCATGTATAATTTCTTATCTACATCCATGCAGAGGTAAGTCATTAGATGTTCATTAGGTAGGTCCATATATCATCCGGTGATTGAATATAAGTTGTAAAAGGCACATGCACAAGAAGACATAAAATGACTAATGCACATTTAATAGTTTCTGCTTAGGAATAGATCCATGAAATGGTGCAAGAAACAGATGCAAGAAATGTCTCATTTCACAACATTTGTTGTGGTATTTATACAGATGCATGAAATGTATGTGGGAAATGTGAAGGGAGAAATGTAGGCATTTGCAAGAGGAAGAGCTTTTCTGGTAACTATATGGCACATATGCATGCCATGTATTTGTCCATGTCAGCCAGGAGTCTGATACAGACATGGGACTAGGATGTCCAAGACTCCAAGCAACATGGTCATTGCATTGAACATTAGAATTAAATTCCCACAAACTTATGAAGAAAAAGATAACAAAGTATAAAGCATTCAAAGCTTATGCCAAGCAACTCAGACTGAGGGTATTATCACAATGGCTGTTATACTCCTTGATATCCTCGTTAGCTCTTTCTACTTTCCTTATTCACTTCCAAAAGTCTCTTGTAACTCCTTCAATTCATGGACCCAGCATTCTTCTTCACTTTTTGTTTTGCAATCTGTATTTCTTGTAAAGCAGGGAAAAATCCATTTAATGGCTTTACTCCTTCGGTAAGTGAATCCATTAAATTTGTTTTGCAATCTGTGTTTCTTGTACATCTCTCTCTCTCCCTCCTCGGCCCTCTGCTGCAACATCAGGTATCTCTCTCCGCTTGATCTACCGCACATCAAGGAGCATTCTGTTGCACAGGTATCTCCTTCTCTCTCTCTCTCTCTCTCTCTCTCTCTCTCTCTCTCTCTCTCTCTCTCTCTCTCTCTCTCTCTCTCTCTTCTCTCTCGTTATCTATTCATATTAATTTGGGCATTTTTTGGCATTTTTTAATCCTTCAAGTAACATTGTGCAATGATTTGTGTATTGAGAATTTTTTTGTTTCGAATCTCTAATTAGGGATTTGTAGTGTCGATTCCTTAATTAGGGATTTGTAGTGTTGAATCTCAAGATGATATATTCCATCAGATCATAAATAAATTGAAATCAATTAATATGTTGCAGATGCATCATACCTCCATTAACTTCATTTCCTTGTTGTCTTAACTTCTCATGATCTCATTTCTTTTACAGGTTCATGCATTGATGTCTTTCCTCTCCCTGGTCTTAAATGAAAGCTCAATCTACTTTAATTCAATCCGTGAAGTGTAAGGATATTGCACATCTATCTTCTTGGTGTAAATAATTGTCTTACATTTTTCACTTATCATCTAAGTCTTGTCATCCAACAATATGTACGGTTCATCATGTGCTTTCTCACTTTTAGCTTCCTTTCTCCTTTAAATATGTGAACTCTAGTGTAGCCAATAAATCAAACCTTTGGAATTTGTACTTTCTATATCTAGTGACAAAAATCTGGATTGCATGTGGTCATATTACTGAAGAAGTCTTCCGAGTTAAAGCCTAAACAATTTGGGATATAAGATTTTCCGCTTTGTTATGAAAATGTTGTGCATTAGTGATGTATAATTTCCATTATTGGTTGGTATTAACGAGATGGTTGTTCATTAGTTTAACAAGTTTCCTTTGTTTGTGCAGCTATGACTTAAATAGTACCTAACCATCCCATTTTATAGGCTATTTGGTGGATGATTAGAATATTTGATTTGTGTGTATTTGAAGTGTGGTCCATTGTAGCGAAATGACACACTGTACAGATGGAGTACAAAAGCCTTGTGAGCATACAGGTCTGGATGTTAAATCATTATTTGGATGCTCATTTCAGGTTTTGGTTTGTATCAGCATATAGGTTTGAAATGATTGTTTTGGTTGTTCATTATAGATTTCACATTTACATATGTATACTGAATTTTTTATTTTTGCTACTCATTTTAGGTTACGGTTTGTAACATCTTACATGTTCGAGCTCGGACGATAATTGTTTATTTTGCCTACTCATTTCAGGTTTTGGTTTATAACAACTTAAAGATTTAGCTTAATCATCACAGGTTTAGTGTTAACTTTTTCCTCGCTAGGTCCCAGGTTTTGATTGCCTGCAGGTTTTGATTTATCAACTATTTTCCTCGCTAGGTCCCAGGGCAGAATTCATGGGTTGTGGCCGCGAGCATGTTGTAAAGTTTAAGTGGTCTAGTATGGAAGTTCTTCTTCATCAGACTGATGCCCATGCCTCTGAAAGATTTGGATTTTAGGTACATGGAAAATGTTTGTATATGTCTGGACACTGATAGCATAGTAGTTAGAATTTACAAACCAAGTCAGTTTGCTTTGCCCCCAAACTTTGTAATGTCCTTTTGTTATATCTATCTTACAGGCGAAAACTATGAAAAAGATTGTGCTGAGGCTACAATGCCAGAGCTGCAAACATGTCTCCCAACACCCAATTAAGGTTGGTTTCTCATATTATTATTATTTTATTTATTTATTTATTTATTGTTTTAGGCAAGCATTCAACATTCCATGCTAGGCATCACTTTGGTGGTCTCCACATTGTAAGGATTTTATTAGACTTTTGGCATGCAACTGGATGATTAAAATGGCATATAGCCAACAGGAAAACATTTTGTTCCATTGACCATACATGGTGGGATTCATTTTTTCCTCCTGTTTATTCTGTTATGAGAAATAGGCCTGGATTTTGGAGTAGGATGACTTTGATTTGTGGACTTCACTAAATTTAATGTGATCAGTTAGACACTTTTTGGCTGGTTGATCGGATTCGATTGAAAGATACTACTTCAGATATCATATGTTAAGTGAAGCATGCTTAGTACATTTTAAATTAAATTTTGTATTTCAAGTAGATGTTGCTACGGCTGAAGGGTGTTACGTACCTTAGCAAAATGTACATTTGTTGAGGCTTTGTACTATACAGTTCATCTTTAACTATGGCCAACTGTGGATTTAGTTATCAATGCCAACTATGGTCACAGCAGATTCGCGATGTGGTCTACTTGATGGACAGCTAGATTCTCATGCACATGCGGGCAAGCAGGATCTAAAATAGTACCCTTGCAGGCTCAGACAGCAATAAGTTTACTCACGCACATCTACTCAGACTAAAAAGACCATAACCCCTATAACTACATGTATGGCTGAAAAAAACAGTTTCTTCAAATTTAACAGAATCAAAAGAAATCTAGAGATCCAAAAAGAATTCATGAATGACCAACCCAGTTGGTTCCCACAAAAACCTATAATGCTGTACTCTGCTGTCAGCCTGTCATTGATTTTACCTCTATTTCTCGAACACGAGCCTCATGTGCAAGTTGCTGCTGATGTTTCTGCTGCACCAACTGACTCTCCAGTGCTATGCGGACATGCCGTGCTCTGACACGTGCCTGAACTTGCACCTATCAGCAATTTGAAACATTAAAAGACAATAAGTAAAACACAAATTAAGGTCTTGTCTTCAAGCTCCTTTATGTAGTCCTAAAAACAATTTCAGAGTAAGGTTTACCCTTCCTTTTTTCTTTTTCTTAATTGCATTGTTTTCTGGATACTTCCATTCTTTTCACTGGCTGTGTTGATCCATATATCTGCTTGTATTGTACCTACTTTTAATGGTCGACTAATATATATATATATATATTTTTATTGGTACTATGATGTCCTTATTCATTTTGCAGCTCTTATCTCATAAGATGTGAGAACATTTTGTCATCATTGGATGTAAATGTAGACAAAAGGTTCTATTCCGGAGTGCCAATTCAACAAAAATATCTATTTCTTTGTTCCTTGACAGGATAGATGAATCTCAGCATAGATTTTGACTTCACATAGATTTTGACTTCCTAAAACTTGGTGATGCCCTGTTTTGAATGGTAGCTGACGCTGGATTTTGTTTTCTGAAAACTACTGTGAATCCTGATTTTTCTTATTTCTTATTTTCTAAATGTAAACCCCTATTAGAGACATCCCGGAATGGATATCTTGCAGCGATTTCAGAATCAAGCTTTTTATTTTTTTTCCCTTAAAAGGGGGTTGCCCAACTCTTTGGGAAACCCGGATTCATAAAAAAATGGAGATTTACAACCTGGACTTAGGTTCTATTGCAGGCGGTGGTTTGGACGGTAGCAGTTGCAACTCTCGTCTGTTTTTCATCTGAGACAAACATCTCAGTTATGGTGTATAGTCATTTTTTACTGAATCTAAGCGAATTGTTTGATCCCTAGCTAGGACAGATCTTAGTGCCAACGCTGGGCAGGCAGGCCAACACAACCGTCAGTAAATCCTGCATGAAGTGGGGGCTGGCACAACCATCTGTAAATCCTACAAAAGGAGAAGGTAGGCATGGTTGTCAATGCTTTCTTTCAGCTCTTCTTTTGGTTATTGTCTTTAGCCACAGTAATTGCCTGTATTACTGATGACTTTTCTACCATGTATCTCCCAATTTATCTACTTGACTACTTCGATTGTAACTAATCCCGTATTAGCTCTTGAAGAATAAATTAATGTTTGTCTTTAAAATTCACATTGAATTGTCTTCCTGTTTTTTTTTTTTTTTTTTTCTTTTCTTTTTTCCTTTCTTTTTGTGCAGCAAGTGAACATGTTTGTTTTAACTCTACAGCTTCTTGATTCTAATTCATGGGATAGATGTCTTCAAATTTTGAGGATGTGTTACAAGAAGAAAACCTTTACTTGATTACTGAGGTAAGTTGCTGATTTTTTATTTTTATTTTTCTGTTGATGAAGTATATTAAACAGCATGATTTAGGTCTTCATCAAGTTGCTGATACAATTACATTTGTTGCCAGGCTATTATCATTTTGCAGAAATATTTTAGACCAATGAAATTTTAATATGATTGAAATGGACGGACAGCTGCAGGAAGTTGGTTGTCTTCATTTTCATTTTCTAAAATTTTGTTTGTCTTTTGCTTTTTGAACATGCATAGAATCCTAGAAGGAATTGGGAAAATAAAGACCAATCTTAGACTTCTTAGTGACATTCTATTTGGTTCTAAATAGGGGCACCTTCTGTGATTTGAGGCTTCATCTCATCATCAATAATGCCAGGTTTGCTCTTTTAAGTCACTAGATAAAACTCAAGATTTCTGCACCCATATTCACTCTACAACCGTCATTACTGTTTGACTATTGCACCCTTCGTGTATTTCAGATCATATAAATGATTGGCCACATTCAAATATTGCATTAATTTTGAATTCTTTCCTCTCTAGCTTTTCTTAATATACTGATGAAGGCATTGCCTTCTTTTATTGTGATTGGTTCATATTTAAAGATCCTTCTGGTGTTGTTGTTACAACCCAGGCTGAAAATGTAAAGATTCTTCTTTTGTGGGTTACAAATATTTGATATGGTTGATGAGGAAGTTTGCAAGCTGGATGAATAGTTCAAGGAAGGGAGTCATGTTCAAGTTCGTGTTCTTGGCTTTAGGCATCTATAAGGTTTGACAATGGATGTTTTAAAGGTAACCTAGTTTATTTTTCCCTAGAATAGCAAAAAGTGAGTTTGGTCCGGTCCCACTATTGGTCCATTAGATCAGCAGTTTGGATTATCTACATGGACCCCACTTCTCCAAAATTAATGGTCGTAGTATTACTCTAGAAAAAAGTTATATTTTTATTTTGTTTTTTGTCTATTTTCTGACTTAGACCTTGAATCTTTTCTTTTTTGTTTTTGTGTGTGTATTTAGTGTTTCTAATTGTCTTACAAATTCCCTGCTTTATCTTCAAACAGGTGACATTGGCACACTTCCTCTTCTCTGCCATTATTATATTATGTCAAGGTAAATTCAAGACAGATCCGTGTTT
Organism: Magnolia changhungtana; assembly: GCA_030180095.1. NCBI lineage: Eukaryota > Viridiplantae > Streptophyta > Magnoliopsida > Magnoliales > Magnoliaceae > Magnolia > Magnolia changhungtana. Next base: position 530,115 of record JASAUF010000436.1, on the reverse strand, counting down.
TACATGTCACAGCCACTCAGAAGACAATGAATGGTGATTTGGAGTGTGAGCTAATTCGTGCTGATGCCATTTACTGCTACACAGCTCACCAACGATCGTCAGGAGAAACCAGTCCCTTGGAAATAATGGTAATCATTGGCAACAAGGAGATCATTGACATTAGCCAAGGTATGTTAGCTGTTTAGACTGGTGTAAAAAAAAAAAAAAAAAAAAAAAAAAAAAAACTAGGATGCATGTGGGTCACCACCTTTTCTCTTTTTTTTTCCCTTACTTTTTGATAAGAAAGATTTTCAGTATGGCTACGGATTGTCTATAGCTACGGATTTTATACGTAGCAAAGCTTTAAAGGGCTATGGTACAATTGGCTACGGCGGTACTGTGGGCTAGTCATATTTAGCTACGGATTTTATCCGTAGCTTTTGACAATTTAGCGGCGGTCAGTACAACCGTCAGTAAAGGTCCCGACCGTTGGTAAAGCGCTTTATGCCGATGTTAGTGGTTTTGGAATTTTGAGTATTCATGATGTTGAGGTAACTTTGTTAACAGATATAGATTAACTCATGATATGGCCTGTTCAATGACATTTACGAATGTAAGCTCGAAGAGGGTTATCAGGGAGTACAAAACCCAATATGTGAGCCATTTCATATCGTCAACGAGGGATTTACTGTCCGTTGCATTAATCAAGCATGCCTGTAAAGCAAAGAAAAAAGGGAGGGGTAGGCAAATTTGGGCGGGGTTTATTTGAGTATCTAAACCATTCTTCATGCATATAACCATCTCTGGTACACGGATTCCATCCTTAAAAAAAGGAAAACATATAAAACACTAACCCTAGAAACAAAGGAAGGGAAAAAAATCAAATACCTGTTTGTGGATTCTTTAACTTCTTCAGCAATAGAGAGAAATGGGGCTAGAAGTAGAGGCAGGGGTAGGCAGATTTGAGGGGGGTTTATCCTCTACGGTAGCGGCGGTGAGACCGAGTTGGGATTACGATTTGGGTAGGTGATTTGAGCAGGGGTTGCGATTTTGACAAGGGCAAGGGCTGTCATTTGGGGAGGAGCTTCACGGCTTCATTGGAGAGAGAGGGAGGAGAATGAGATGGTAGAGATGCATTCGAGAGAGAGGGATGAGAATGAGAGAGATGGAGCGAGGCGAGGTAGGGAAAAAGGAGAATGGGAGTAGAGATTGGGAGAGAGAGGGAGGGTTAGGGAATGGAGATGAGAGAGAGAGAGAGAGAGAGAGAGAGAGAGAGAGAGAGAGAGAGAGAGAGAGAGAGAGAGAGAGAGAGAGGATTGGGGTTTTGGATGGGCGCGGCTTTGTTTTGAGCGCCACCCATTATGGGCGTCGAATTTCAAGACAACCGTATGGACGGTCCTGTCAGGGGCTCCGTGGGGCCCACCATGATGTATGTAGTTTATCTATGCTGTTCATTAATTTTAATAATATTTTTTAGTTCATGACCCCAAAACTTAGATAGATTGAAGGCCCAAGTGGACCACACCATAGTATGCACATCTGATTTAATCTCCATGTTTCCTACTGTGTGGTCCACTTGAGCCTTCGATATAGCTGATTTTTGTTTTCATGCCCTAAAATGATATTTCAAGATAGATGGACGGCTTAGATAGAATACATATATTTTGGTGGGCCCTATAAAGCCCCTTACACGACTGTTAATTATTAATGGTTTGTCAAGTTTTAGCTACGGATTAAATCTGTATTATATATAACTACGGTTTATATCCATAGTAAAAAGCATAGTCCGTAGATTTTGTTGAATTTTTTGGTAGCGAGGATTTCAATGGTAGAAGTTCAATCCCCCACTGCTTTTTTCAGTGTGGTCCAGTTGATAGTTAGATCTGTCTTATTTTTCGTTTCAAGCCTCACGACGAGCTTGCCAAATGAATGGACGGGTTGGATATAACACATACCTTGTGATGAGATCCACGGAACTTGCTGATGTATCAACATCAGCTATACCTGGTTCGTGGTACACCAGCCAATCTGCTTCCGGTATTGTTTTGGTATTAAAAAATAATAGGAATAATGATAAAGTGGTAAACTAGGATCCACAAAAATCATCCGATCATTTCTTTTTACTAGACTTATCAAGTCATCAGTGAATAGTCAGGAAGCAGATTGGCTGGTGTACCACACACCAGCTATATAGCTGCTGTAGGTACGCATCGTGTTAAGAGGAGCATTGACGCTCCTCGAGCTTTGAGTTGTACTAACGGTTTAAAGGAGATCAAAGTTACATGGCCCCCACAGTGATGTATTTATTATATCTACACCATTCATCTATTTTTAGAGATCATTTTAAAGCATTATCGAAAAAATTAATCATGCATATCCAAAGATCATCTGGACCACACCACAAATAGCAGCGAAGATAATGATCTTCGCCGTTAAAAAATTCATAGGGCCCACCATAATGTTTACTTTCCATCCAATCTGTTCATAAGGTCACGAAGACCTGAATGAAGAGGAAAAACAAATTTCATATTGATCCAATACTTCTGGGACCCCAAAAAGGGTTTCGATGGTAGACGTTCAATCTCCTGCTGCTTTTTGCATTGTGGTCCACTTGATAGTTGGATCTGTCTTATTTTTCGTCTTAAGCCTTAAGACGAACTCATCAAATAGATGGACGGTTGGGATATAACACATACCTCATGATTAGACCCATAATTGAATGTCTACCATTGAAACCCTTTTTGGGGTCAGGGAAGTTTTGGATTCAATATGAAATTTGTTTTTCCTATTCATTTCGGTCTTTATAACCTTATGAGCAACTTAGATGGAAAATAAACATTATGGTGAGTCCTGTGAATTTTTTAATAATGAAAATCATTATCTCAGCCGCAATTTGTGGCGTGGTCGAGATGACCTTTGGATATGAGTTTTTTAACTATGAAAATTATAATCTCCGCTGCTATTTGTGGTGTGGTGCAGATGATCTTTGGATATAATTCATTTTTTTGATAATACACTAAAATAGTATCTAAAAATAGATAAATGATATGGATATAATAAATACATCGCTGTGTGTTATGTAACTTCGATCTCCTTTGTACTGTTCGTACAAGTCGAGCCAGAGGAGCGTCAGTGCTCGTCGTCCACGACACTGTGGTACAACAGCCAATCCGCTTCCCACTCAATATCTTCCATGTGAATACGGATCATCTTTTTGCGTCAAGCGGCAAAACTATGGTTGCTGCAATAATTGGTCCGTGTCTTGTTGCATTCTAACTGGACAATGTGAGTGTGTACTTGCATCGGTGATTGAGACGGACCCGTCATTATTCAGCAAACGACAAAAAAATCAGTAAGGTCGCTTCCATATATTTCTCACATCACTTTGGCTTTCTGCCTGCATTCACAAACTCTGCAATGAAGCTTCCTCCTCCAATGAGCCTATGGGCAATTTGGTCATTTCTCCTTATCTCATCCATTCTCGCTACATGCTTCTTCGGATCTGCCGCTCACTTCTCCAACGAAACAGATCGCCTTGCTTTGCTACACTTGAAACATCTGATAACCGAAGATCCTCTCCATTCCTTGAGTTCATGGAACCATACTCTTCACTTCTGTCACTGGCAAGGTGTCACATGCGGTGGTCGCCGTCATCCTCAAAGGGTAACCGCCTTAAACCTCACAAACAAGAACTTGGTGGGACCCATATCTCCATTCATAGGGAACCTCTCCTTCCTCAGGATAATCCATCTCTCAAACAACAGCTTCAATGGCCCAATTCCTGAAGAGATGGGCCGCTTGTTACGCTTGCGGCTTCTTAGTCTGTACAACAATACATTCACCGGAGAAATTCCAGCAAATCTGACCCACTGTTCTGAACTCAAAGTCCTTTTGGTTTTCGGGAACCGGCTTTCAGGGAGGATTCCAACTGAGCTTGGCTCTCTATTGAAGCTCTCCAAATTGGACCTTGGTGATAACAGTCTTATAGGAAGCATCCCACCTTCACTTGGAAACCTTTCGTTTCTCACTTACCTTTTTCTCTCTGTAAACAGTCTGGAGGGCAGCATCCCAGATGACCTTGGTCGGTTGGCAAACTTAGAGAAGCTTTTAATTTCTCAAAATGAAGTGTCAGGTAGGATTCCGACCCAGCTATACAATCTCTCCTCTATTATCATTTTCGACGTGGGATTGAACAGATTGCATGGAAATCTTCCTCCCAACTTAGGCCTCATTCTTCCTAATCTCCAAGAACTTTACCTGGTCGAAAACCAATTCACAGGACCCATACCAGTTTCATTATCCAATGCTTCCGGACTTGTAGTTATTGAACTTGAAGACAATAGCTTTAGCGGATCCGTGCCTATGAATTTTGGAAGCCTCAAGGGTACTCTGTCCAAGTTACGTTTGTGGGGCAATAAACTTGGAATTGGGAAAGCTCATGACTTGAGTTTTCTTGATTCTTTGACGAATTGCAGTAGCTTACAAGAACTGGACGTAGGCATTAACCGTCTCAACGGTGTGTTGCCTGACTCCATAGCTAATCTTTCGATCCAGCTGAGAAAACTAATTTTAGGTGATAACATGATATTCGGAAGCATCCCATCTGGGATTCAGAATCTTATCGGCTTAACAGTACTGGATATGGGGCATAACTTTCTGACAGGTACAATTCCCTTCAGTGTTGGGATGCTTAACAAGGTGGAGATACTCTACTTTAACAGAAATGAATTATCAGGGAAAATTCCTTCTTCCTTGAGTAACATCTCCCGATTGTACATACTCAGCTTATCTGGAAACAACCTAATGGGGAGAATCCCTTCAAGCCTTGGAAATTGTGTATACATGCAGTGGATATACCTCTATAATAATAATCTTAGCGGTACCTTACCCAAACAACTTTTCAGCCTTCCCTCTTTGATTAAACTCGATGTTGGAAACAATTCTTTTTCTGGTAGTCTGCCACTGGAAGCTGGTTCCTTGAAAGCTCTCGGAAACTTCATTGTTTCTAATAACAAGTTGTCAGGCGAAATTCCAAGCTCACTAGGCAATTGTCTCAGCCTAGAGTATCTCCAGTTGGATGGGAACTTCTTTCAAGGATTAATTCCTTCATCATTTAGTAGTCTAAGAGGCCTTCGATCCCTAGATCTTTCTCGCAACAACTTGTCTGGAGAGATTCCAAAATATCTAGAGAAGCTTATTTTTCTGCAGTATCTAAATCTGTCTTTCAATAATTTCGAGGGTGAATTACCAAAACAGGGGGTCTTCAGAAATGCCAGTCAAGTTTCAGTACTTGGAAATAGTAAGCTTTGTGGGGGTATTCAAGAATTACAATTGCCTCCATGCTCTAGCCAAGCTTCCAAGAAACAAGGGGTGTCTCTTTCTTCAAAAGTAAAATTCTCAATAATTGGTGCTGTCCTGTTTCTTATTTCATTATCATGCTTCTTTGCCACTCTTTATTGGGTAAGAAAGATGAGAAGGAAACCTGTCGCTGTGCCTTCTGCGGAGGATTCTTTTGTGAACGTATCTTATGCAGAGCTCTTTAAAGCAACAGATGGGTTCTCCTCAGCCAATTCGGTCGGCACTGGAAGTTTTGGCACTGTATTTAAAGGAATTCTAGATCGTCTTGGAACTATGGTAGCAATTAAAGTCTTCAACCTTCAACGACAAGGAGCTATGAGGAGCTTCATCGCCGAATGTGAGGCCTTGAGAAACATTAGGCATCGGAATCTTGTTAAGATCATAACTTGTTGCTCAAGCATTGATTTTAAAGGAAATGATTTTAAAGCTCTAGTTTATGGGTACATGCCTAATGGAAGTCTAGAGAAGTGGTTGCACGGAAATGGTCATGACCAGCTGGGAAGGAAATTGAAGTTTATTCAAAGGCTAAACATAGCTACAGACGTGGCTTGTGCACTGGATTATCTACATAATGATTGCGAAACCTCAATCATTCATCGAGATTTAAAGCCGAGCAACATTCTTCTTGATGATGATATGACTGCTCGTGTGGGTGATTTTGGGCTGGCCAGGTTCTCATCTGAGGTTGCTCAAACTAGGTCAGTTGGAATGAAGGGATCTATTGGATACATCGCTCCAGGTAACAACAATCTTATCTATTTCCTTAACACACACACACACCAGTATCCCCGGACTGAGTCTATTTGCTTGTTGGAGACTGGACCTGTGACCAGACTAGGGGTCAGCGTGGTGTGTATGACTGAGGCCTGTTCTGTACGTGGGCTCTAGCAAGTGTATTGCCTTGGCTAATCGTTATGCCACACTTGATTTTTATCGGGGCCCACTTGAGTTGCAAAACAGAGTCATTTTTTTATTTTTTATTTTCCCAATCCTTCATCTAATCTAAATGAAAGGTCTATATGACCTGGGTTGCATATTACATCACTGGGAATGAGGTTTGCTAAGTTACAAGCACTTATGGGAGCCTATTACACACCATGCATGTGTAAAAGTCGTACATGAGTGCTATCTAATCCATGGGGTGGGCCCAGTCAAGTACTTGACCTAGACCAGATTTAGACCTGACCCGAGCCTAAATCAAAACAAAGGTACAAGGACCTGATGGATACCCAAACTCAATTTTATCTGGATCCAGGTCCTAAAAACAATGACCTCGATCAGATTTAAAGGACCCACATGCAGCAAGACTCAAAACTCGATGACATCAAAATAAGTCCCTTGCACCCCACATGAATCACATCATAGTAAAGTAAATAGAATTCTTTTTTGATAACATCTTTAGTTAAGATATGTATTACACATGAATCACACCATAATAAGGTAAAAAGAATTCTTTTCTGATAATGTCTTTAGTTAAAAATGAGTAACATAAAAATCATAACAGTAAGTCATATGTTCACATGATGATAGAAGTGTTGAGTTCTTTCAGTTGAGTAGTATGATCTTGTTGAATGTAGAACATTTTTGCAAGAACTTACAAGTTCATAGCACACTATTGATGTTAGAATTTTGAATACTTAGACCAATTACTTGTTTAAATAGAATATTCCCTTTCTCGTCTCTCTCAAAATTCAACCTTTGATATTATTTGTATCTAAATGGTCACTTACATTTCAATATAAGATGTATAAATTACAGAGTATTCAATGGGCAGTAAAGCATCTACACAAGGAGATGTTTATAGCTATGGAATCTTTCTGTTGGAGATGATCACTGGAAAGGGGCCAACTGATGACATGTTTAAGGATAATTTAAGCCTTCATCATTTTGCTAAGTTGGCTTTGCTTGAACAAGTAATGGAGATTGTTGATCCACAACAACTCGTGGAAGAAGCTGAAGTTATTCAACACAATGAAAATCTTGTCGATAGAAGAAATAGAATGCATGATTGCTTGCTTTCAATGGTCAAAATCGGTGTTTCATGCTCTGCGGAATCTCCAAGAGAACGAATGTTGATGAAAGATGTTGTTGTAGAAATGCATGCAATCAAGGACTTGTATCTTAGGGTTGGGATTCACCGAGACAAACAAGTTAGGTCACATATATTAGATGAAGGTTCTTCTTACCTTAGTCATTACTAAATTATTATTGGTAGTTATGTTGAGAAAGATTTCAAAATAACATTAGTGTGTTTATTAATTTTCTAAACAAGCTCTACATATAATTAGCTTTGGCATAAGAGTGTGCTTGTATTGATATTGATTGTATGAACAGACCTGTTTCTTTTTCCTTGTTTTATCTTGTATTGGACAAAGGGGGATTGTTTATATTACACAGGAGGGACAATCCACTTCTAACCCTCTACAATGATTCCATCTTCGTTGACCCTAAATTTGGCCCGTAATGATGGGTTTATTCATTTAAAATTTGGAGGTAGTTATACCTAATCCTACACTAATTTGATGTATACCTAATCCTACACTAATTTGATAAAGACATATTCTCAAGTGCTCTTGGAGAGCTGTACACTTAAGTTCTCCTATTTGCATTGGGCTACTTTAACACTCCAATCGATTGATCTATATCGTACATTAGGTTTAACAAAAATTTCATAGGCTAACTTGCAAATATAAAGCCAATTTGATGATTGTAACCATCTGATGAATAGTCTCTAATATGAACAGTCACGATCATTTGTACAAAAATAGGTCTAACGAACAATTCGATCCATCTATTTGATAGATCCCATCATGGATTGATTATGATTCAAAAGAATCACTTCTATCAGACAACCATAACAATCATATCCATGAGTTGGAAATAAGGACGGCTATATAAAATAGGCCAATAAGTATATATTTGATCATACAATCAGTCTTATTTTTACATGGTAAAACATGGAATGTGTTGTAGAATTAATGAACAGTTGAGATGGACTGATCGGACTGTCTAAGTTTTCTGATCCAAAACTCAAAAGTGCCCAACTCAAGGAAAATTGTTAAATCATGCCTAAAACTACTATAGTCTAGGCCGTGTTGCCACATGAGTTTTAAAACGCCATAAATTTCAGGATGTTCCTTTGTTGAGGTGGACCATGTTAGATGTATGGATTGGATAATACATGCATATCATGATGGGACACAGAAACAGTCTGCAAGATTTTAATGGGTGGGTATACCCTCTCAATTTCTTCATGTCGTGTGGCTCATCTTAAAATTGGGTCTGCCTGAGTTTTGGGCTCCAGCCCAAACGTATGAGGGTTCACCTGATGGTCGGAGTGGATGTCATGCACAGACCACATGAGCCTACCATAGCCAATCAGCAAACTAATAGCATTCTCACAGACTATACTACGTACCTAATACCGCCTTCCTATTACGAATAGGCCGCCCTTCAATTTTCTCTGTGGTCCTTTCCCTACACAGAATAATCCCACCACAGGTGGGTCCCACAATCGTCGCTATATGTGAGTATTTAACAACGAGGGTCCAACTCATCCACCCTACATGTGCCCTCCATTGCGGATGGGGATGCGGTTTGGCTAGTGACGCTGCCACCTGCCAGTGGCTAGTGGTCGGTGCTATGTGGACCCCGCCATCATGTGCAATTATATTACTTTACGTGTGCACTTTACCAAAATCAGACTGGTCTACATAAAACTCGTTTATGACACGCTGTGGTTATGAACGATCTGTAGTCTCATTTTCATGTTCATACTCTAACATGAGATGGTAACATGGGTGTATGGTGTGGATATAAAACACATACATCATGGTAGGCCCCACGGTGCCCAGGTGGCATGATCATCAGTGGATCTAAAAGTTCTTCTTACCATTGCGAGGAGATTCTAGATGTTTGGGCAGATATAGCGGTGTACATTTTCTTTTTCTTTTTTTCCATAAAACATGGAAGCACACTCCATGTAATTTTGTTGGTGTAAACTAAAGAGTTGTTTGGCAACTTTACGAATAAGAGTTTATTGGTTTATTAAAAAAAAAAAAAAATTAAACTTTTATGGTGAAAATAGATAGTTGGATAAAACTTTAATTTTACCATTTAATGTTGTAGAAATTAATAAAAAAGTTCTTAAAAAATAAGTGATGAAGACCTCACATAGTTTTTTAAGAGCTCATTTAACTTACATGAGTAAACATTTTTAGTTAATTTTTAAACAAATTTATTTTTAAATTACTTTTAAAATAATTTCCATTTAATCCTCTTCTTTTCTCTTTACAGTTTCTTTAAGAGAGGCTCACATGATGAACAACCGATTTTGAAGGTAAGGCCTCACATGATGAATGGTCTACATCAAAGAGGGCATATATAATTAATGCACAGTCACATTAAAGGTGGGCTCCACATGATGGATGATCTACATCGAGTAAGCCCGGCCACATGATGGTTGGTCCACATCAAAGGTGAGACCCAGGTGATGGATGATGGGAACCGCTGTTTTAACCATGATGAAGCTGTCCATTTCCTATGGACGGCATTGGAAGGGCCTGACCATTTGGACAGGCCGTGTTTATATTTGTATTTGCAGGGACCACACCCGAACCCATTCTCAAATCCTATAACCTATAACCAAAACCTATAACCTATAACCTATAACCTAAACCAAAACCTATAACCTAAACCTAAATCAAAACCTATAACCTAAACCCGAACCCATTCTCAAATCCTATAACCTATAACCTAAACCAAAACCTTAACCTAATCCTATAACGTAAACTCAAATCCCTAAATCTTAACTTATAACCTAACCTAAACCTATAGTTATAACCTAAAACTATTCCCAAATCCCAAAACCTATAACCTAAACCTTTGAACCCATTCTCAAATCCCAAAACCTATAACCTAAACCTAAACCGTAACCTTAACCTAATCCTATAACCTAAACTCAAATCCCTAAACCTTAACCTATAACATAACCTAAACATATACTTATAACCTAAAACTATTCCCAAATCCCAAAACCTATACTTTAACTCAATTCCCTAAACCTAAACATACACCTAATCCTAATCTCAACTCCCTAACCTAAACCTAAACCTAAACATGAAAACCCAAACTTAAACCCAATCCCGAACTTGAGCCCGATTTCCTAAACCTAAACCATAACCCATTCTCAATTCCCTAAAGCTATAACCTATAACCTATAACCTAAACCTAAACCTAAACATAAACCTAAACCTATAACCTTTCCCTAAACCTTTAACCTAAACCTAAACTTAAAACCTAAATATATTCTCAAATCCTTAAACTCAAACCTACACCTAATCCTAATCTCAACTCCTTAACCTAAACCTAAACTTGAAAATCCAAACCTAAACCCGATCCCGAACCCAAACCCGATTTCCTAAACCTAAACCTTAACATATTCTCAATTCCCCTATAGCTATAACCTATAACCTACCTATAACCTACCTATAACCTTAACCTAAAACCTAAATGTGTTCTCAAATTCCTAAACCTACACGTAATCATATTCTCAACTCCCTAACTTAAACCTAAACCTAAACTTGAAAACCCAAACCAAAACCCAATCCCAAACACGAACCCGATTTCCTAAACCTAAACCATAACCAATTCTCAATTCCCCTACAATTATAACCTAAACCTAAAACCTAAAACCTAAACCTAAACCTAAAACCTAAACCTAAACCTAAACCTAAAACCTAAACCTAAACCTAAACCTAAACCTAAAACCTAAACCTAAACATTAACCTATTCTCAATTCCCTACACTATAACCTATAACTTACCTATAACCTAAACCTAAAACCTAAATGTGTTCTCAAATCCCTAAACCTAAACCCGCACCTAATCCTATTCTCAACTCCCTAACCTAAACCTAAATCTAAACTTGAAAACCCAAACCAAAACCCCATCCCGAACCCGAACCCGAACTCCCGAACCCGATTTCCTAAACCTAAACCATAACCGATTCTCAATTCCCTATAGCTATAACCTATAACCTACCTATAACCTAAGCTAAAACCTAAACTTAAACCTAAACCTAAAACCTAAATGTGTTCTCAAATCCCTAAACCTAAACCTACACCTAATCCTATTCTCAATATCCTAACCTAAACCTAAACCAAAACTTGAAAACCCAAATCAAAACCCAATCGCGAACATGAACCCGATTTTCTAAACCTAAACCTTAACCTATTCTCAATTCCTTACAGCTATAACCTATAACCTAAACCTAAAACCTAAATGTATTCTCAAATCCCTAAACCTAAACCTACACCTAATCCTATTCTCAACTCCTTAAGCTAAACCTAAACCTAAACTTGAAAACCCAAACCAAAACTCAATCCCGAACCCGAACCCGATTTCCTAAACCTAAACCATAACCGATTCTCAATTCCCTACAGCTATAACCTATAACCTAAACCTAAACCTAAACCTAAAACCTAAATGTGTTCTCAAATCCCTAAACATAAACCAACACCTAATGCTAATCTCAACCCCCTAACCTAAACCTAAACCTAAACTTGAAAATTCAAAGAAAAACCCGATCCCGAACCCGAACCCGATTTCCTAAACCTAAACCTTAACCTATTCTCAATTCCTACACTATAACTATAACCTACCTATAACCTAAACATTAAACCTAAACCTAAACCTAAAACCTAATGTGTTCTCAAATCTCTAAACCTAAACCCGCACCTAATCCTATTCTCAACTCCCTAACCTAAACCTAAACCTAAACTTGAAAACCCAAACCAAAATCCAATCTCGAACCCGAACCCGATTTCCTAAACCTAAACCATAACCGATTCTCCATTCCCTATATCTATAACCTATAACCTACCTATAACCTAAACCTATAACCTAAATGTGTTCTCAAATTCCTAAACCTAAACCTATACCTAATCCTATTCTCAACTCCCTAACCTAAACCTAAACCTAAACTTGAAAACCCAAACCAAAACCCAATCCCGAACCCGAACTCGATTTCTTAAACCTAAACCTTAACCTATTCTCAATTCCCTACAGCTATAACCTATAACTAACCTATAACCTAAACCTAAACTTAAAACCTAAATGTATTCTCAAATCCCTAAATATAAACCTACACTTAATCCTGATCTCAACTCCCTAACTTAAACCTAAACCTAAACCTAAACTTGAAAACCCAAAGAAAAACTCCGATCCCAACCCGAACCCGATTTCCTTAACCTAAACCTTAATCTATTCTCAATTCCCTATAACTATAACCTATAACCTACTTATAACCTTAACCTAAAACCTAAACCATTTTCTAAACCTAAAACCTAAATGTGTTCTCAAATCCCTAAACCTAAACCTACACCTAATGCTAATCTCAACTCCCTAACCTAAACCTAAACTTGAAAACCCAAAGAAAACTCGATCCCGAACCTAAACCCGATTTCCTAAACCTAAACCTTAACCTATTCTCAATTCCTACACAAAGAATAACCTATAACTTACCTATAACCTAAACCTATAACCTAAACCTAAACTTAAACCTAAAACCTAAATGTGTTCTCCAATCCCTAATCCTAAACCTACACCTAATGCTAAGCTCATCTCCCTAACCTAAACCTAAACCTAAACTTGAAAACCCAAAGCAAAACCCAATATCGAACCCGAACCTCGGTTTCTAAACCCAAACCATAACCGATTCTCACTTTCTATACCATAACCTATAACCTACCTAAAACCTAAACCTATAACCTAAATGTGTTCTCAAATCCCTAAACCTAAACCTACACCGAATCCTATTCTCAACTCCCTAACCTAAACTTAAAGACCCAAACCAAAACAAACCCGAACCCGATTTCCTAAACTGAAACCTTAACCTATTCTCAATTCCCTATAGCTATAACCTATAACCTACCTATAACCTTAACCTATAACCTAAACCATTTCCTAAACCTAAAACCTAAATGTGTTCTCAAATCCTAAACCTAAACCTACACCTAATGCTAATCTCAACTCCCTAACCTAAACCTAAACCTAAACTTGAAAACCCAAAGCAAAACCCGATCCCGAACCCGAACCCGATTTCCTAAAACTAAACCTTAACCTCTTCTCAATTCCCTACAGCTATAACCTATAACCTACCTATAACCTAAATCTATAACATAAACCTAAAACCTAAATGTATTCTACAATCCCTAATCCTAAACCTACACCTAATGCTAATCTCAACTCCTAAACCTAAAACTAAACCTAAACTTGAAAACCCAAAGCAAAACATGATCTCGAACCCGAACCCAATTTACTAAACCTAAACCTTAACCTATTCTCAATTCCCTACAACTATAACCTATAACCTACCTATAACCTAAATCTATAACATAAACCTAAAACCTAAATGTATTCTACAATCCCTAATCCTAAACCTAAAACTAAACCTAAACTTGAAAACCCAAAGCAAAACACGATCTCGAACCCGAACCCAATTTACTAAACCTAAACCTTAACCTATTCTCACTTCCTCTACTATAACCTATAACCTAAACCTAAACGTAAACCTAAAACCTAAATGTGTTCTCCAATCCCTAATCCTAAACCTACACCTAATGCTAATCTCAACTCCCTAACCTAAACCTACACCTAAATTTGAAAACCAAAACTAAAACTCGATCCCGAACCCGAACCCGATTTCCTAAACCTAAACCATAACCGATTCTCAATTCCTTATAGCTATAACCTATAACCTAAACCTATAACCTAAACCTAAACCTAAATCTAAAACCTAAATGTGTTCTCAAATCCCTAAACCTAAACCCACACCTAATCTTATTCTCAACTCCCTAACCTAAACCTAAACCTAAACTTGATAACCCAAACCTAAACCCCATCCCGAACCCGAACCCAATTTCCTAAACCTAAACCTTAACCTATTCTCAGTTTCCTACAGCTATAACTTATAACCTAAACCTAAACCTAAAACCTAAATGTGTTCTCAAATCCCTAAACCTAAACCTACACCTACACCTAATCCTAATCTCAACTCCCTAACCTAAACCTAAGCCTAAACACGAAAACCCAAACCTAAACCCGATCCTAGACCCGAACCCGATTTCCTAAACCTAAACCTTAACCTATTCTCACTTCCCTAAAGCTATAACCTATAACCTATAACCTTAACCTAAACCTAAACCTAACCAAAACCTATAACCTTAAACTAAACTTAAAATCTAAACCTAAACCAAAACCAAAACCTATAACATACCTAAACCAAAACCTATATCCTAAACCTTAACCTCTAACCTATAAGCTATAACCTAAACTTATAACCTATAACCTAACTTTAACCTAAACCTAAACCTAAACTTAAAACCTAAATGTATTCTCAAATCCCTAAACCTAAACCTACACCTAATCCTGATCTCAACTCCCTAACCTAAACATGAAAATCCAAACCTAAACCCGATCCTGAACCCGAACCCAATTTCGTTAACCTAAACCTTAACCTATTCTCAATTTCCTGAAGCTATAACCTATAACCTATAACCTAAACCTAAACCTATACTTATAAATCCTAATTTATTTGATAAAAATTCATTTATGGTTAAGTTATTTTCTTAATAAGTTTATTGCCTTAATCTATTACTTATGAAATTGTAGGATAAATTTAAATTGGATTTGAGTGTTCCGCACATTTCCTTTACCATCGACGACATGATCAAAGAGCGGTTCAAGGAGTACTGCTCCTTGTTACACAAGCGGTACAAGCAGTGCATGAGTAGCGAGGAGGGCGCACTGTTCGCACCGCCGCACCTAATTGGATTTTTTGTATTTTATTTACGATGTTAAATTTATATGTATTTATGTATGATGTAGTTTATGTTTGGATGGATTTATTTATGTACTTTGGAGTTAAATGGATGTGAATGTGAATGTGAATATGATGAAATATATTACATAATAGGTGTATATTAAGAAATATATTACATAACAGGTGTATATCAGGTGCATATCAAGAATTTTGTGTGAGGAAAAAAATAATAATAATTTTACTTACGAAAATTTTCGTAGGTAAAAGTCTCATCGAAGTTTTTACCTACGAATAAAAGTCTCATCCATGTTTTTACCTACGAAAATATTCATAGCTAAACGTTTTGTAAGTATTTTTACCTATGATATCATTCGTAGGAAAATGTTTGGTAAATATTTTTACCTACCAATAAAAAGTGTTTTCAATATTTTTAGTTACAAAAATATTCGTAGGTAAAGAGTCTTGTAAATATTTTTAGCTACGAAATTGTTGGTAGGTAAAAAGTGTTTAAATATTTTTTGTTGGTAGGTAAAAAGCCTTGTAAATATTTTTAACTACAAAATTGTTGGTAGGTAAAAAGTGTTTTAAATATTTTTAGCTAGTATAATATTCGTACGGAAAAAATCTTTAAATATTTTTAGCTACGAAATTTTTGGTAGCTTAAAAGTCCTATAAATATTTTTACCTACAAAATTATTCGTAGGTAAAAAGTTTTGTCAATATTTTTTCAAATTATTTCGTAGGCGAAAGTCTTACTGGGTAATGTTAGCAAGGAAATTGCCAACGAAAATTTTCGCGGGTAAAATTTTTTGCCTACGAAAATTTTTTCGTTGGGAAAAGCATCTTTTCTGCACCCTTCACGTGAATGGACAGTTGTAATACAACACACATCTTACATATCTTATAATTAGGCTCACATAACTTAGACGTCAACACAGTAGCTACTTAGCGTGAGGTACACCATCCAATCGGCTTCCGAATGGTCGAGAATCCACTCAATATCTAATTCCATATATTAGGGACACGGATTGCGTCCTACACCGCCCATACTACACTAAAGGAAGGTGCAGTGATAATGACATCCAATCGGCTTCCCAATGATAATATTTGTTTCCCATCCAACTTATTAATAAGGCCATGTAGACGTGGATGAAGTGAAAACACAAATATAAGCTTGATCTGGAGCTTCTATGAATTTTTTAATGGTGGACGTTCAACCCTCACTTTGTGGTCCACTTAAGACTTTTACTGCCTAATATTTTGCATCGTACCTTAAAATGATACGAGAAAAACTATTAACGGCGTGATAAAACACTTACATCACTGTGGGCCCGACAGAGCCCCGCCCGCCCGGGGTAGGACGCAATCTGCGTCCATATATTTGCCCCATGACTTTGGCTTTCTTGCCTGCATTCACAAGCTCTGCAATGAAGCTTCCTCCTCCAATGAGCCTATGGTCAATTTGGTCATTTCTCCTTCTCTCATCCATTCACGCTCCATGCTTCTTCGGATCTGCCGCTCACTTCTCCAACGAAACAGATCGCCTTGCTTTGCTACACTTGAAACATCTGATAACCGACGATCCTCTCCATTCCTTGAGTTCATGGAACCATACTCTCCACTTCTGTCACTGGCAAGGTGTCACATGCGGTGGTCGCCGTCATCCTCAAAGGGTCACCGCCTTAAACCTCACAAACAAGATGTTGGTGGGACCCATATCTCCCTTCATAGGGAACCTCTCCTTCCTCAGGATAATCCGTCTCTCAAACAACAGCTTCAATGGCCCAATTCCTGAAGAGATGGGCCGTTTGTTCCGCTTGCGGTATCTCAGTCTCACCAATAACACATTCACCGGAGAAATTCCAGCAAATCTGACACACTGTTCTGAACTCAAAGTCCTTTTGGTTTACCGGAACGGGCTTGCAGGGAGGATTCCAACTGAGCTTGGCTATCTATCGAAGCTCACCATATTAGACCTTCGTCGCAACAGTCTTATAGGAAGCATCCCACCTTCACTTGGAAACCTTTCGTTTCTCACTCACCTTTTTCTCGCAGAAAACAGTCTGAAGGGCAGCATCCCAGATGACCTTGGTCGGTTGGCAAACTTAGAGAAGCTTTTTATTTCTGAAAATGAAGTGTCAGGTAGAATTCCGACCCAACTATACAATCTCTCCTCTATTATCGTTTTCGACGTGGGATTGAACAAATTGCATGGAAATCTTCCTCCCAACTTAGGCCTCATTCTTCCTAATCTTCAAGAACTTTACTTCGGCCAAAACCAATTCACAGGACCCATACCAGTTTCATTATCCAATGCTTCCGGACTTGTAGTAATTGACCTCGAAGACAATAGCTTTAGCGGATCCGTGCCTATGAATTTTGGAAGCCTCGAGGGTACTCTGTCCAAGTTACGTCTGTGGGGCAATAAACTTGGAATTGGGAAAGGTCGTGACTTGAGTTTTCTTGATTCTTTGACGAATTGCAGTAGCTTACAAGTACTGGACGTAGGCATTAACCGTCTCAACGGTGCGTTGCCTGTCTCCATAGCTAATCTTTCGATCCAGCTGAGAAAACTATATTTAGATGATAACATGATATTCGGAAGCATCCCATCTGAGATTCAGAATCTTGTCGGCTTAACAGTGTTGGGTATGCAGAATAACCTTTTAACAGGTACTATTCCTATTGGTGTTGGGAAGCTTAACAAGGTGGAGCAACTTTACTTGAATACAAATGAATTGTCAGGGCAAATTCCGTCTTCCTTGGGCAACATCTCTCGATTGTTGCAACTCAGTTTATATGAAAACAAACTATCGGGGACCATACCTTCAACTCTTGGTAATTGCATAAACCTGCAAATCATATACCTCCACAGTAATAAGTTTAGCGGTAGCTTACCCAAACAAATTTTTAGCTCTCCTTCTTTGATTGAACTTTACGTTGGAAATAATTCTTTTACCGATAGTCTGCCACTGGAAGTCGGTTACTTGAAAGCTCTTGGAAAATTGAGTGTTTCTAATAACAAATTGTCAGGCGAAATTCCAAGTTCGCTGGGCAATTGTCTCACCCTAGAGCATCTCTCGTTGGATGGAAACTTCTTTCAAGGATCAATTCCTCCAACATTTAGTACTCTAAGAGGTCTTCAAACCCTGGATCTTTCACGCAATAACCTGTCTGGGAAGATTCCAAAATATCTGGAGACGCTCGCTCTAGAGTATCTAAATCTATCCTTCAATGATTTCGAGGATGAATTACCAAAACAAGGGGTCTTTGGAAATGCTAGTCAAGTTTCAGTGCTTGGAAACAGTAAACTTTGTGGGGGTATTCAAGAATTAAAATTGCCACCATGCTCCAGCCAAGCTTCCAAGAAACAGGGAAAGTCTCGTGCTTCAAAAGTAAAAATCTCAGTCGTTGTTGTTGTCCTCGGTCTTATTTTACTATCATCTTTCTTTGCTACTCTTTATTGGATAAGAAAGATGAGAAGGAAACCTGTTGCTGTGCCTTCTGCGGAGGATTCTTTTTTGAACGTATCTTATGCAGAACTCTTTAAAGCAACAGATGGGTTCTCCTCAGCCAATTCGGTCGGCATTGGAAGTTTTGGCACTGTATTTAAAGGAATTCTAGATCGTCTTGGAACTATGGTAGCAATTAAAGTCTTCAACCTTCAACGACAAGGAGCTATGAGGAGCTTCATCGCCGAATGTGAGGCCTTGAGAAACATTAGGCATCGGAATCTTGTTAAGATCATAACTTGTTGCTCAAGCATTGATTTTAAAGGAAATGATTTTAAAGCTCTAGTTTATGAGTACATGCCTAATGGAAGTCTAGAGAAGTGGTTGCACGGACATGGTCATGACCAGCTGGGAAGGAAATTGAAGTTTACTCAAATGCTAAACATAGCCATAGATGTGGCTTTTGCACTGGATTATCTACATAATGATTGCGAAACACCAATCATTCATCGAGATTTAAAGCCGAGCAACATTCTTCTTGATGATGACATGACTGCTCGTGTGGGTGATTTTGGGCTGGCCAGGTTCTTATCTGAGGTTGCTCAAACTAGCTCGGTTGGAATGAAGGGATCTATTGGATACATCGCTCCAGGTAACAATCTTATCTATTTCTCTATATACAATCTATTTCTCTATACACACACACACCAGTACCCCGGACTCCCAGTCTATTTGCTTGTTGGAGACTGGACCTGTGACCAAACTAGGGGTCAGCATGGTGTGTATGTAAAATCCACTAGTCATGTTTAAATTTCTATTCTAATCTTCCAAAGATTTCCCATACTGTATATGTCTGGTATAATAGAACTTCTTACTGTATGGGTCTGGTATTTTTATAGTGGGTCCCAGCTGTTGATTGGCTTAGGTTTTTATATGCTCCACATATGACTGAGGCCTGTTCTTTACGTGGGCTCTAGCAAGTGTGTTGCCTTGGCCTAATCGTTATGCCCACCCTTGATTTTTATCGGGGCCCACTTGAGTTGCAAAACAGAGTCATTTAATTCTCCCAATCCTTCGTCTAATCTAAATGAAAGGTCTATATGACCTGGGTTGCATATTACATCACTGGGAAAGAGGTTTGCTAAGGTACAAGCACTTATGGGAGCCTATTACACACCATGCATGTGTAAAAGTTGTACATGAGTGCTATCTAATCCATGGGGTGGGCCCAGTCAAGTACTTGACGTAGACCGGATTTAGACCTGACCCGAGCCTAAATCAAAACAAAGGTACAAGGACCTGATGGATACCCAAACGCGATTTTATCTGGATCCAGGTCCTAAAAACAATGACCTCAGATTTAAAGGACCCACATGCAGCAAGACTCAAAACTCAATGGCATCAAAATCTCATTGATTTTAAAGATCTACATGTATCAAGCAGTAAGTCCCTTGCACCCCACATGAATCACATCATAGTAAAGTATATAGAATTCTTTTTTGATAACATCTTTAGTTAAGATATGTATTACACATGAATCACACCATAATAAGGTAAAAAGAATTAATTTCTGATAATGTCTTTAGTTAAAATATGTGTCACATAAAAATCATAACAATAAGCCATATGTTCACTTGATGATAGAGGTGTTGAGTTCTTTAATTCATTTGAGTAGTAGATTCTTGAATGTAGAACATTTTTGCAAGAACTTACAAGTTGATAGCACCTATTGATGTTAGAAATTTGAATACTTGTGCAAATAAAATATTCCTTTTCTCGTCTTTCTCAAAATTCAACATTTGATATTATTTGTATCTAAATGGTCACTTACATTTCAATATGAGATGTATAAATTACAGAGTATGCGATGGGCAGTAAAGCATCTGCACAAGGTGATGTTTACAGTTATGGAATCCTTCTATTGGAGATGATCACTGGAAAGGGGCCAACTGATGATATGTTTAAGGACAATCTAAGCCTTCATCATTTTGCTAAGTCGGCTTTGCCTGAACAAGTAATAGAGATTGTTGATCCACAACTGCTTGTGGAAGAAGCTGAAGTTACTCAACACAACGGAAATCATGTCGATAGAAGAAATAGAATGCATGATTGCTTGTTTTCAATGGTCAAAATCGGTGTTTTGTGCTCTGCGGAATCTCCAAGAGAACGAATGTGGATGAAAGATGTTGTCGCAGAAATGCATGCAATCAAGGACCTGTATCTTGGGGTGGGGATTCACCGAAACAAATAGGTTAGGTCGTAAATATTAGATGAAGGTTCTTCTTACCTTAGTCATTACTAAGTTATTATTGGTAGTTATGTTGAGAAAGATTTCAAAATAAAATTAGTTTGTTGAATACTTTCTAAACAAGTTCTAAATATATATATTTTTAGCTTTGGCAGAAGAGTGTGTTTGTATCAACGGTGATTGTATGGAAAGGTGTGTTTCTTTTTCTTTGTTTTATCTTGTATTGGACAAAGGGGGATTGTATCCTGAATTAGAAAAGTCATCATTTTTAAATGATTTTCAATCTTAAGGAACTTGTTTATTAGCTGTTGGAGTACCAACTCAACTCCCAACTCCCAACTTGATATTAGTCTAATTAACCATTCATCCAATGAGTCCCATTATGGATTTGGCACACACACACACAACTTGATTGATCCATTGATTACATTCAACTGATGTTCTTTTGCCTGATAAATGTGAATCCTTGCTCCATTTTCAGATAAATAAAGGTGGTGTGCAAATGGATGATACAAGGCAACTAACAATTTATCATATTCATGAAGAAAATATTAGTTGGTTAGATGGTTGGATTGCATGATCAAGACAAATATCAGTTAATAGCCAACTAATGGAGGACCTGAATGGCGTAATGGCCTTGATCTCATCTTGTATGCCATGTGTTGGTACCGGAGGCACCGGATGAGCTCCTTTCATAAATGATTGGTGCCCATGTTTCATGCATAGCGTGCAGTGCATGAACACATTAAAAAATAAAATAAGAAGAAGAAGAAATTAGGTGAAAAAAAGAAGGTTATATAGTATTGGAAAATGATTCCGATATGCTCTGTTAGCAGACGTAGTCATTGTTATAGTATAAACATAGCATTGAAGAATAAATTAAAGTGTAAAAATTGTGAACCATAATTCGAGCTGACCATGTACCGAAAATTATTTTGATTTGATTATATAGATAGTTGATTGTTGGACCATGAGTCCACCGAATGTCAGATGATCTAAATACCTGAAATCGGTCCACTAATCACAGCTTAGGATTGCTTAGACAAAATAGTTTTTGAACAATTAACCCATTTGCTCCAAATTTTCAATTTAGCTGGTTTTGCCTAACAATGAGTTCATCTCATTTAGCAG
Source organism: Magnolia changhungtana (assembly GCA_030180095.1). Lineage (NCBI taxonomy): Eukaryota > Viridiplantae > Streptophyta > Magnoliopsida > Magnoliales > Magnoliaceae > Magnolia > Magnolia changhungtana. The sequence continues at coordinate 508,125 of JASAUF010000436.1, read as the reverse complement.
TAACTATGTATAAGAGATTCAAATCTCTAATAATTACTTGCTACCAACTAAAATGTGATGAAATCATCATATAGGATCAAGATCTCTAATGCCTAATTCCTGTTGACTAAAATGAGATAACCTCATTTTTAGGTGCTTACCAAACAGAGCTGGTGTTTTACCAAAAGATAGGTGCCACCCTTTCAGAGCAAAATGATCTCAGCCTTTCAAGGCCACTGAGCTGGGTGGATCTTTGATTGTGGGGCCAACCATGATGTATGTATTTTTTATCCACACCGTCCATCTGTTTTGCCAGCTTCTTTTATGGAAATAAGCCTTATAATAAAGCAGATCCACATCTCAGGTGGAGCACGCCACAGAAACAGTGTTGATTGATGCCCGCAATTTGAAACTTTTTGGGGCACAAAAGTTTTAGATCAAGTTGAGATTTATGTTTTCCCTTCATCTAGGTTAGTGAGATCTTATTAACAGGTTGAATGCAAGTAAACATTGTGATGGGCCTTAGAAAGTTTTAAATGGTGAGTGTTCAATCACTACTATTTCTTGTGGTGTGGTCTATCTGAGCTTTCGATCTGCTTCATTTTTAGTTCATGCTCTTAAAATGAGCTGGAAAAATGAATGGACAATATGGGGTATAAAACATATACAGTTGCATCCCCCATCCTAGATCCACCGAATCTGTGTCCACAGGGAGAGAACATGGAACCTTACAGGTACAGCCATGTCACGATGCTTTTCTGCAAAATAATTTTGTGGGACCCATTCAATCAGAAGAACAAATGCCAGAGAAGAACTGACAAAGGAACGAGCGATGAATAGTGCACCTTTGGGATTATGGCCCATCTACAACAGGACCCACTAATCGGATAGTCTGGATCAACAACACTTGCAGGTGATCCAGGCCATTCATCATGTTCAATTACTTTACGTGTGCATTTTACCAAAATCAGACTGGTCTATATAAAACTTGTTTATGATCCGTGTGCAGTGCCGGACTATTATCACATGCTTAATCTTGAAGGAAGGTTAGCAAAATCAGGGCAGTTTCGTGAGAGGCATTGAGCGGCCCTGGTATTTCTATGCCACCACCAGAGCGAGGGCAAGACAAACTCATCTTCCATAACGGATCGTTTGGCACCATGGATTTGGAGGCTTTGAGGGGATTTCAAATCCCCTTATATGTCTGGCATCATAAAGTAAATGGGGGTTTCAAATCCCCTCAGAGAGGGTTTCAAATCCAAGGTGAAATGTTGGATTACATTATAAAATCCTTCTAAGAGTTGTATGTGTAACATGTGTCACTAAGCAATTAATCTATTGGCCACATGGCCCACTGATGATATCCCGAAACAATCAGATTATATATCAATTCCATCACTATAATTACTTTAATACGATGTTTTGGACTCATTCATGGCTCATGTTCTGGATTGGTGTGATCCTTGGCGTAATATTGAAATGTCAGGTCCACCTTTTGAGTGGTGTAGATTCTGTCGCATGCAGTGGTGATTAAGAAATTCTTTGTACCTTCCTATCATGGTGAGGGTATTTTAAGAAGACTGGCATGGGGTAGATATGACAGTACCTTCCTATCTTTGCAAGAGCTTTCAAGTTTATAGCACACCATTTAATGTTAGAAATTTGGATCCTTAAAATAGCAAAAATGCCAATTATCACTTGTTCAAATATAATACTCCTCTCTCTCTCTCTCTCTCTCTCTCTCTCTCTCTCTCTCTCTCTCTCTCTCTCTCTCTCTCACAAAATTCAAGCTTTGATAATATTTGTATCTAAATGTTCACTTACATTTCAATATATGAGATGTATAAATTACAGAGTATGCAATGGGCAGTAAAGCATCTACACAAGGAGATGTATACAGCTATGGAATCCTTCTATTGGAGATGATCACTGGAATGGGATCAACTGATGAGATGTTTAAGGACGATCTAAGCCTTCATCATTTCGCTAAGTCGGCTTTGCCTGAACGAGTAATAGAGATTGTTGATCCACGACTGCTAGTAGAAAAGCTGAAGTTACTCAAAGCAATGAAAATCATATCAATACAAGAAATATAATGCATGACTGCTTGATTTCAATGGTCAAATCGGTGTCTTGTGCTCTACAGAATCTCCAAGATTACGAATGTGCATGAAAGATGTTGCTATAGAAATGCATGCAATCAAGGACTTGTATCTCGGGGTCGAGAATCAGCGAGACAGACAGGTGGGGTCACCTATATTAGATGAAAGTTTGTCTTACCTCAGTCATTACTAAGTTATTATTGCTAGTTATGTTGAGAAATATTTCAAAATAAAATTAGCTTGTTGCATACTTTTCTAAACAAGCTTTAGATATATATTTAGTCTTGGCTTGAGAGTGCACTCGTATTATTATTGAATATATGAGAAGGTGTGTTTCTTTTTCTTTGTTTTATCTTGTATTAGGTGAAGGGAGTTTCTATCATAAATTTAATAAGTAAAATACATCATCTTATTATAATTAGGACAATATTGGGTTACTAAAATGTTTAATTACTAGTATATTTTATGCGAAAGTTATTAAAATTGATGTTACAATCTTAAGGAATTATTTTAGTTGTTGGACTACTAACTTGATACTAGTCTGATGAAGTATTCATCCAATGAGTCCCGCTATGGATTTGGCACAAAATAAAAATAAAGAAAATAAAATGGAGAAGAAGAAGAAAGAAAGAAAATAAAAGAAAAAAGAAATTATATGATCCAATGGTTTCATTCAATTGATGTTCTTTTGCATGATGAATGTTAATCATTGCTCTGTTTTCAAATTTATATTGATTCACCACTAATAAGATGGTTAGAATTAGCAAACCATGGTAGTCTCCCACATAATGGATGGTAGAAGTAGACTGTGAATACTAACAAGTGCAATTACAACTACCTCTCTCCTCTGTAAATCCAATTCTTCTGTTGGAATAAATATCAATAGAGGTTTGTGGGAAGTTTCCGGAGGTGTGTTCTCACCTTTCTTCAATAAAATTGGAAAAACGAAAAAGAAAAAGAAAAAGAAGAGGATTGTGAGAAGGATTAGTACAGCTTGGCATGAGAAAGCATAGGTCTGTTGGGTTCACATATGAATAGAGCCCTGTCCATTGAACGCAATCACACATTCCAATGTGGATTATATGTGACATGTACATGACAAATGAACGACCTAAACAATTTTAGAAGTTAAACAGCCTGATTTCAGTGGGTGAAAATAGTTAGCAATTCGATCTTAAAAATCAAGCCATTCCAAATTTAGGTGGGCCACCATCAGCGGAAGCAACGGACTGCTGCTTGTTTTACACAATGGTGCCCTTGAGAGTGAGTGGAATGTCCTGATTTTTTAGAATAGAAAAATCTCAAAATGTGTGACCATATGATAAAATCTCGGATCTGATCTCATATGTAAAAAATACCCGATGTTCCAACCATTAGTAGATGGACTATTGAAAGAAAATGTCAACTGTTCGCATTCAACTAACAAATCAATGGTTCTGAGTCATCCTTTAGCATGGCAAATCTACAAATCCATGACCGAAGGGTGACAACCATCAAAACCATTGCTTCTGGCGGCCCTATGGGTTGACATAAGTCGCCTAGCCTCACTTGTAACTCAAATTTTTTTTATTTATTATTTTTTTTTTTTCTAAGTTTTGCTAGAAAACATCCATACATGTTGCAATAGGATGCATCCATGCTTTACCAGTTGGATATGTTTTGAATAGGTGTACTGGGTGTTCGCTCCTATATCATGCTGTTTTGGGCCAATACGGGTATATTGTTGGTGGTTAATACTGATACATATGTGATTTGCAGTTTTAGACAATACTGTAAATCTTGTATGGGGGTTATTTTTGATAGGCATGGGCGCATGGCAATGGTCAGACTTGAGGTTCAGGCTAGGATTTTGAATGGTTGGGCTGGTCATATTCAAAATATTGATTTTTCTAGTTCTGGTCTCAGCCCATTGCTACCTATAATTTTCAATGACCCAAAATGGTTGATGGTGGGCCTTATCGTGGCTAGAGGATTACAAAAAATACTCCCAAAACATTTCAAAATGTTAATTTTTCTAAGTCGAGGCCCAGCCTATAGCTAGCTCCAATTTAATTTCAATGACCCAAGATGCTTTTATGGTAGCCTAGCTAGCCATGGATAGAGGATTCCCAAAAAGTAGTGTCAAATTGAAACATTTAAAGTTGTAGATTATTCAAAAATCAAAAGAGACCGGACACATTCAAAGAAAAAGAGCTAAAGGTCATATTATTAGGATAACCATAGGCGATTCCAAGTGAATTATGCTAAATCGAATGATGAGAATAATAAGCCAAAGAAATAAAAGAACTTGTGTGGCACTACTAGAAGAAGAAATATTTCCAATATTATTCTAGCAACTAGCTAGCCTATGAAAAATACATGGAACTTGATATATGGTCCACATTATTATTTGAGGCTTTGTGCATCTAAGAGCACTCAGGATACCCAGTGCATCAATGTGCCCAGATCAACCATAGGTCATATGCCTATTTAAGTTGTATAATTGGATACTTGTAGAAAGGAACCATCTTAAGATGTTTTACCTAAACATCAAGCAAGCCTACTTACAAAGAAGTGAGCAATTGTTAGAAGATGTTTTTTTGGATAATAATTTGAATGCAATAAACTCAATCATCCGAGGGATATTTTATTCATCTCAAGTGGTTAACATCTCTTTATTTAAATTTAAAAGATAGTAAAAGGGGAAATTTTTTTGAGAAGATGAAAGAGAGGGTTGTATATATATTAAAATTCACAAAATGCAATGTATTCACGACATCTGAATCCATCAGATGCTTGGCCTTGCGTCACCACCCGAGCCCAAAAATCAAATAAGTGGAAACTGAGGTTGGCCACAACACGGACGAGTTGAAAGAGGATGCGCGCCAATGGCATTCTCTTCTTTCTGTTGCGCTGCTGCTGCTGCATATCAAGGACATTCAGTTGGGTCCAACTTATGCATAGCCTCCTTTAAGAATTTTGGGTATATGCATGATAGGCGTGATCCGAAATCTTTTGTTGGGACCGCTGAATGGCTGTACAGTCCTTTCATTTTTAATAAAATGCAGGTGGAATGAGTCCACTTTTCCTTTCTAAAAAAAGTTGAAAGAGGATGCCGATGCCAAACCTTCATTTTGTTTGGGGCCGTTACGAGGGAACAAATCTGATGGACCGATTGGATGCGTACAGAATAGACACCCTACTTTTTCTAGCCTGGGAAAGATAAAAGAAGCATTCATGAGAGGGTACCTAAATTTGAGATGTAAATTACAGTCCTAAAACAAAGTCGATTTCAGAGAGAACATCAACCCTACAGTCAATATCACCATGCTCTTTTACAAACCAGCTTGGTGGGACCCATTCAATCCATACCGAATGCCGTAGACGACTGACAAAGGGATGAAAGACGAATACCTAATCATGGGCGTACATGGAAAATGTCATCCACACCATTAATGTAAATGGAATTCCCCAAATCACATTTAATCTACCCATCTTAACAATCTGAATTCCGCGGACAAACAAACAGTAACCATCAATGATTTACAGGAATCAGATGGTTATTATCATATATGTAAGTGCACCTTTTGGATTATGGCTCATTCACAACAGGGACCCACTGATTGGATTGTCTGATCAATTGGGATCTTTTTTTTTTCTAAAGAAATGTGGGAGCACACCACATGTAATTTTATTGATTCAGACAAAAAAAAAAAAAAGTAAAAAAAAAAAATTCTTAAGATCAACAAGGCGGGTACCATAATAAGAAGGGGACAGGCCTTTCCTAAGGACCACACAGCCGCTATATAATTTTGATTTACATCCAAACAAGAGGACCCAACAAAAGGAGTCAGAAAAGGATAGGCATGCAAAGCTGGGATAAGGATCGACAGGGGAGGCTTCTTGCTTTTGAGTTGGCCCAGTTGTGTAGGTTTTGCCTAAGCAGTTTCAGTCTCAGCTAGTTTTTCTAGTCCTGCCTTCTAGTCTCCTTCAGTAGTGGTCTCCTGTTCAGGCCTCTATTCCAGTTTGCTTCAGCAGGTTCAGCTGATATTCTGCCTTCTTAAAATCCTCATGTGGCCATTGGCTTTATGTGAGGCAGAGTTAGCGTTTAGGCAGGAGTGTGGGAATGTATCTCTTTATTTACTTGTAATGCAATACAATAGAAAGATAAAATGGTCATCTATATTTCCAAGTGAAATACATTATTATTTATTATGACTGCAAAATCAAAGCCATTCAATCAGCAAAACAAAAACATAGAGAGCTCTCTATACATACATATCATACTTTGTATTCTCTCTTCTTTCTCCAAAGCTTTCGAGAAAGCCAACCTTCATCCATTCTCCAACTTAATACTGAAGAAGATTTTTCTCCCTTACTGCCTTGTTCAAAGTTACAAACAACACATCTAAGACCCCCATGTGCAATCACTGCTTCCAGCAGGACCATGCCCATCCAAAATGAATGAATGCTAATCGCTCGCGATTGATGGTGGTGGTTAATGACACCCGTCGAATTAAAAATCAATTTCTGACCTGCAATGCCATTCCGTTCGCCATATGTTACTAAATGTTTCACAGCTTGACGGTTATATATATATATATATATATATATATATATATATATATATATATATATATATATATATATCCGAATTTGAAGCTTGCCTGATCAAGCTATGGTGGTGCTTCCCAATGATGATTCAGTGGCCATGTTGATAATGTGTGGTTGGTTGGAATCACAATTCAATATTAGGAAAGAGAGTAAAAAGTTAGAGATCAGATGATAAAATAAAGAAGATTTTATTTTTTCTAATTGTTCTTCTTGAGCACTGGTCATGTTGGTTTTGCTAGCTACTTAAGGAGTGGAGGAGTTTTGAGAACGAAGTGTTGAGATGTGGAGCCACATGTGAGGGCCGCTCGACCAGTCGAGTGCCCTGCTCGACCGGTCGAGTGGCCTACTCGACCGGTCGAGTGGCCCGCTCGACCGGTCGAGTGGCCCGCTCGACCAATCGTGGACTGGCTCGACTCAAAGTCCAGCGACCAGTCGAGCAGTCTGGTCGAGGTTACGCAAATTCGTTTCCGGATCTTGTACGGACTGCGGATTTTTGAGTCGGTTTTCGTAAGGGTGCAAAAGGAAAGTTGCCTGAACTATAAATAGGGGTCCCTAGGGCTTTTCTAGGCATTTATAAGAGTTATTTCAAAGTGTGGGCAAATGGTTTTCTCTGTACTTCCAAGGGAGAGTTTAGTATATTGTCTTGTAATCTTTGTTTTTCTTTCATAGTGGAAGTTTGCATCCATGGTTTTTTACCCTTGTTGGGGTTTTTCCACGTATATCTTATTTTGTGGTTTGTTTGGAATGCTTTGATTCTTTTCTAGTTTATATTTTTTCTTGTTTATCGTTTGTGGGTGAGATCGGAGATTGGATCTCGGTTCACTGCGTTGTTGGCGTGCTGCGCAACATGAAGAAGCAAGCACCGATGACAACATAGCAGAGAAGGAGAACCAACCCTTTGACGTAGTGTGAAGTTCCATCCTGCAAATTGCATTATGTTCTTAAACTTAGAGGAAGTAGCTTCTGACTCTTAGTTTTCCATGTTGTCACCGTGGTTCCGTTATCTAGACCTTTGATGCTATCCTCCCCAAAAATCCCCCAGATTTGCAGATCCTAACCACTGAACCTATGGCCTTTTTTTTTTTTTTTTTTTTTTTTTTTTTTAACAATACTCTTTCATTTCATGAGCAATGAGGATTACAAAAGGTAAATTCGGGCAGGGGGAAGCCATAAGCAAAAACTGGCTTGCCTATCTTTTTCTATACAGCGTGAGAGGTGGATCCTTCTCTATTGTATCCTAAACCTGTTTTGTCTAAGAGAACCTGCCCCCTAATTAATTGAGGGAGGGAGGAAAGATCCTGAAAATGGCGAGAGGATTGGTCCCTACTGCCCATCTTAGCCAATCCATCTGCCAGGCTGTTAGCTTCTCTGTACACATGGGCTATCCGAAAGTTCCCATCTGAGTATAAGTTTTTTATGTTGGCTATCCAATAGGCCCACTTCCAATGATGCGCGGACGCCGACGAGAGGCAAGAGACCACCCAGTTAGAATCAGATTCAATGAGGACATTGCGGAGCCCCCTATCCAAGCAAAGCTTAATTCCATCCAGCACTGCTCGCAGCTCCGCTGTGTTGTTAGAAGCTTCCCAATAACCATAGGAAAAAGCAAAGATGGGGTTGCCGAGGTGATCTCGGTATATGCCCCCACCTCCGACGGGGCCTGGGTTATCTAAGGCGAAGCTGTCTACATTCATTTTGAGGAAGCCCACCCGTGGCTTGATCCATTTCACCAAAGAGAAGGAAGGGACCTGGCAGTGAGCAAGAGGGAGGTGGCCGATGGGAGGGGCAACGGACAGATGCTGAGGCTGACGAACTGTTTTCACAATTTGAGGGAAGAGAGTGAGAAGCCACCATCGGATTTTTAGGAAAATCGAAGCATTCGAGACTGCTAAGTTTTCAAATCTTGCTGCATTCCTTGCTCTCCAAATTTCCCACAAAATAAAAACCGGTGTCAGCCGAACTTGCTGCTGTCTGCTGGTAGGAGGGAGTGGTCTATTCCACCACCAATGAAGCCGAATGGCTATAGAGGATTGACAAAACAAATGAATCCCGAGGAAGTTCGCAGCCCTCTGCCACACTGTATTTGCGAGAGAGCCAAGCAGGAATAGGTGCGAGATGGACTCTACCTGAGGACTATTGTGGGGAGCAAAACTACAGCAATTGCAAGATGACACTAGATGTATTCCTTTCTTTTGAACAAGATCATCAACAGGCAGCCCGTTGTTTAATAACCTCCAAACAAAAACCGAGATTTTTGGGGGGATCTGGGGATGCCAAACCTGCTTGTGCCAGCTACGAATCTGACCTCTATCCCTTCCGATGTTCCAGGCCGATTTAGCAGAAAATTTGCCAGAGGGTTCCAACGGCCAGATGATTGAGTCGGGGGTGTCAGAGGTGCAGAATCCATCTTTCTCGATGTGAAGTTTCAGCCAGTCGGGGAGAGAATCAGGAGCATCTGATCTGATCCCGTTGGTGTCCAAAAAATCAGCCACTTGAAGGGCGCCTCTCATGGAGTCTGAGATGTGAAGCGAAGGGATAGCCGCAAGAGGACCCAGCCCAAACCAGTTTGAAGTCCACATGTTGCAGTTTCCCTGGCCCACCATCCACTTTGCATGCCTATCCAGGACGGAGAAGAGGTTCGAAATCCGCTTCCACATTGGGGACGTTAGACCTGTTTGACTAGAAGGCCTGGAGGAGAAGGAATTCCTGTACTTGGATCTGACAAACTGACTCCACAGGCTTCCCTGCTCCCCATGCTTTACATTCCAGGCCATTTTTAGATGAAGACCATACATGACGTCCTTCAGCCTTTTAATCCCAAGCCCTCCCTTTGCCTTCGGCTTTGCAATGGAAGCCCACTTGTGCTAATGAAGATTTGGCTTCCCATCCTACCATCCTAAGAGGAAGTTAGCAAACATCCTTTCCATTTCTTTCTCAATTTTTTTGGGGATCCCGCTAAGAACGAGCGAAATGATCCCACTCAACCTATGGCCTAATGATAGACATTGAAGGTGGGCACACGAGATGGACGGTTGACATCAAAGGTGGGCCAACATGATGAACGACCCATATTGAGGGTGGGGCCCGTCCATATCAAAGGTGGGCCTACATAATGGACTAATGGGCTTTACATGATGGATGGCCCACATCATAGTGTGGCTCCTCGTGATTGACGGTCCACATCCAAGCTCCCACATGATGGACAACCCATATCCAAAGTGGCCCAACATGATGGATGATCTACATAGATGGTGTGCCCATATATGGTAGGAACCTAGTAGGTCATCTGGTGGGGAACTGGCCTCATATCATGCACTTGCTTTCATCTTGTGGTTAGCCCATTACCAACACTTCCAATTGAAGTGGGTTGGTTCATTGCCTGGGATCTATCCCTCAGGTTTGCAGCTGATGATGCGGTTTGCAAATTATTTAGATGTGAGCTTAGGGTTTCAACTCCTCTCCAGGTATGACTTTTCATTCTTCTCAGGTAATGACTTTCTAACTCCTCAGGTCCTCACTGTTCGAAGTTTTATAACTTGGAAATCATGGATAATGGTAGTCCTTGGGACTGCAACTTGGCTTTGGGTGAATCCGAACCCTATCAATCCAACCTGAGTTTGGGCCAGGTGGGTTGGGCTGTCTATGTCTTCAGGTTGAGTTGGGTTGTCAAGACCTTTGGGTTGGGTTCGCATGGGTTTGGGTTTGGGTTTTGGGTTGGGTGGTCTTGACGTTGGGTTGACCTGCAACCCGACCCAACCAGTCAGCCCAAGCCAAACACACTTGAATTGGATCTCTAGTATAATCTTACTTGAGCAAGACATTTGGCTAGTTCATTATAGAATTACATTTCGTACTTAGCAAAATTCAATTTCTTTTGCATCATTTAATGAGCTTTGGTATGCGTTATAACAGAGATCAGTGATTTCATGTCGTTAAAACTTTGATTATGAAGGTTTTGGGCTGCAACTCAGCTGGGCTATTCCAGGCCTATTCTGAGCACACCCTTGTTCGACCTGGGTCTTAGGGGACTGTAGCTTGGTCTCAGGCCTGAATTTTAGGCCCAGTAGTTGGCTGTGCTGGGCCTTTGCTTCTGAGCCTTCTTGAAGAAGACCAGTGTTGGGGACTGTGGACCAATCTCAAACCATCTTGTTATCTTGTGGGTTGGGATTGGAATCAGGTCCTCGGCTTACGCGTCAGGCCAGAAAACAATTTGAAGCAGCCCTAGCCCTAGGACCTGATTAATTGATAATTAGCCCAGTTTAATAGGTTATGAGATATTTAGTAGAAGATTTCCTTCTAAGGCCCAGCCGTCCCGGCCTTAATTTTGTGGGCTCGGGCCTGAAATTGAATTTTTTTTCCCTCTTAAACTTGAGTAACTTCAAAGATCAGCACACTGGGAACCCTTCACCCATCAAAAAACATGTGTAGATGTAGTCTCTGCGGTGGACTCTTGATGTAGAGTGCGGACAATTTCATGGTCAAGATGGATCAGAGGAGGCTCAATTGGAGGCAAAAGTGATCAGGACCATCAGAACCACAAAACAAGCGTATCTCACAAATCGGAATGAGTTATTCGACGTACCATATATGATTTTGGGGTAGGAGAAGCTACTTTAGCCACCCAAGTAAGCCGTGCCGGGTTTCCCATGTTGAACTTGCGAGATTCCATCAAATCAACGGTTGTAAATCCATTTTATTTTTGTTTTTACTATTTATTGTAAGTTTTAGTTCAATCATAACTTTTGATCCATTGAGTTTTAGTAGTTGTGTCCAACATGAAAAGTGCTTAGAAAAAATTAGGATAACAAAGTGGTTAGGACAAATAGGACACTTATTATTTTTGGCCAAAAACCATGAATTCTAGTAGAAGTCATGACCGTTTATAAATAATAAGTTTACTATTTATAGTAAGTGACGCAAGGAAGGACGTGAGGTTGAGTACTGTCTTCCTCATAGGGATAACTGTTATGAATTCACAGAACTTCTCTGGACTCATAGAGACTCCTCGAATCCATGAGGAAAAGAATAAGGAAAATAGAAAATAAATTCTATAAAATTCGAAATTGATTGATGAATGAAATAAACGAGTTCACAACCCTTTAAATAGGGGTACCAAGCAATGGGAGAGAAATCAGAATCAAACTATGACTAAAACTCCTAAAATTCACAACTTACTATAAATAGTAAACTTACTATTTATAGACGGTCGTGATGTCTACTAGGGTGCAAGGTTTTCAGCCAAAAATAGTAAGTGTCCTATTTGGCTTCACAAAGCTGTTCTCCTAATTATTCTAAGCACTTTTCACGTTGGGCGCAACTCTTAAAGCCCAACAGATGAAGAGTTATAATCAAATTAAAACCTACTATTTATAGTAAAAAAATGAAAAGGAAATGACCGTTGATCTGATGGCATTTTGCAAATTCAGCTTGCGCAACCCGATATATTGGGGTTGGGTAGCTAAAGTAGCTCGTACTACCCCAAAATCATATATTTTACATCGATAACTCATTTCGGATTGCGAGATACGTTCGATTTAAGGTCCGACGGTCCGGATCACTTCTGTCGTCGACTGGGATTTTCTGATCCATCATGGCCATGGAACTATCCGCAACCCACTCTACATTAGTAAGTCACGATTTTAGGGAGTTGGAGTTATAGTTTGATTCCAAAACTTCTTCCTAGGGTTCATATTACTATTTAAGGGATTGTGAACTCTTTTATTTATTTAAATTATTATTAATCAATTTATTTCGGATTGTATTAAAATTTATTTCTATTTTCTATATCTCCTTGTGGATTCAAGGCATCTATGTGAGGATTTCAAAGAAGCTCCATGGATTAGGAGTAATTATCCCTTGAGGAATTTGAACCATTAATGACTATCTAGCAATGGTCCACTCCTCTAGTACCTATATAAACTGGATCATTTCTGACGCAGGGATGAACGTGATGAGGATAACTACTCCGAATCCACGGAGCTTCTTTGGACTCCTCATAGAGACTTCTCGAATCCACGAGGAAAGAAAGCAGAAAATAGAAATAAATTCTAAGAAATTCGGAATTGATTAATTGATGACTAAAAACGAGTTCACAACCCTTTAAATAGGGGTACCAAGCAATGGGAAAGAAATCAGAATCAAACTACAACTAAAACTCCTAGAATCCGCGACTTACTATAAATAGTAAACTTACTATTTATAGACAGTCGTGATGTCTACTAGTGCGCAAGGTTTTCGGCCAAAAATAGTAAGTGTCCTATTTGGCTTCACCAAACCGTTCTCCTAATTATTCTAAGCTCTTTTCACATTGGGCGCAACTCCTGAAGCTCGACGGATGAAGAATTATAATTAAACTAAAACTTACTATTTATAGTAAAAACGAAATTAAAGCAGGGAAACGACTGTTGATCCAGGGTTTTTTTGCAATTCCGGGCGTCGCAACCGTGGCCCTCAGATCTAGTTTAGAGAACACCTTGGCCCCTTCTAGTATATCGAGCATGTCGTCCAACCGTGGTATTGGGAACCGATATTTGATGGTAATTTTGTTGATTGCCCGGCTGTCAACACACATGAGCCAACTTCCATCTTTTTTTTTGGCGTTAATAATGCCGGTACGGCACATGGGCTCATGCTCTTTCTCATGAGACCCTTACGGATCAATCCTCCACTTGCCCCTGAAGTATCTTGCACTCCTTCGGACTCATCCGATAATGAGGACGGTTGGGCAGGCTAACCCCAGGGACGAGGTCTATGTGATGTTAGATGTCCCTCATGGGGGGCAATCCATTAGGTAAATCCTCAGGCCAGACTTCTTTGAATTCGTTTAGCAACAGTCTTAAATTTAAAGGGATATTTGAGGGTTCTTCTTCCTCGCCCTTCACCACTACGGCATACACCTCGCCGGTTTCCTTGGATTCCTCCATGAAATCCCGAATGGTCAAAAGAGAACTCTCCTCCACTCTAGAAGCTTCAGGGTGGTTCTCTAGTGCCATAGGGGCAAGGATTATTTTTCTATTATCCTTGACGAATACGTAGACATTATCTCGTTCCCGATGGGTCGCATCATGGTCCGACTGTCAAGGTCGACCGAGTAGCATGTGGCAAGCTTTCATGTCAACCACGTCATAAAGTATCTGATCCTTATAATTTTTACCAATTGAAAATGAGATAGTACATTGTTTAGTTACCTTGGTCTCATTCACCTTTTTTATCCAGCCAATTGAGTACGGGGAAGGATGTTTCGTCGTTGGTAGCCGCAACTTGTCCACCATCACCCTTGAGACGATATTCTCGCTACTACCACTGTCTATGATCACATCACAAACCTTTCCGTTGACAGTGCACCCAGTACGAAATATATTGTGTCGTTGTGGATGTAATTCCTTTCGTGGGGTATACAGTAATCGCTCCACAACTAGAAATTCGCCACGATCATCGCCTGTCATTTCATCGCCACCTACTATTTCTTCAGTGATTTGCTCATGTTCATCATAGCCATGGCCTTCTTCTACGGCATCATCTTCAGTGCCCCCTTCATTTATAGTCAAGTGTGCTGCAGGACGTTGAGGACAGGTGTTTGATAAGTGGCCTGGCTGGCCACAGCGGTAACAATTATTCGACCTTAGCCGAGCATAAGGATTTGGAACCCTACTCGGGCCCGCTGTTGTGGGTGCTATACGTTGAGGTCTGGATGAGCCACTCTCCGTATCACGGTTTGTAGTTGTAGGAGGTTGAGGACGTTCTCCTACTGGATCTTTTCCTCGTACCAGCACTGGATCCTACATGGGACCCGTCATGGGGAGTCGAGTTGAAGGATATGGACGAGTAGGAGCTCTTACAAGTTGTGTTTCTGCCCTACCCGCCAATTGAACTGCTTCATCCATGGTCCCGATTAGTTACATCTGAACTCGTTCCTGAATTGTCTGTCGTAACCCACTTATAAATCGTGCCACCTTTTGTGACTCAGATTCTGACAAATCGTTTCGTGTAGCCAACCGCTGGAATTTTTCAGTGTAATCTGTGATGGTTTCGATTCCTTATCGGCAATTTTAATATTGCTGGAATAATATCTGCTCATAATCACTGGGGAGAAATCGTGATCGAAGAAGACGTTTCATCCTTTGCCATGATGAGATGGGCGCCTTGTTCTGGCGGGCTTGTGAGAGTTGTAATTGTTCCCACTATGCAGAAGCACCAGATTTTAATTTAAACGCCACCAATTTTACCATTTTATGATCTAGCTCGTTCATATAATCAAAATATCTCTCTACTTCGGCTAGCCAATCGAGGAAATCTTCTATACGTAATAAACCATTAAAACTAGGAAGTTCAGCCTTACCTCGATAGTCTTTTTCAGCACGATCTAGATGATCGCCTTCATGGATTAGTCGTCGGGCAAAACCCTCATTAAGGTCCTCATCGCTAGAACTTGAATCATCTGGTGTAGCCCTACGGTTTGCCACTGGTAGTGCTCTACGAAAATCGAGGTTGTGTCGTACAGCAACAACGGGTGGTGGAGCCACCCTGGGTGGTGGAGCAACCATGGGTGGTGGAGCACCGCCTAGGGCTCGGGGCGGAAGTAGCAGATCCACAAGACGGTCGAGGGTTACCTGCAGCCCTTGCATGGTCAACTGACTCTCCCAGTGGAAAGCTTCTATTCTTTCCGAAAGATAACGAATCCCTGGATCACCGTCCACAGGATTTTGATTTATACCTTTATTGTTTGCCATCGGCCCGAGGAGAATCCTCACTTTGATACCAATTGACGTAGGAATGAATGTGATGAGGATAACTACTCCAAATCCACGGAGCTTCTTTGGACTCCTCACAGAGACTTCTCGAATCCACGAGGAAAGAAAGTAGAAAATAGAAATAAATTCTAAGAAATTTGGAATTGATTAATTGATGACTAAAAATGAGTTCACAACCCTTTAAATAGGGGTACCAAGCAATGGGAAAGAAATCAGAATCAAACTACAACTAGAACTCCTAGAATTCACGACTTACTATAAATAGCAAACTTACTATTTATAGACGGCCGTAATGTCTACTAGTGCGCAAGGTTTTCAGCCAAAAATAGTAAGTGTCCTATTTGGCTTCACCAAACCGTTCTCCTAATTATTCTAAGCTCTTTTTCACGTTGGGCGCAACTCCGAAAGCCCGACAGATGAAGAGTTATAATTAAACTAAAACTTACTATTTATAGTAAAAATGAAATTAAAGCAGGAAAACGATCCAGGGGTTTTTCGCAATTCCAGGCGTTGCAATCCCGCGTAGCAGGGTTAGTTGGCTAAAGTAGTTCGTTCTACCCCAAAATCATATATTTTACGTCAGGTAACTCATTCTGGATTGTGAGATACGCCCGATCTAAGGTCCGACGGTCCGGATCACTTCTGTCGTCGACCGGGCCTTTTCTGATCCATCTTGGCCATGAAACTGTCTGCGACCCGCTCTACATCAATTTCGGTTAAGAATTAATCAACTCCAATAGATCTTATCAAAATTCATCTGATCTCAGCAAAAAATTCTCCTTCTAAGAATATTGCTAGACAATCACTAATCTAATTTGCTAAACTATTAACAACGTTTGAAGAGTTCTCAAGTAGACCCTTCGTAATTGTTGCACGTATAATCTAGTAAGAAGGCTTATCTTATCCTTTTTTTTTTTTTTTTAACCCAAACCTGAGACCATATCATTAATGAGAAGAGCCTGTACATTCAGGCCCCCAAGCAAACAGGGGCCTATCATGAAAACCAAAAGGCACACCAAAAAAATAAAACCTTTATAGCGATTTAATCGATCCAAGCCCCACCTTATCGAGAAAAATAGAACCTCTGACCTGTTGGGGAAGATCCGTAAGAGTTTCGAAGCACGAACAGGACTGGGAGTTGCTCCCACGCCGGGCCATGAAATCTGCCGCTGAATTCCCCTCCCTCAATATATGAACAAACTTGATTTGACCCCGCCTTCTCAACTGGTTGATCCTGAGCATCCAAGCGTTCCATTTCTACCTAGGCTTTGCCACACCATTGAGCATATCAATCACTTGCCTAGAATTAGATTCAATGATAATTTGGACCTTACCTGAAAGCAATTCATCTGTAACTTGTCAACAATTTGAAGAGTTCTTAAGTAAGAAGGCTTGTCTTATCCTAAAAGCAATTCATCTGTAACTTGTCAACAATTGATAATGGGGTAAATCAAGCTTAGGATAACGTAAATCAAACTTTAAGGATAACGTATTCATACGATGGTTAAGCCTATTGCTAAAAATAAATAATTTTATTTTTTCTAGTTTTTCAGTATATATATTCTCCAAAAAGGCAACCCAAAACATACTCCATTCACCACCATCAACCGTAACATTCACGGCTACACATAATGAGGGATGATATATCAAAAGGACGGGAAGCTTCTTACTCTTTGCTGGGGTCTTTTGTTTTAGTTTCTTTATAAAACATGAATTTTACGGGTCATATATAGGTCAGATTGTTCTCATAATTGGACCAAGGGTGTTTCTTTGAAATCTGGGGCAATCCAAACTGGGCCTACTAAATGTATGATTCAAATTGATAATAGGAGGGTTCTTCCAAAAAGTTAAAAACTAAAAAATAAAATGGTTACTATGACAGGAGGAATGCAGCCTTCTACAAAAAAAAAAATTTCTTTTTTTAATTATTGTACATTTGGATTCAACAGACTTTTGTAGTGACATTCACAGCCAGTCCTCCCACGGAGTTCCCTTGGTCCGCATCTCTTTCCAGGAAACAACTTTCATTCTAATCTAATTTTTATTTATTTATATTATTATTTTTTTAAAATATGGACGGTCTCCTTGTCCATTGCTTCACGGGCAGTTATTAAAGATCCTTGAGGCAACCACCATCTAATGTGTACAGGGGAGCAAATGGGCTGGGTCTAGTTGAAAGAGTGACTGGGACATAAATCAGCAGGTAAGAATTATAGACCTAGACACAACCCAATAAATTTAGGAAAGAGGCTGACCCTTTTGTTTAATGGTTCGGATGCTTCGTAATAGAGCAGAGGCAATCTAACACACGGGAACAATGTCTTGATTTGACATAATATAGTAGACCCTGCTCAGGTCATCCATATGCATCAATCCAAATTTAGGAAATCTCCATTCCAGATGAGTCTCATGACATGTAGACAATCTAACAGGTATAAATAATTTTTCATTTGACAGATTCCAATAAATTTTGCCTAGATCGATCATGCAAGCACATAAATCCAAAATACCTATTTTTTTTTATTAGACAATATAAAAAGTAGAAAATCACCAATGTATCATGTAAATTTTGGTGTATCATCTAATGGTTGGAGTAGATTTTATATAATCATCACAGTGGGCCTTATAAAAATCAAGAGTGAACATTTCTCTCCCAACTATTTCTTTTGATGTGGCCAAATTTATTCAATCACATGTCGTCTGATTTTTTGTCACTGGACATTATAAGAAGATTATACATCTAATGGTCGGAATGAAATTTAGTTACAATACGTTCATGTTATGTGGGGCGTACTGTGATGTTTGAGTGACATTCGATCAATCCCACTAGATGTGCCATCCATACAAGCCGAGATCCGAAATCCAGCTAATCCATAAGTCAAGCGTGTTGCATCAAAGGAAACAATGGGGGACATTTGGCTAGCCCTACTTCAACCCGTCTGTTGGATAGCCTTGCATGTTCATGTTCAGATGATCTAAACGGTTCATCTGGTGGATACTAAAAAGGTGGATGTGCCGTATAGATCAAAGTTAATGATGATTGGACACTTGGATACTCTGAATTTTAATTACAATACTAACCTGCCTTATAATTGTCTAAATCCAATTTACGTATAATTTTGGTTGGTAAACAATCCAATATTAGGTGAATTCCGCTTAACAGTGATAGGAAGAGCTGGCATTAAAGAATAAAAAATCAACATTGCTGTGAACTCTTGACTACCACAAGCCAATTATTCCTGTAATAATTCTAAATGTAGCTTTAAATTCCAAAAGTCTAAAGGCTGGACTACGTCTTCAAGGTTCATATTAGCATAGAAAATAAAAATTAGATGAACTTGCCATATTTAGGGGTGTACACAAACCGGGCTAGCCCGGTTAGCTCGCTCGACTCGGCCCGAAAAAGCTCGACTCGGCCTGGCCCGGAGCTGAGTTCGAGTCAAGACGGGTCAGATTTCTCAGCCCGAAACTGAGTTCAAGCCGAGTTCGGATATGACCCAGTTCGGCTTGACTCGGTCCGAAACCCGGCCCGTCCTGGCCCGTCCCGTCCCGGCCCGTCCCGGCCCGTCCGCTCTTTAGGGTATATTATAAATACCCTGTTTTAAAAAAAAACCCTACCCCAGTCGGCAGTCAGTGCTTTCCCTTTCCCTTTCCCTTTCCCTTTCCCTCTTTTGAGAAAACGCCCGACCCCACCAAATCTCTCCCTGCCCGGCCCCACGGCCCCCACCAAATCTCTCTCTCTCTCTCTCTCTCTCTCTGCTCGGCGCTCGTCTGCGGCTGTCCGTCCGTCCGTCCGGCGGCCCCACGAAACCCTCTCCCTGCTACTCTCTCTCTCTCTCTGCTCGACGCTTGTCAGTACGTCCGTCCGATCCAGCGGCCCCACCAAATCTCTCTCTCTTTACTCATCCATCCAACCGTCCGTCCGCCTCTCTCTGCTCAAATCGTCAGGCCTCGCCTCTCTGCTGCTTTCGTCCGGCCGTCCCGACCACCGAGAGGACCTCGCCTCTCTGCTCGCTCGTCGGCCGTCCAACCACCAAAGGACCTCCGCCTCTCTGCTCGCTCGTCCGGCCGTCCAACCACCAGGTATGATTTGTACCTACAGTTTATTTGAGTGGTAGTAACCTTATGAACGGTAGAAGTTTTCAGTCCCGCTGTTTCGTTGGTGTGGCCCACCAGTATTTTGGATCTGCCTGATTTTTAGATTCATATCCTATTGTGGTCTTTCAAAATAGATGGGTCTATCTTGGCAACTCATCTATAAGCCACTAGATGTGCCATCCTGGCATATGGTTATGAGATCAAAGCCATCCATCGATGGGTCTCACTGTGAAGATGAGTTGGCCCAAAAATTAGGCCAGTCCAGCTATGAGGTAGGCCACACTATGGTAGTGGCATATAAACTTGGGATGATGCCTATTTGTGGGTCAGATTATGTATATGGTTAGTTCTATGCGATGGACGGCTTAGATCATTGTATAGTACACATGTAGTGGCGTATCACGTATGGATGGGATGCCTTTGTACACGCCCGTGGACTTAGCAAACCTCTTTGAAACCATGTTGTATTTAACATACACTGATACACATATCATATATAGGGGTGTACACGGGTGGTAAAGAGTCGAGGGCGGCAGCTCGGCCGTCCGAGGCCGTTCCACAACCGCACAGTCCGGCCGGGCCGAGCTTCCGCCGGGCGACATCTCCCGATTGAGCCGGGACCGAGGCGGTTCGGGCGAGTTCGGGCGATTCGAACCTTGAGTTCGGGCGTTCGGGCCGATTTGAACACGAGTTGAGCGATTTCGAACACGAGTTCGGGCGATTTGAACCTTCAACAAATTCATGAGAAGGGCTTTGGTAGGTAATCGCGTCCCATTACAAGGCCCTCGATCGATGGTTTAGATAGTTGAATTATAAACTCCACAAAAAAATCTAACTAGTCGGGACATTTACATACATTTGACAAAACATAAAATAAAACATTTTATACAAGCCCAGAATACGATCATACACTCTTGCCGACTATTGTTGAGAAAATTCATCTGTGAGCTCATTTTGCTATCTAAATCTTCATATACGTACTCATTCACCTCTCCCTCTTGAAGGTGGAGATAGCTTTTATTAAGCGCCTCCTCTTGTATAGTTTGAATTAGATTTTCAAACTATTTTTGTGAAAGATTTATAAGTAGTTCCCAACGTTACGTAAAAGCAGCGCCCGGAGAGAAACTTAGTGAATTCTTATTATTCTTCTTTTTACGTGCTGACTTGAACTTGCTTCAACATCATGTGGTGTTGGAGGACATCGTTGATGTGTAGAAGCCTCTTATCTTTTAGCTTTAAAGCGAGTTGGAGTTGTTCTTCTTCAATCTTTAATAATTTAGCTTCCTTCTCTGCCCTCGAGAAAGTTTGGATTGGGGAGTGGAAGTTTTTTTGTTTGAGTCAAGCTGCTTGGAAAGAACTTGGATTTCTTTTGAGACTTTAGGACACGGTTTTGCATCTCCACCCCGACGGGATAAGTGTATCTGGCGATTAGTTTTGTTAACAAACTTGGCTCCACAAATTACACAAAATCTTTAACTTTCCGGACTTTGGAGAATGGACTAAGGAACCATAGTCCCAAATGTCAATCGATGGTTCGCTTGAAGACATGCATATTGTATTGGAAAAGTATTTTAAGTCTTTTAACAATAATGAAATACCACATAAAATAAAAGCAATTTATGGATAAAAAGAGTCATTAATGCATTACGCAGCTTGCATAACATCCATCAACATAACAGAGAAATAAAAATAAAAGTCAAAAGAGTACCCATTACAGTATTTGAAAATTCAAATAAACTAACAAAATCAAAACATCCATCATATTGCTATTGTTTCATGTGTTGCAGCTTCATTCACATTCTCCTCCTCTTCCTCATCCAGATCATAACCTCCTAGATTCGGACGCAACCAATCTTGTGTACAAATTAATGCTTCCACTTGTATGCGGTGCAAGGAACTTCTAGTCTTGCTCACGACCACCTCCCTGTGCTAAGCGGTCGATGCCACGGTTGAAATAGGAATTGATAAAATATCTCGTGCCATCGTCGATGGTGTAAGATATTTTCCTTCACTAACTTCATAATTTCCACCACTCCAACACATCGAACTCGAATCCACAATGGTAAATCGTCAATGACTCTTTGAGATACATGTCTAACTCTGATTCTTTCGTGTCTGTGTCTGTATTTTCTTTTGCTAAGAAAGGCATGTAATCAACCGGCTTACGTCGTCATGACTTGAAGCAACTTGGGATCTAACCCGAAGCACTTGGTGTGGACATTGTGGTTGTATCGCGTTGTACAATGCTTCGATTGCGTCGTCACGAACCTTGAGGTTTCGGATATTGCATTTTCGATTGGATAAATCCTCGTGAAGATGTACTTAACATAACTCATCTTGCTTGTAGAGGATCAAGAACAACGGCTAAGGACATTATCGGATGGCAATCATCCCGGTATTATCGAACTTCACTTGCATACCACATGTCATGATTTGGAGAAAAAATGGACCGTCATCGGATGACTTTCTTGGGGCATCCTTGATCTTCCACACTGGATGGAAGAAACATATTTCTTTGTAGGAAATTTATTGCGAGAAAATATTTGTGTCTGATCATAAAAAACCTTCAAAAATTTGTGAACTTCTTTCGCTTTGCTCCAATCATCATCGGTAAGCAACCAAGCATATGTTCTATCACGCCTTGCATATTAGGAAAGGCATGTTCCAATTAAAATTTGAATCAACATCTCAAAGTGGAATTCCAACGTGTGCATACATCTAACTTCAGCGTTTTGGAGGCGTAAAATTCAAACGTTGGACGATGTCATTCCATATGCTCAATCTTGACGAATGAGCCTCTTATGTACTTCACACTCTCCCTCACATTCTCTATAGTTTGGTCAATTGATTTCAACCCTTCTTGTACAATTAAGTTGAGAATGTGTGCACCGAACATGAAATATTTTTCCCCAAAAAATAAACGTCGGTTGCCTTGAGCTTGTTACGTAAGAATTGTATGACAACATCATTTGTCGAAGCATTATCTAAAGTTAATGAACTGACTTTCTTTTCAATGCCCCAATCTAGTAGGCAGGTTGTAAATGCAATCTGAAAAATAACCAAACCAGAATGGGGAGGTGGAAGATGACGAAAGTTTAATATTCTCTTGCAAAGTTTCCAATTTTCATCAACATAGTGTGCGATCAATGAAATATAACCCTTTCTTTGATTCTGCGCCGTCCATATCGAGACGTCAAACTTACCCTTGAAAGAATCTAAAATTTCGACTTCATTTTCTCAACGGCATACATCTTCATACATTCTCTCTTCACGGTAACACGGAGACCTTCTCAAGCCGAGGATTAAGGTATTCTTGTATCCCATAAATATTTCACTCTCTACCATCTTAAATGGTACATGCTCATCAATGATAATAAGTTTTGCAAACCACTCCTTGACTTCCCTTTTTTTTCAAACTTATGAGTGGTAAGTGTACCTTCGACGGATCCTTGGACTTTGTAAGCGATAGCAATTGTTGTCTGACGTGGAAGTTTAGGTCTCCTTGCACAAGTTTTTCTATGTCTATTTAAATGAGGCGTCGACCCCGACACTTTTGGTGTATAGACTTTTGCGGTGCATACATCGGATCTTGGGGACATTGTTAACTACTACTTCTTCAAAATCATCCCAAGCAGTGACCGTTTCTTTCCTTTGTTTTGCGGTGAAGACCATACGCCTCAACAAGTGGTGATGTGGTGGCGCTTGCCAGACACCACTACTAGGGGTAGCCGTAGGTGGGACTTCATCCTCACTAGCCATATCTAAAGATATGAAACAATTTCGTTTATCCTTGGACCTTACTCCTTAGTAAAGAATTTCCTAAGCGGATAAATCGATTACCCATTCAATGCTTGGATAGATAGTAATACTTTCATTATTCAATTTAAATGACACGCCAAAATTTAATGACATCTCCCCTTATCTCTCCAGAATTTATTAATCTTGGATTTAATTCACACGTCAACTATCCACACAAAGTGGGGATATTTGATGAGGAAGTAAATGCAAGAAATATATCCAGAGAATTAGGAGAGACGAACCAAAATAGGCATGTGCATTTAAATTAGAATAAATGAAAGTATTCTTGTCTATCTAACATTGAAGCTGTCCCAAAAAGGGACAATTTGAGAATTTCTATGCATCCATGAACACACTCAATCTATGTCGGCAACATAGAAATCCTCAAATGGGTAACGATTATCCTATACTACAAGAACAACATAAAAAATAATTAAATCAATTACCCATTCAATGTTGAATAGATACTAATGCTTTCATTATTCAATTTAAATGCCACGCTAAAATTTCGGCAGCATCTCCCCTTATCTCTCCAGAATATATTAATCTTGGATTTGATTCACACGTCAACTATCCGCACAAAGTGTAGATATTTGATGAGGAAGTAAATGCAAGAGATATATCCGAGAGAGAATTAAGAGAGACGAACCAAAAACAGGCATGTGCATTTAAATTAGAATAAATGAAAACATTCTTTGTCTATCCAATATTGAAGCGTCAAAAAGGGACAATTTGAGAATTTCTATGCATCCATGAACACACTCAATCTATGCGGCAACATAGAAATCCTCAAATGGGTAATCGATTATCCTATATCACAACAACAAGAACAAAAAAATAAAATATATCTAATAGGCAATTGGTATAAGCATTAAAAAGATTACAACTAACTAACAAAAACAACATTTACAAAAATATAAATAACTACTTAATATGCATTAAAAAGATTAAAATGGAGTGGCAGGAAATCTAATAAATGAAAAATTTTAATCATTCATTAGTCATAAGATTCATAAACAAAACTAACTATAATGTGATGACCCTTGCACTAAAAATCTAATAAATGAAAATTTTTAATCATTCATTTGTTTGGTAAGCAGATGGACAAGCCTGGTTTTATCTTCATAGTTAAAGCCTATTGTCTAAAGACTTGATGACCTATTTTTTTATTTCATTTTCCCACCCATTGTTTTATCACATTCAACTAAAGTGCAAGAAAAAGAAAACGAAAAATACAAAAATACAAGAAATAAAGCTGCAAAAGTATAGATACAGGATCCATATCCTTTGGCTCAACCCCATGTAAGGTGATTTTGCCTAACCTTCATAACCATTGGTCCACTCTGCATCATTTGCCACGTGGGTCTTGTTAGGACTTATTAAAGGGAATTGACACTTACACCCTCCCTTTTTAAATATATACGCCCTTCCCTTTTCTTTTATTGCTTTAGGGAGTTGTTAATACTCTGGCTGCTTATGATGCTTGATGCATGGGCACTTACAAATTGTATATGTGATATGCATTAACTCAAATTCAATGCCTTGAATTGTGGAACCCATTGAGCCTTCCTCTTGACACATGGATACTTTGTTTGTCTTGAAATAGAACCATTGGATATTTTTCATTTCAACCATCCAATAAATGTCCGCCTATCTGATAGTTATATGATCAAATAAATGTAGACTTTACTTTATGAGAGATCCAAACGTGCACTCATAATATGGTCATTTAATTTGAACTACTTGCATTGCATGCCATGTGTACAAAATTTCTTTGCCTGTGTATCATCCATCACGCTGCCAGAGTATTGATGGTACAAAGTTGTACTAATGGTCTCTCCCTCCCAAGTTGAGTTGGGGAAAGAACCATGCTTGATTCATACTGACCGGCCTTTGGTGCAGCCGTGCAGGCGGACAAACCACCCTGAGAGACCTAAACAATTTAGCCCACCTAAATTGCTAATACATCTATAAAAAATAGTGGAAAAAATAAATAAACAAATAAAATAACCAAGAGAATAAGGGTGTGTTTGGTAACTTTGGTTGCACAAATATCATGATTAACCAGTGTAACTTGATGCAAATTTTGAAATTTGGTGCAACCAAACACACACCAAGTCATTGGATATGTCATATATGATTAGGGGTGTACACAAACCGGGCTAGCCCGGTTAGCTCGCTCGACTCGGCCCGAAAAAGCTCGACTCGGCCGGCCGGAGTGAGTTCGAGTCAAGACGGTCGATTTCTCGGCCGAACGAGTTCAAGCCGAGTTCGGATATGACCCGGTTCGGCTTGACTCGGTCAAAACCCGGCCCGTCTGGCCCCTGGGCTCAAGTCCGCCCGGCCCCGTCCCGCCCGTCCGCTCTTTAGGGTATATTATAAATACCCCTGTTTTAAAAAAAAAACCCTACCCCGGTCGGCGGTCGGTGCTTTCCTTTCCCTTTCCTTTCCCTTTCCCTCTTTTGAGAAAACGCCCGACCCCACCAAATCTCTCCTGCCCAGGCCCCGCCCCACCAAATCTCTCTCTCTCTCTCTCTCTCTCTCTCTCTCTCTCTCTCTCTCTGCTCGACTCGCGACGCTCATGTCTCCGTCCGTCCGTCCGTCGGCCCCACGAAACCCTCTCCTCTACTCTCTCTCTCTCTGCTCGACTGCTTGTCACGTACGTCCGTCCGTCCGCGGCCCCACCAAATCTCTCTCTCTTACTCATCCATCCAACCGTCCGTCCGCCTCTCTCTGCTCGTCCGGCCTCGCCTCTCTCTCTCTCGGCCGGCCGTCCCAACCACCGAGAGGACCTCCCCCCTCTCTGCTCGCTCGTCCGTGCCGTCCAACCACCAAAGGACCTCCGCCTCTCGCTCGCTCGTCCGGCCGTCCAACCACCAGGTATGATTTGTACCTACAGTTTATTTGAGTGGTAGTAACCTTATGAACGGTAGAAGTTTCCGGTCCCGCTGTTTCGTTGGTGTGGCCCACCAGTATTTTGGATCTGCCTGATTTTTAGATTCGTATCCTATCGTGGTCTTTCAAAATAGATGGGTCTATCCTGGCAACTCATCTATAAGCCACTAGATGTGCCATCCTGGCATATGGTTATGAGATCAAAGCCATCCATCAGATGGGTCCCACTGTGAAGATGAGTTGGCCCAAAAATTAGGCCAGTCCAGCTATGAGGTAGGCCACACTATGGTGGTGGCATATAAACTTGGGATGATGCCTATTTGTGGGTCAGATTATGTATATGGTTAGTTCTATGCGATGGACGGCTTAGATCATTGTATAGTACACATGTAGTGGCGTATCACGTATGGATGGGATGCCTTTGTACACGCCCGTGGACTTAGCAAACCTCTTTGAAACCATGTTGTATTTAACATACACTGATACACATATCATATATGACATATCCAATGACTTGGTGTGTGTTTGGTTGCACCAAATTTCAAAATTTGCATCAAGTTACACTGGTTAATCATGATATTTGTGCAACCAAAGTTACCAAACACACCCTTATTCTCTTGGTTATTTTATTTGTTTATTTATTTTTTCCACTATTTTTTATAGATGTATTAGCAATTTAGGTGGGCTAAATTGTTTAGGTCTCTCAGGGTGGTTTGTCCTGCACGGCTGCACCAAAGGCCGGTCAGTATGAATCAAGCATGGTTCTTTCCCCAACTCAACTTGGGAGGGGAGAGACCATTAGTACAACTTTGTACCATCAATACTCTGGCAACGTGATGGATGATACACAGGCAAAGAAATTTTGTACACATGGCATGCAATGCAAGTAGTTCAAATTAAATGTACCATATTATGAGTGCACGTTTGGATCTCTCATAAAGTAAAGTCTACATTTATTTGATCATATAACTATCAGATAGGCGGACATTTATTGGATGGTTGAAATGAAAAATATCCAATGGTTCTATTTCAGCAAACAAAGTATCCATGTGTCAAGAGGAAGGCTCCAATGGGTTCCACAATTCAGGCAGTTGAATTTGAGTTAATGCATATCACATATACAATTTGTAAGTGCCCATGCATCAAGCATCATAAGCAGCCAGAGTATTAACAACTCCCTAAAGCAATAAAAGAAAAGGGAAGGGCGTATATATTTAAAAGGGAGGGTGTAAGTGTCAATTCCCTTTAATAAGTCCTAACAAGACCCACGTGGCAAATGATGCAGAGTGGACCAATGGTTATGAAGGTTAGGCAAAATCACCTTACATGGGGTTGAGCCAAAGGATATGGATCCTGTATCTATACTTTTGCAGCTTTATTTCTTGTATTTTTGTATTTTTCGTTTTCTTTTTCTTGCACTTTAGTTGAATGTGATAAAACAATGGGTGGGAAAATGAAATAAAAAAATAGGTCATCAAGTCTTTAGACAATAGGCTTTAACTATGAAGATAAAACCAGGCTTGTCCATCTGCTTACCAAACAAATGAATGATTAAAAATTTTCATTTATTAGATTTTTAGTGCAAGGGTCATCACATTATAGTTAGTTTTGTTTATGAATCTTATGACTAATGAATGATTAAAATTTTTCATTTATTAGATTTCACATACTCCATTTTAATCTTTTTAATGCATATTAAGTAGTTATTTATATTTTTGTAAATGTTGTTTTTGTTAGTTAGTTGTAATCTTTTTAATGCTTATACCAATTGCCTATTAGATATATTTTATTTTTTTGTTCTTGTTGTTGTGATATAGGATAATCGATTTACCCATTTGAGGATTTCTATGTTGCGGACATAGATTGAGTGTGTTCATGGATGCATAGAAATTCTCAAATTGTCCCTTTTTAGCTCAAATGTTGGATAGACAAGAATGTTTTCATTTATTCTAATTTAAATGCACATGCTGTTTGGTTCGTCTCTCTTAATTCTCTCTGGATATATCTCTTGCATTTACTTCCTCATCAAATATCTACACTTTGTGCGGATAGTTGACGTGTGAATCAAATCCAAGATTAATATATTCGGAGAGATAAGGGAGATCTGCTGAAATTTTAGCGTGGCATTTAAATTGAATAATGAAAGCATTAGTATCTATTCAACATTGAATGGGTAATTGATTTAATTATTTTTATGTTGTTCTTGTAGTATAGGATAATCAGCTTACCCATTTGAGGATTTCTATGTTGCCAGACATAGATTGAGTGTGTTCATGGATGCATAGAAATTCTCAAATTGTCCCTTTTTGGACAGTTCAATGTTAGATAGACAGTAATACTTTCATTTATTCTAATTTAAATGCACATGCCTATTTTGGTTCGTCTCTCCTAATTCTCTCTGGATATATTTCTTGCATTTACTTCCTCATCAAATATCCCCACTTTGTGTGGATAGTTGACGTGTGAATTAAATCCAAGATTAATAAATTCTGGAGAGATAAGGGGAGATGCTGCCGAAATTTTGGCGTGTCATTTAAATTGAATAATGAAAGTATTACTATCTATCCAGCATTGAATGGGTAACTGATTTATCCGCTTAGGAAATTCTTTACTTGGAGTAAGGTCCAAGGATAAACGAAATTGTTTCATATCTTTAGATATGGCTAGTGAGGATGAAGTCCCACCTACGGCTACCCCTAGTAAGCTGGTGTCGGTGCGTCACCACATCACCACTTGTTGTTGAGGCAGAAGGGTCTTCAGCTGCAAACAAAGGAAAGAAACGGTCAGCTGTTTGGGATGATTTTGAAGAAGTAGTAGTTAACAATGTCCCCAAGATCCGATGTATGCACTGCAAAAGTCTATACACCAAAAGTGTCGGGGGGTCGACGTCTCATTTAAATAGACATAGAAAAACTTGTGCAAGGAGACCTAAACTTCCACGTTCAGGACAACAATTGCTATCGTTTACAAAGTCTGAAGGATCTGCTTCTGAAGGTACACTTACCACTCATAAGTTTGAAAAAGGGAAGCTGAAGGAGTGGTTTGCAAAACTTATTATCATTGATGAGCAGCCATTTAAGATGGTAGAGAGTGAAATATTTATGGGATACAGTAAATACCTTAATCCTCAGTTTGAGAAGGTCTCCCGTGTTACTGTGAAGAGAGAATGTATGAAGATGTATGCCAGTGAGAAATGAAGCTTGAAAGCAGTTTTAGATTCGTTTCAAGGGTAAGTTTGACGTCTGATATGTGGACGGCGCAGAATCAAAGAAAGGGTTATATTTCATTGACTGCACACTATGTTGATGAAAATTGGAAACTTTGCAAGAGAATATTAAACTTTCGTCATCTTCCACCTCCCCATTCTGGTTTGGTTATTTCAGATTGCATTTACAACTGTCTACGAGATTGGGGCATTGAAAAGAAAGTCAGTTCATTAACTTTAGATAATGCTTCGACAAATGACAGTGTCATACAATTCTTACGTAACTTGATTCAAGGCAACCGACACTTTATTTTTTGGGAAAAATATTTCATGTTCGGTGTTGTGCACACATTCTCAACTTAATTGTACAAGAAGGGTTGAAATCAATTGACCAAACTATAGAGAATGTGAGGGAGAGTGTGAAGTACATAAGAGGCTCTCACGTCAAGATTGAGCATATGGAATGACATCGTCCAACGTTTGAATTTTACGTCTCCAAAAACGTTGAAGTTAGATGTATGCACACGTTGGAATTCCACTTTTGAGATGTTGGATTCACCGAATTGGAACATGCCTTTCCTAATATGCGATGCGTGATAGAACATATGCTTGGTTGCCTATCGATGATGATTGGAGCAAAGCGAAGAAGTTCACAAATTTTTGAAGGTTTTTATGATCATACACAAATATTTTCTGCAATAAATTTCCTACAAAGAAATATGTTTCTTCCATCCGTGTGGAAGATCAAGGATGCCCTCAAGAAAGTCAACGATGACGGTCCATTTTTTCTCCAAATCATGACAGGTGGTATGCAAGTGAAGTTCGATAAGTACTGGGATGATTGCCATCTGATAATGTCCTTAGCCGTTGTTCTTGATCCTCGGCGCAAGATGAGTTATGTTAAGTACATCTTCACGAGGATTTATCCAACTGAAAATGCAATATCTGAAACCTCGAAGGTTCGTGACGCAATCGAAGCATTGTACAACGCAGATACAACCACAATGTCCACACCAAGTGCTTCTGAAGTTAGATCCCAAGTTGCTTCAAGCTGCGACGACGAAGCTGATTTCATGTCTTTCTTAGCAAAAGAAAATACAGACGTAGACATGAAAGAATCAGAGTTAGACATGTATCTCAAAGAGTCGGTCGCATTGACGACAGGATTCAGAGTTCGATGTGTTGGAGTGGTGGAAATTGCGAGTTAGTGAAGGAAAATATCTTACACTATCGACGATGGCACGAGATATTTTATCAATTCCTATTTCAACTGTGGCATCGTAATCGCGTTTAGCACGTGGAGCAGCGGTCGTGAGCAAGACTAGAGTTCCTTGCACTGCATACTGATGGAAGCATTAATTTGTACACAAGATTGGTTGCGTCCGAATCTAGGAGGTTATGATCTGGATGAGGAAGAGGAGGAGAATGTGAATGAAGCTGCAACACATGAAACAATAGCAATATGATGGATGTTTTGATTTTGTTAGTTTATTTGAATTTTCAAATACTGTAATGGGTACTCTTTTGACTTTTATTTTTATTTCTCTGTTATGTTGATGGATGTTATGCAAGCTGCGTAATGCATTAATGACTCTTTTTTATCCATAAATTGCTTTTATTTTATGTTGGTATTTCATTATTGTTAAAAGACTTAAAATACTTTTCCAATACAATATGCAGATGTCTTCAAGCGAACCATCGATTGACATTTGGGACTATGGTTCCTTAGTCCATTCTCCAAAGTCTGGAAAGTTAAAGATTTTGTGTAATTTGTGTGGAGCCAAGTTTGTTAACAAAACTAATCGGCTCAGATTACACTTATCCCGTCGGGGTGGAGATGCAAACCGTGTCCAAAGTCTCAAAAGAAATCCAAGTTCTTTCCAAGCGCTTCTTGACTCAAACCAAAAAACTTCCACTCCCAATCCAAACTTTCGAGGCAGAGAGGAAGCTAAATTATTAGCATTGGAAGAAGAACAACTCCAACTCATTTTAAAGCGCGATAGAAGAGGCTTCTACATCATCGATGTCCTCCAACACACATGATGTTGAAGCAAGTTCAAGTCTGCACGGGTAAAAAGAAGAATAATAAGAATTCACTAAGTTTCTCTCCGATGCAGGGCGCGCTTTACAGACGCGTTGGGAACTACGTATAAATCTTCTCACAAAAATAGTTTGAAAAATCTAATTCAAACTATACAAGAGGAGGGCGACAAAAAGCTATCTCCACCTTCAAGAGGGAGAGGTGAATGAGTACGTATATGAAGATTTAGATAGCGACTGAGCTCGACAGATGAATTTTCTCAACAAATAGTCGAGTGTGTATGACTGTATTCATTTGTATAAAATGTTTTATTTTATGTTTTGTCAAATGTATGTAAATGTCCTGACTAGTTAGATTTTTTGTGGAGTTTATAATTCAACTATCTAAACCATCGATCGAGGGCCTTGTAATGGGACGCGGATTACCTACCAAAGCCCTTCTCATGAATTTGTTGTAAGGTTCGAAACTGGCCCGAACTCAGGTTCGAAACTGGCTCGAACTCAGGTTCGAAACTGGCCCGAACTTGAAGGTTCGAAATGGCCCGAACTCGCCCGAAACCGCCTCGGGCCAGTTCGAATCGGAGATGTTGGCCCGGTGACCAGGCCCGGTCCGGCTCGGACCTGGTGCGGTTGTGGAACGGGCCTGGACGGGCTGAGGCCAGTTCGACTCGGCCCGACCCGTGTACACCCCTAGCCATATTGCTCCGCACAGATTTCCTTTTTAAAAAAAAAAATAAAAAAAATTAAATCTCACCTCATCTTTGGGCTCATGTCATTTTCAAAAATGATCAGGAAAAAGGGATGAATGGCATGAATAAGTGTACATTACGGTGGGCTCCACATAGATCCTGCTTGGACCCAGTCCATCCTGGCGGGGGTATGACAAAACCCGTTGGCCCCACGGAACTCGGTGTGTCTGAGACTTTTGAGACCTCTTTTAGTATTTTTTTTAAAAAAAAAAAAAAAATAAATAAAAATATATATATATATAAAGAAAACTGGGACCCACATAAATCATCCAATCATTTCTTATTACTGTACTCCACAATTCATCAATTGTCCAGAATCCACTCTATATATTTGTCTCCTCACTTTGGCTTTCATTCATTCACAAACTCGATCCTTAATGGAGTTCCCTCCAATGATCGTATGGGCAATTTGGTCATTTCTACTTGTCTCTTCCATTCACATTCCATGCTTCTTCGGATCTGCCGCTCACTTCTCCAACGAAACGGATCGCGTTGCTTTGCTCAAATTCAAACATCTCATAACCAACGATCCTCTCCATTCCTTGAGCTCCTGGAACGACACTCTCCACTTCTGCCACTGGCAAGGTGTCACGTGCGGTGGTCGCCGCCATCCTCAAAGGGTCATCGCCTTACAGCTCACAAACCAGAAGTTGGTGGGCCCTATATCTCCTTACATAGCAAACCTCACCTTCCTCAGGATAATCTATCTCTCAGAGAACGGCTTCCACGGGACTATTCCCGAAGAGATGGGCCGTTTGTTCCGCTTGCAGTATCTCATGCTGACTAATAACACATTCACCGGAGAAATTCCAGCAAATCTCTCCCACTGTTCGGAACTTAAATCCCTTTTTCTCTACGGAAACCATCTCACAGGGAGGATTCCAACTGAGCTTGGCTCTCTATCGAAGCTCACCAAACTGGTCATTCATGCCAACAGTCTTACAGGAATCATCCCACCTTCACTTGTGAACCTTTCGTCTCTCATTTATCTTTTTCTCTCATTTAACAGTCTGGAGGGTAGCATTCCAGACGACCTTCATCGGTTGGTGAGCTTAGAGGTGCTTGTTATAACTCGAAATGAACTGTCGGGTACGATTCCGCCTCAGCTATACAATATCTCCTCTATTATTGATCTGGACGTGGGAGGGAACAGATTGCATGGAAATCTTCCTCCTAACATAGGCCTCACTCTTCCTAATCTCCGAGGCCTCTATGCTGCAGAAAACCAATTCACAGGACCCATACCAGTTTCATTATCCAATGCTTCCGGACTTGAAATTATTAACCTCCCTAACAATAGTTTTAGTGGATCTGTGCCTCTGAATTTTGGAAGCCTCAAGGGTCTCTCTAGGTTACGTTTGTGGGGCAATGAACTTGGAATTGGAAAAGCTCATGACTTGAGTTTTCTCACTTCTTTGATCAACTGCAGCAGCTTACAAGTACTGGAAGTCAGCCTTAACCGGTTCAGCGGTGCATTGCCTGACTCAGTTGGTAATCTTTCGACCCAACTGAGAATACTAAAGTTAGAGTATAACATGATATTCGGAAGCATACCATCTGGGATTCAGAATCTTATCGGCTTAACATTATTAAATATGGGGCATAACTTTCTGACAGGTACAATTCCCATCAGTGTTGGGATGCTTAACAAGGTGGAGAAACTCTACTTTCAGAGAAATGAATTATCAGGGCAAATTCCGTCTTCCTTGGGTAACATCTCCCAATTGTACGTACTCTCCTTATCTAGAAACAATCTAATGGGTAGAATCCCTTCAAGCCTTGGAAACTGTGCATACATGCAGTGGATGTACCTCTATGATAATAATCTTAGCGGTACCTTACCCAAACAACTTTTCAACCTTACCTCTTTGATCGAATTCCATGTTGGAAATAACTCTTTTACTGGTAGTCTGCCACTGGAAGCCGGTTCCTTGAATGCTCTTGGAAGATTCATTATTTCTAATAATAAGTTATCAGGCGAAATTCCAAGCTCACTAGGCAATTGTCTCAGCCTAGAGTATCTCCAGTTGGATGGGAACTTCTTTCTAGGATCAATTCCTTCATCATTTAGTAGTCTAAGAGGCCTTCGATCCCTGGATCTTTCACGCAACAACTTGTCTGGAGAGATTCCAAAATATCTAGAGAAGCTTATTTTTCTGCAGTATCTAAATCTGTCTTTCAATAATTTCGAGGGTGAATTACCAAAACAAGGGGTCTTCGGAAATGCCAGTCAAGTTTCAGTACCCGGAAATAGTAAGCTTTGTGGGGGTATTCAAGAATTACAATTGCCTCCATGCTCTAGCCAAGCTTCCAAGAAACAAGGGATGTCTGTTGCTTCAAAAGTAAAATTCTCAATAATTGGTGCTGTCCTATTTCTTATTTCATTATCTTGCTTCTTTGCCACTCTTTATTGGGTAAGAAAGTCGAGAAAGAAGCCTTCTCCTTTGCCTTCTGCAGAGGATCCTTTAGTGAAAGTGTCTTATGCAGAGCTCTTTAAAGCAACAGATGGGTTCTCTTCTGCCAATTTGATCGGGGCAGGCAGTTTTGCTACTGTATATAAAGGGATTCTACATCATTTTGGGACTATGGTTGCAATGAAAGTCTTCAACCTTCAACGGCAAGGAGCTCTAAGGAGCTTCATGGCTGAATGCGAAGCCTTGAGAAACATTAGGCATCGGAATCTTGTTAAGATTTTAACTTGTTGCTCAAGCATTGATTTTGAGGGCAATGATTTTAAAGCTCTAATTTATGAGTACATGCCTAATGGAAGTCTAGAGAAGTGGTTGCACAAAGATAGTCATGATCAGCCGACAAGGAGCTTGAAGTTTACTCAAAGGCTAAACATTGCTATAGATGTGGCTTCTGCACTGGATTATCTGCATAATCATTGCGAAACGTCAATCATTCATTGCGATTTAAAACCAAGCAACATTCTTCTTGATGATGATATGATTGCTCATGTGAGTGATTTCGGGCTAGCCAGGTTCTTATCTGAAGTTGCTCTAACTAGTTCGGTTGGAATGAAGGGATCTATTGGATACATCGCACCAGGTAACAATCTTATCTATTTTCCTACACACACACTAGTACCCCGGACTCCCAGTCTATTTGCTTGTTGGAGACTAGACCTGTGACCAAACTAGGCGTCAGCGTGGTGTGTATGTAAAATCCACTAGTCAGGTTTAATTTTCTATTCTAATCTTCCAAAAATTTCCCATACTGTATAAGTCTGGTATAATGGAACTTCTTACTGTATAGGTCTGGTATTTTTATAATGCGTCCCAGCTGTTGATTGGCTTAGGTTTTTATATGCTCCACATATGACTGAGGCCCGTTCTTTACGTGGGCTCTATCAAGTGTGTTGCCTTGGCCTAATCGTTATGCCCACCCTTGATTTTTACCCAGGTCCACTTGAGTTGCAAAACAGAGTCATTTTTTTTTTCCCAATCCTTCATCTAATCTAAATGAAAGGTCTGTATGACCTGGGTTGCATATTACATCATGGAGAATGGAATTTGCTAAGCTACAAGCACATATGGGAGCCTATTACACACCATGAATTTGTAAAATTGGTACATGAGTGCGATCTAATCCGTGGGGTGGGCCCAGTCAAGTACTTGACCTAGACCAGATTCAGACCTGACTTGAGCCTAAATCAAAACAAAGGTACAAGGATCTGATGGATACCCAAACTTGATTTTATCTGGATCGAGGTCCGAAAAACAATGACCTTAGATTTAAAGGACCCACATGCAGCAAGACTCAGAACTTGATGGCATCAAAATCTCATTGATTTTAAAGATCTACATGTACCAAGCAGTAAGTCCCTTGCAGCCCACATGAATAACACCATGGTAAAGTGTACAGAATTCTTTTTTGATAACATCTTTAGTTAAGATATGTATTACACATGAATCACACCATAATAAGGTAAAAATTATTCTTTGCTGATAATGTCTTTAGTTAAAAATGAGTTAAATAAAAATCATAACAGTATGTTAGAATTTTGAATATACTTAGACCAATTACTTGTTTAAATAGAATATTCCCTTTCTCATCTCTTTCAAAATTCAACCTTTGATATTATTTGTATTTAAATGGTCACTTACATTTCAATATAAGATGTATAAATTACAGAGTATGCAATGGGCAGTAAAGCATCTACACAAGGAGATGTTTACAGCTATGGAATCCTTCTGTTGGAGATGATCACAGGAAAGGGGCCAACTGATGATATATTTAAGGACAATCTAAGCCTTCATCATTTTGCTAAGTTGGCTTTGCCTGAACAAGTAATGGAGATTGTTGATCCACAGTTGCTCATGGAAGAAGCTGAAGTTATTCAACACAATGGAAATCATGTTGGTAGAAGAAATAGAATGCATGATTGCTTGCTTTCAATGGTCAAAATTGGTGTTTTGTGCTCTGCGGAATCTCCAAGAGAACGAATGTGGATGAAAGATGCTGTTGCAGAAATGCGTGCAATCAAGGACTTGTATCTTGGGGTCGGGATTCACTGAGACAAACAAGTTAGGTCGCAAATATTAGATGAAGGTTCTTCTTACCTTAGTCATTACTAAGTTATTATTGGTAGTTATACTGAGAAAGATTTCAAAATAAAATTAGTTTGTTTAATAATTTTCTAAAAATATAATTAGATTTGGCATAAGAGTGAGCTTGTATTGATATTGATTGTATGAAAAGACCTGTTATTTCTTTTTCTTTGTTTTATCTTGTATTGGACGAAGGGGGATTGTATCATGAATTTAATAAGAAAAAGTCATCGTCTTATTATAATTAGAATACTATTGGGTTAGAAAAATGTTTAGTCACTAATATATTTTTTGCAAAAGTTTTAAAATGATATTTTAATCTTAAGGAACTAGTTTAGCTGTTGGAGTACCAACTCTCAACCTGATATTAGTCCCCCCTCCCCCCCCAAAAAAAAAAAATAAATAAATAAATAAATAAATACATTCAACTGATCTTGGTTTGGCCTGATAAATGTGAATCCTTGCTCCTTATTCATATTCATGAAGAAAAGATTGGTTGGTTAGATGGTTGGATTGCATGATCAAGCCAAATATCAGTTAATAGCCAACTAACGCAGGACTGGAATGGCTTAATGGCCTTGATCTCATCTTGTATGCCATGTGTTGGTACTGGAGGCACCGGATGAACTCCTTTCATTAATGGTTGGTGCCCGTGTTTCATGCACATAGGGTGCAGTGCATGAACATATTTAAAAAAATGAAAAACGAAAGAAGAAGTTAGGCGACTCAATTATAAACAGATAGTTCAATTGCAAGTTATATAGTATTCGAAAAAGATTCCGATGTGCTCTGTCAGCAGACATAGTCCTTGTTATAGTATAAACGTGGCATTGAAAATTAAATTAAAGCATACAAATTGTGAACCATAATTCAAGCTGACCATTTACCAAAAATTATTTTGATTTGACTATATAGATAGTTGGTTGGTGGACGTACAATGAGTCCACCGAATGTTAGATGATCTAAAGACCTGAAATCGGTCCACTAATCACATCTTAGGATTGCTTAGACAAGATAATTTTTGAACAATGACCCATTTGCTCCAAATTTTCAATTTAGCTGGTTTTGCCGAACCGTGACTTCATCTCATTTTAGTTAGCAGTAACCATATATAAGAGATCGATTCAAATCTCTAACGTGTACTTTCTACCCAACTAAAATGTGATGAAATCATCATCTAGGATCAAGATCTCTAATGCCTAATTCCTGGTGACTAAAATGAGATAAACTCATTTTTAGGTGCTTACCAAACAGAGATGGTGTTTTACCACTTGCAGAGCAAAATGATCTAGGCCTTTCACGGCCACAGAGCTGGGTAGATCTTTGGATTGTGGGGTGAACCATGATGTATGTGTTTTATATCCACACCGTCCATCTAATTTGCCAGCTCATTTTATGGAAATGAGCCTGATAATAAAGCAGATCTACATCTCAGGTGGAGCATGCCTCATAAACAATGTTGATTGATGCCCACGATTAGAAACTTTTTGATACCACAAAACTTTTAGATCAAGCTGAGATTTGTGTTTTCCATTCATCTAAGTTAGTGAGACCTTATTAACAGCTTGGATGGCAAATAAACATTGTGATGGGCCTTAGAAAGTTTTAAATGGTGGGTGTTCAATCACCTATTTCTTGTGGCATAGTCTATCGAACTTTTGATCCGCTTCATTTTTAGTTCTTTGACCTTAAAGTGGGCTGAAAAAACGAATGGACAGTGTGGGGGTATATATAAAACATATACACCCCAGTCCTAGATCCACAGAAACTGTGTCCACGGGGGAGAACATGGGACCTTACAGCCATGTCCAAAATAATTTTGTGGGACCCACTCAATCAAAAGAACAAATGCCAGAGAATAACTGACAAAGGGACGAGCGATGAATAGTGCAACTGATCCTGGACCTCGATGAAAAATGCCATTCACACCGTTAATATAATTTACAAGAATCAGATGGTTATAATTATATACATGAGTGCACCTTTTGGATTATGGCCCATCTACAACAGGACCCACTAATCGGATAGTCTGGATCAACAGGGACCCCTGACATGTAACACTTGCAGGTGATCCAAGCCA
Organism: Magnolia changhungtana; assembly: GCA_030180095.1. NCBI lineage: Eukaryota > Viridiplantae > Streptophyta > Magnoliopsida > Magnoliales > Magnoliaceae > Magnolia > Magnolia changhungtana. The sequence continues at coordinate 469,283 of JASAUF010000436.1, read as the reverse complement.
TTCATCATGTTCAATTACTTTACGTGTGCACTTTACCAAAATCAGACTGGTCTACATAAAACTTGTTTATGACACGCTGTGGTTATGAACGATCTGTAGTCTAATTTTGGCGTTTTTCCTTAACCATGCTTTGTATTGGTGTATTCCTTATTGTTTGCAGCCGATTGCCTAGTGTACTCGGTGCTGTGGGGCCATCGTGACGTATGTATGTTATATCTATACCATTCATCCATTTTGCAAGCTTATTTTAAAGCATGAGCTCAAAAATTTGAAGGAGATCCAAAGCTCGAGTGGACCACACCACTGGTAATATTGGTGATTGAATGCCCACCATTAAAAAATTCTTGAGGGCACAAAAGTTTTGAATGAAGCTGATATCTGTGTTTTCCCTTTATCCATGTCTTGGAAACCTTATCAGCAGGTTGGATGACAAATTAGAATCATGGTGGGCCCTAGGAAGGTTTTAACTGTGGGTGTCATTATCCCCACCATTGCTTGTGGTGTGGTCCACTTGAGCTTTGGATCTGCTTCATTTTCAGGTTCATACTCTAAAATGCGACGGTAACATGGGTATATGGTGTAGATATAAAACACATACATCATGGTAGGCCCCACGGTGCCCAGGTGGCATGATCATCCTTGGATCTAGAATTCTTCTTACCACTGCGAGTAGATTCTAGATGTTTGGGCAGATATAACGGTGTACATTTTCATATTTTTTTTTTTCAAAAAAACATGGAAGCACGCTCCATATAATTTTGTTGGTGTAAATTAAAGAGTTGTTTGGCATATCTAATGAGAGTTTATTGGTTTATTAAAAAAAATAAAAATTAAACTTTTATTTTGAAAATAGATAGTTGGATAAAACATTAATTTTACCATTTAATGTTGTAGAAACAAATAAAAAAGTTCTTAACAAATAAGTGATGAACACCTCACTTAGTTTTTAAGAGCTCATTTGACTTATATGAATAAATATTTTTAGTTAATTTTTGAACAAATTTATTTTCCAGATAAATTCATTTAATCCTCTTCTTTTCTCTTCACAATTTCTTTAGGAGAGGCTCACATGATGGACGACGGATTTTGAAGGTAGGGCCTCACATAATGAATGGTCTACATCAAAGTGGGCACATATAATGCACAGTCACGTTAAAGGTGGGCTCCACATGATGGATGATCTACATCAAGTAGGCCCCACATGATGGTTGGTCCACATCAAAGGTGGGACCCACATGATGGATGGTGGACATTGAATGTAAGAGTACCAAATGATGAAAAGTTGATATCCAGGTGGGCCAACATGATGAACGACTCATATTGAATGTTGGGCCCCATATGATGGATGGTATAAAGTAAATGTGGGACCCACATGATGGATTGTGGACATCGAACTTGGACCCCACATGATGAATGGCCCGCATCAAAATGTGGCCTTGCATGATGGACTATTCACATCAAGCGGGCCCCACGTGGATGGGTGGTAAACAACAAAGGTGGGACCCACATGATGGATGATGGACATCAAAGGTGGATCCCACATGATGGATGACCCACTTCACAATGTGGCCCGACATGATGACTAAACACATTAAGTGGGCCCTACATGATGGTTGGCCCATAAGAAAGGTGGGACCCACATGATGGATGGTGGAGATCAAAGGTGTGCCCGCATGATGAACAACCCATATTGAAGGAATGGCTTTACACGATGAATGGTCCACATCAAGGTGGGTCCACATAATGCATGGTTCACATTGAAGGTGGGCCCCACATGATGGATGGTCCACATCAAAGTGCAACCTAACATGATGGCTGTCCACAACAAGTGGGCCCCACTTGATGGCCAATCCACATCAAAGGCACATGATGGATGATGGATATTGAAAGTGGGCCCACGTGATGAACAATTGATATCAAAGGTGGTCCGACATGATGAACGACCCATATCGAAGGTGGGGCCCCACACAATGAATGGTCCAAATCAAGGTGGGCCCACATAATGGACATAGTGGGCTTCATATGATGGATGGCCCACATTAATGTGTGACCCCTCGTGATGGACAGTCCACAACAAGTGGGCCCCACCTAATGGATGGTCCACATCAAAGGTCTCGCATGATAGACCACCAATATCTGAAGTGGCCCAACATGATGGATGATCCGCATAGATGGTGTGTCCGGTCCACATGATGGATTCTGGATATGAAAAAAACGAATTTCAGAGAATAACTGACAAAGGTACGAGCGATGACAAATTGGAAAATTGCACATGTATGTTTCAGCAAGATTTTTTTTCAGACATGAAAATGTTTTCAACCTGTGGAAATAGGGAAAGTAAGAGAGGAGAGTGTGGTGTGTACTTGGCTGTAATATTTTCTTGAGTCGCAACAAATGTATTTTACTCAGCTATTTCAAACTACTTCCATTATTGTGCAAATGCAAGTGGTATGAAGGCATGCATAACATAGAATAAATGTAGTTTTCCCTGCCTATTAAACATTTTTGTTTGGCTATCATGGTTCAGGATGGAAAGACGCCTCTGGACCTGAGCTTATGCTTTGGGAGACTTGAACTTGCGAAGCTACTGAAGCTTGTATTGGCAGACAAAGAAGCTTGAGCTTTTGGTACTCTCTACATAGAAGCATTACTCGTGTATTCTTTGTTGTGCATGCACTGGTTTCTTTTGTTATTGAATCTAGAATTTTTGGGCCCGTTTGGCCAGTTGGATTGGAAGGGATTAGATGGTAGTGGAAGGGATTGGATGGTAAATCCCGGGAATGGCCGGGCATGCCAAACAGTGTAGGTGATCTGATCCAAATCCGGTGGATCTTCATACAATCCACTGACAACACCATCATTACCTTTAAATCCCATCCAATCCATCCTAATCCGTTCAAATTAGCCTGCGACGTGTTTGGTTTGTGGGATTGGAAGGGATTGGAAGCTTTGATCTCCGGATTGGCTGGGCATGCCAAACGGACTGGATGTATCAATCCAGGGATATAGCAATCCCATGGATCTCAAGACAATCCGCTGACAACACCATCATTACCTAGAAATCCACGCCATCCACCCTAATACCATTCACTCCCTTCCAATCCACCCAGCCAAACGGGTCCTTATATGAGTTGATCTATCGGGGCATGTACTGGCAATGGAAAGAGAAGCACTTAAAGAAAAAAGAAAAAACAAAAAAGATATGGCTACAGATATTAGCCATAGCTGTATATCAGAAAACCGTAGCTATTACCAACTTGGCCTTACAGCACGGATCTAGATATTCTTTTTGCTACAAATAATAACTGCAGCTGTTTGTACATATCGCTCCACTATGAATTATATCTGTAGCTAATGTCATAGATGGCTACGGATTAGACATATGGCTACGGTACCTATAGCTGCGGTCATTCTACGGATGATAATTGTAGCCATAAATATTTAGCTACGGTTTTTATCCGTAGCATATACCCCTTTTTCTGGTAGTGTAAATTAATATCTATTTTCAAGAAATTTAAATCATACACTGCCTTTGTATTATCTGCACCAACCCAGTGCTAATTATGCCAGGATGGTTCCTCTCTAAATCCCTTGTAGAATAAGCTTATTGTTGCACAGCACACCAACAACGCAGTGAGCTTAGATCAAGTTGTGTCGTATCGGTATCAGTTGGCGTAACGGTGACCTCTAAAACCGATACAGATATGGGGGCGTAACGGCGAAACGGGGGCGTAACGGCCCATAATGGCGCAAATTTTTTTTTGCCAAAAAAATATGAAAAAATATGGATTAAATCCAGAATATTCTAAGCATTCCAAATATGCATTCATTTATAAATTGGAACATGTTTATAGTGGTGTAACGGTCCACTCTTTGGTGAGAAGTTGTATCGAACTGTCTGATGAATTTATGAACCAGATAACCTGAATTTAACTTAAATATTTAATTTATATACTTAATAACTTGATATCATTTCTCCCAATAGTTCTTTGTAGATGGCGTTGCCAATTTGGGGCTGACTTGGAGGACCAATTTATACACCAAATCAGCCTCAAATTCATGTAATTTATTGTCATTATCCCACTTATGAATTGGTGGACATTTATTGGATAGTGAATCATAAAAAAAAAAAAATCAAAAGTCCATATTTTAAAAAATAAAAGTCCACAAATTAACAATTAAAACTATTCAAACAATTTGATTTTGGCATCGTGAGTTAGCAATTGCAGTCCATAATTTAATTGCTAAATTTTAAGTTAATATGTCTCGTGTACAATTTTTTAATGCTCGAATTAGGCGGGACTGGAATTGTGAAGTGTAGCACACGTGTCAAAGTTTTTTGGGCCCCACCCATGATGAATGTGTTATATCCACACCGTCCATCCATTTTGTCAAATAATTTTAGGGCATGAGCTCAAAAATGAGGCACATCCAAAGCTCAGGTGGACTGCACCATAAGAAATAACAATAATTAAATGTTTACCATTAAAAATTTATTGGGGGCTACAAAAGTTTTAGATTGTCGACATGTGTGTTTTCTCTTCATCCACGTCATAAGTGTGACCCAATTAATAGGTTAGATTGAAAATAAACATTACAAAGGGACCTTAAGAAATTTTTAATGGTGAGCGTTTTATAACCACTGTTTCCTATGGTGTGGTCCACCTGAGATTTGGATATTATTAATTTTTTAGATCCTGACCTAAAATGACGTGGCAAAATGGATGGACAACATGGATAAAATATATACATCATGGTGGGGTCCACTCTGGTCTAATCAGATTAGATTGGATGGAAAATAAACATTACCGTGGGCCCTGCGAATTGTTTAACAGTGAAAATATTATCTCCACTGTTATTTTTGGTGTGGTCCATATGATCTTTGGATATAATTCATTTTCGGGGTAGTGCTCTAAAATGATCTCTGAAAATAGATGAACGGTGTAGATGTAATAAATACATCACAGTGGAGCCCATATAACTTTGACCTCTCTGAACCGTTCGTACAACTCGGAGCTCGAGGAGTGTCGGCCTTGTCTCAACAATAAGCGACACGTACCTACCGCTAGGCAAAGTGCGATGCGCGTGAAAAAAGAAAGAAAGAAAGAAAGCGAGGGAGGGAAACCGAAAAGAAAAAAGAGGAAAGAGGAGAAGAAAAAAGAGGGAAAGAGGGAAAGGAGAGAGAGAGAGAGAGAGAGAGAGAGAGAGAGAGAGAGAGAAGAAGAAGAAGAAGCTTCAGCCAGAAAGCGGGCATCAAGCAGAGGGGCAAGCAAATTGTACATAGCCTCCGTGAGAAGAGGAAGAAGAAGAAGAAGAACCAAAAGAGGTACGTTTTTCAATTTTTTTTTTTTTTTTTTTGCTTTTTGCTCAGAATTACGGGTACGGTCAAGAACGGGACCGTATCGGCCGATACGTGTACAAAAAAAATGGAAATGGCCGATATGACCCAGATCGCGTGACGGCCGCCATCGATGCAGATTACGTGTCGGCCGATACGGCCGAAACGTAACCGTTTTGGCACACCTTGGCCTAGATCCAATCTCAGGCCTCACACACAAACGATAAACAGGAAGAAATATAAACTAGAAAATAGATTAAAGTAATTCAAACAAACCACAGGATAAGATATACGTGGAAAACCCCCAACAAGGGTAAAAAACCACGGATGCAAACTTCCACTATGAAGAACAAAGATTACAAGGCAATATACTAACCTCTTCCTTAGAAGAACATAAAAAACCCGTTGCCCACACTTTAGAATTATTTCTCTAATATTCTAATACTTTCTAGAAAAGCCTTAGGAACACCTATATATAGTTTAGGTAACTCTTAGGTCACTCCCCTTTCCGCATCTCAGTTGCGAAAGGACTTACGACACGAAATTCATGCAAAATCGCTGAACGAATCTGCGTAACTATGACTAGTCGAGCGACCCCCACGACCGGTCGTGAATGGGCTACGACCGGTCGAGTACCTCGAGATCAAAAAATGATGCTCGCTGGACTTTGAGTCGAACCGGTCCACGACCGGTCGAGCCAGACCCTACGACCAGTCGAGCATGGCTCACGACTGGTCGAAGGCGGTCCCAGATGTGGCTCCACATCTTAAAAATCTCCCACTTGGAGACACATCGCCTTAAACCTTCGTCTTCTTCATCCGGAATGCACCACTTCCCCGTCTTCAAGCCTGAAGACCAATCAAAGCTGAACAGAGCTTCAGCTTCTCTCGTGTGACTGCCTTGGTCAACATATCCGCATGATACTCACTTGTATGAATCTTCTCTAGAGTAATCAATCCATCTTCCAGTAACGAACGTATGAAGTGATATCTGATGGCAATATGCTTGGTCCTTGAATGAAAGGCTGAATTCTTAGTCAAGTGTACTGCACTCTGACTGTCACTGTACAGCTTGCAATCTGCTTGCTTCTTACCCAACTCTTCCATGAAACCTTGCATCCATACCATCTCCTTGCACGCTTCTGTAGCCGTAACATATTCTGTCTCTGTCGTACTGATCGATACTATCTTCTGTAACTGAGAGATCTAACTGACTACAACACTACCTAGAGTAAAGACATAACCTGTAGTGCTTCTTCTGCTGTCGATGTCTCCTGCCAAATCTGAATCCACGTAGCGTTGTAGCTTGATTTTCGATCCACCATAGCACAACCCTATATCCTTAGTACCTACTAAGTATCTAAGGATCCACTTCACAGCTTCCCAATGTTCCTTCCCGGGGTTGTTCATGAACCTGCTAACAACTCCCACTGCTTGAGCAATATTTGATCTCGTGCTCACCATAGCATACATGAGACTCCCAATAGCTGACGCGTATGGGACTTTACCCATGTAGTCCCGTTCCTCCTGCGTCTTTGCACCTTACTCCTTAGATAGCTTGAAGTGGTTGGCTAATGGAGTGCTAACCGGCTTGGCACCTCCCATATTGAATCGATCAAGTACCTTGGTTATGTAATCTGCCTGTGACAAAACTAGTTTCTTATTTTTCCTGTCACGCTTTATCCTCATGGCTAGGATTTGTTTTGCAGTTCCTAAATCTTTCATGACAAATTCTCTAGACAGTTGTCTTTTGAGATCTGAGATGTCCTTCATGCTTGAACCGGCCACAAGTATATCATCAACGTACAGAAGAAGGATGATGTATGACGTATCAAACTTCTTCAAATAACAACAGTGGTCAGCATGAAATCTCCTGTTACCGTTTCCCGACATGAAACTGTCGAACTTCTTGTACCACTGCCTCGGGGCCTACTTTAGGCCATATAGACTCTTCTTCAGTCTGCACACCTTGTTCTCACCTGGTGCCACGTATCCTGTCAGCTGATGCATATATATCTCTTCTTCAAGGTCTCCATGAAGAAAGGTTATCTTAACATCTAGCTGCTCTAGATGTAAGTCTTCTATAGCCACTATACTCAAGACCATGCGAATCGTAGACATTTTCACCACAGGTGAAAATATTTTAGTAAAATCGATACCTGCCTTTTGTTGAAACCCTTTCACAACCAATCTGGCCTTGTACCGTTTCGAACCATCGTGCTCCTCCTTCAGTCTGTAAACCCACTTGTTATGAAGAGCTTTCTTACCCTTAGGTAGAGTGACTAGCTCCCATGTACGATTAGACTCAAGAGAGTCCATCTCCTCATCCATGGCCTGCTCCCACTTAACCCGTGTATCCGTCTGTAATGCCTCTTCAAAACACTCTGGTTCACCATTATCTGTCAACAGTAGATAATGTAAGGAGGGTGAGTATCGGACCGTGGGTCTCCTCTCCCGAGTAGACCTCCTCACAACCGGTGTATACGGCTCTGCCTCATAATGCTCCTGTGCATAATCATCTTGTGGCGCTGTAACACCCGTGTCCGGTAACTTTTCCATTTCTACGAATTCTTTCTCCTCGGCCTTATTTTCCTACGCACTGTCCTTATGCATCACCTTTTCATTGAAGACTACGTCCTTGCTTCTGATGATTTTTCTGTTTTCTGTATCCCAAAACCTGTAGCCAAAATCATGCTGCCCGTAGCATATAAACGTGCATCTCCTGGATTTCGCATCTAGCTTGTTTCTGTGCTCTGCATCAATGTGAACATATGAAGTGCAACCAAACACTTTGAGATGTGTAAGATTCACTTCTTTCTTAGTCCACGCTTCTTCTGGTAGCCCACCATCCAATGGTGCTGAGGGACTTCTATTGATGAGATATGTGGCAGTATTCACAGCATCTGCCCAAAAGGTCTTGGACAACCCTGCATGTAACCTCACGCTCCTGGCGCGCTCAAGGATGGTCTGTTAATGCGCTCGGCCACACCATTCTGCTGCGGTGTCTCTGGAATCATTTTTTTATGTTTGATTCCACTTGCTACATAATACTTTTCAAACCTCTTATCACAATATTCTCCCCCATTATCAGATCTGAGACACTTTACTGTTTTACCTGTCTCGTTTTCTACCATAACTTTCTACTTCTTAAATACATTAAATACATCAGATTTATGTTTTAAGAAATAGACCCACAATTTTTTACTAGCATCATCAATAAAAGTAACAAAATAACGTGAGCCACCAAGAGATAATACCTATGCCGGTCCTCACATATCAGTGTGTAGAAGCTCCAACAGATGCGTCTTTGGAGTGCGTCCCGTCTTCTTGAAGCTTACCCTCTTCTTCTTGCCATACACATAGTTCTTGTAGAATTCCAAGTCAATAGACTTCAGCCCTGCTAGCTTCCCTTTTGACAATAGCACTTTCATCCATTTCTCACTCATATGTCCCAGCCTCTGATGCCATAACTATCCATTCACTCTAGTTGATGCAACTGCGAGTGAACTATACGATCCTGAAGTCACATACAAAGTACCTTCCTTTTTGCCTCGAGATATCACCAAGGCACCTTTTGTGATCTTCCAGGAATCACTGGTGAATGTCGTCACATAACCGGTATCGGCCAACTGTCCCACTGATATCAAGTTACGTTTCAAACTCGGTACATGTCTGACATCCTTCAATTTCAACACCGTTCCGTCTTTCTTATTTACATGAACTTTCCCCATTCCAACAATACTGCATGGCTCATCATTACCCAGGTAGACTCTCTCAAAGTCACCTGAAATATAATCACGCAGAACTTCCTTACACGAAGTAGCATGAAACGAATCACCCGAGTCTATAACCTAAGACTCATTCATCGCATCAAGAGATAAGATCAACGTCTCTGTGTTGCTCTCCTCAGACATATTCATAAAATCCTTCCCACCTTGAGAGCTTCCTTCTTGTTTCTTGAGTGCCCTACAATCACGTTTCATGTGCCCCTTCTTGCCGCAATGCCAACACCCATCTTTGTCTTTCGGTCCCTTGGACTTCTTCCTCGACTTAGAACGCCTGTGTTTATTGCTTCCTTTGTTCAGCGATCTTCCTCTTTCTTTAACATTTAGAGCAATCCCTGAGTCCCCTGAAACTCCTGATGCCTTCCTTCTAGATTCTTCGCTGAGAATTAGACCGACCACATCATCAAATTTCAATTTTATCGACCCTGAAGAATTGCTCACAGCATCACCAAACCATCCCAACTTTTTGGCAAACTGGATAAGATCAATAACGCCCTGATCTCATCCTCAAAAGCAATGCCAATAGATTCCAACTGGCTCGTGACTGTATTGAACTCGTTTAGATGTTCAGCCACGCTCCCACCATCTGACATTTTCATGTTGAATAGCTGTTTCATAAGATGAACCTTGTTGGATGTAGAAGGTTTTTCATACATGGTGGTTAGGGCTTCCATTAATTCTTTTGTAGTTTTCACCTTGGATATATTGAAGACGATGCTCTTAGACAAAGAGAGTTGGATCGTTCCTAAAGCCTTCCTATCCAGTAAAAATCATTCGTCATCTGTTATCTTTTCTGGTTTCTTCTCTTTTCCTCCTAGAGGAATATAGAGGTCCTTCTGATACAGATAATCTTCCATCCGCATCTTCCAGAAGGCAAAGTTTGAACCGTCAAACTTCTCAATTCTAGTTTTCCCTTCTTCCGTCATCGCTCCCAATAGAACTAAACCAATAGCTTTGATACCAGTTGTTGCGCAGCACACCAACAACGCAGTGAGCCTAGATCCAATCTTAGGCCTCACCCACAAACGATAAAAAGGAAGAAATATAAACTAGAAAATAGATTAAAGCAATTCAAACAAACCACAAGACAAGATATACGTGGAAAAACCCCAACAAGGGTAAAAAACCACGGATGCAAACTTCCACTATGAAGAACAAAGATTACAAGACAATATACTAACCTCTCCCTTGGAAGAACATAAAAAACCCTTTGCCCACACCTTAGAATTATTTTTCCAATATTCTAATACTTTCTAGAAAAGCCCTAGGAACACCTATATATAGTTTAGGCAACTCCCCTTTCCGCATCCCAGTTGCAAAAGTACTTGCGACCCGAAATCCGCGCAAAATCGCGGAACGAATCTGCGTAACTACAACCGGTCGACCAGACTGCACAGCCGGTCAAGCGACCCCCACGACCGGTCGTGAATGGGCCATGACCAATCGAGCACCTCGGGATCAAAAAATGATGCTCGCTGGATTTTGAGTCGAACTGGTCCACGATCGATCGAGCCAGACCCTACGACCAGTCGAGCATGGCTCACGACTGGTTGAAGGCAGTCCTAGATGTGGCTCCACATCTTAACACTTATTCTATTGCATATTGTCTCAGTCGATTCTTTACTTAATAGAATAAGCTATTCAATTGGTTACTTGGTTCTCATCATTAGACCACTTTGGAATCATAGAAAAAAAACCTGATACCAAAAAAGGGCCCCTTGGGAGACTGTAATAAGCAAATTATAAGAAGAAAAAAAAAAGTGAATGTTATATTAGACTACCTACTTAATATAAAATTTACATTGTTGTACCTTTTTTTTTTTTTCAATAAACTAATATGTTAATTGAAGTAACTATCATTGGAGTACCTTTCGAAGACTTGGTGGGTCGTGCAAGCAAGGCCTTGGCAACTCGTTTGGGCCTTATTATAATATTTATGTGAAACCTTTTATGATCACTGGAGGCATCACCCATGTGAACACTACCCATGGGCTCGACCCCGTTGGTCAGGTGGTGGATGCTCGCGTGCTTACCACTTCGGAAGTGTGAGGTGTTATTGGTTTGATTGGGTTGCTTTCTCATTTTCTTGATTTTCTAATTCCTTAAAGGGGGTAGGATGTGGTAAGGAATATGGTTCAAAATTTGGAATTGTCACTAGCTAATCAAGCTATCAAATCTAAGGTCGGCTAGAAGCTGTAGAATCATGTAAGAGTAGAGGAATCACAAAAATTTTCAACTTAAGTGACTCCTGCAATTGATTTGTAACCGTAGGCTATGGATAAAGGTCACAATGCTAGAAGATGAAGGAGTTAAGCACAATCTTCTACTCGTATGACATGCGGCCTCTATTTGATAGGGCTCACAACCTTTTAGGGGGATATAATAATGTCATGATATTTCATAAATAGCCATACTTCACAGGGACCAAGCACGTAAAATAACGAGGATCCTAGCTTAACTTGGTAAAGTCAAATTACTCAGACTAGGCGCTTAATATGCAAAATAATAATAAAGACTTGGTGAATAAAAGGAAATGCAAACTAGCCTTGCTTCATGGATTTAGGGTCCGATTTAAGTGAAGCGGTATAAGAAAAAGAATATAAAATATAAATTGATGCATGAATCAAGCTAGGAATGTATGGAGTTGAAATGCAATCTGACTTTGACCGAGATATGAGAAAGAAAATGAGAAATTGAACATCATTTTTTGGTTTAAAAGGGAGCTATACAATCTCTCGTCTATTAACGGTTTAGACGTAGAAGGGAATAGATTGCATGGAAATCTTCCAACTAACTTGGGCCTCACTCTTCCTAATCTCCGAGGGCTTTTTGCGGGAGCAAACCACTTCACAGGATTCATACCAGTTTCATTGTCCAATGCTTCGGGACTTGGAATTATTTCACTTCCAAACAATAGTTTTAACGGATCATTGCCTATGAATCTTGGACACTTGAAGGGTCTCTCCGTCTTAAATTTGTGGGGCAATGAATTTGGAATTGGGAAAGCTCGTGACTTGAATTTTCTCGATTCTTTGACCAATTGTAGTAGCTTACGATGGCTGGACATAGGCTTTAATCGTCTTACTGGTGTGTTGCCTGATTCCATAGCTAATCTTTCAACTCAGATGAGAATACTATCGTTAGGACAAAACAGGATATTCGGAAGCATACCATCTGGGATTTAGAATCTTTTCGGCGTAACATTACTGGATATGGAGTTCAACTTTTTAACAGGTACTATTCCCATTGGTGTTGGGATGCTTAACAAGGTGGAGAAACTTCATTTGAGTGGAAATGAATTATCAGGGCACATTCCATCTACCTTGTGTAACATCTCCCAATTGTACCTAATCGCTTTATTTGAAAACAATCTCTCAGGGATCATACCTTCAACTCTTGGAATTGTACATACATGCAGTTCATACGACTCAATAATAATAATCTTAGCGGTCCCCTACCCAAGCAACTTTTCAGCCTTCCGTCTTTGATTTACCTCAATGTTGCAAACAACTCATTTACCGGTAACCTGCCATTGGAAGCTGGTTACTTGAAAGCTCTTGGAAGTTTCCATGCTTCTAGTAACAAATTGAAAGGCGAAATTCCAAGCTGGCTTGGCAATTGTCACAGCATAGAGTATCTTTGGTTGGATGGGAACTTCTTTCAAGGACAAATTCCTCTGACGTTTAGTGCTCTAAGAGGCCTTCAATCCCTGGATCTTTCACGCAACAACTTGTCTGGGGGGATTCCAAAATACCTGGAGAAGCTTGCTTTACAGTCTCTGAATCTATCCTTCAATAATTTTGAGGGTGAATTACCAAAACAGGGGGTCTTTGGAAATGCCAGTCAAGTCTCAGTGCTAGGAAATAGAAAGCTTTGTGGGGGTATTCAAGAATTACAATTGCCACCATGCTCTAGCCAAGCTTCCAAGAAAAGGGGGAAGTCTCTTACTTCAAAAGTCAGAATCTCTATAGTTGTTGCCGTCCTGTCTCTTATTCTATTATCATGTTTCTTTGCCACTCTTTATTGGGCAAGAAAGTCAAGAAGGAAACCTATTGCTGTGCCTTCTGCGGAGGATCCTTTTATGACCATATCTTATGCAGAGCTCTTTAAAGCAACAGATGGGTTCTCTTCTGCCAATTTGGTTGGCACCGGAAGTTTTGGCACTGTATATAAAGGGGTTCTAGATCGTGACGGAACAATGGTAGCAGTGAAAGTCTTCAACCTTCAACAACAAGGAGCTTTGAGGAGCTTCATCGCCGAATGTGAGGCCTTGAGAAACATTAGGCATCGGAATCTTATTAAAATCATAACTTGTTGCTCAAGTATTGATTTTAAGGGCAATGATTTTAAAGCTCTAGTTTATGAGTACATGCCTAATGGAAGTCTAGAGAAGTGGTTGCACGGAGATGGTCATGACCCGCTGGGAAGGAAATTGAAGGTTACTCAAATGCTAAACATAGCCATAGATGTGGCTTTTGCACTGGATTATCTACATAATGATTGCGAAACGCCAATCATTCATCGAGATTTAAAGCCGAGCAACATTCTTCTTGATGATGACATGACTTCTCATGTGGGTGATTTCGGGCTGGCCAGGTTCTTATCTGAGGTTGCTCAAACTAGCTCGGTTGGAATGAAGGGATCTATTGGATACATAGCTCCAGGTAACAATCTTATCTATTTCTGCACACACACACACACCCCCGTACCCCTGACTCCCAGTCTATTTGCTTATTGTAGACTAGACCTGCGACCAAAGTAGGGGTCCGAGTGATATGTATGTAAAATCCACTAGTCAAGTTTTTCTAATCTTCCAAAATTTTCCCATACATATGGCTGAATAATGGAACTTCTTACTGTATAGGTCTGGTATTTTTATAGTGGGTCCCACCTGTTGATTGGCTTAGGTTTTTATACGCTCCACATATGACTGAGGCATGTTCTTTAGGTGGGCTCTAGCAAGTGTGTTTCCTTGGCCCTAATCGTTAAGCCCACCCTTGATTTTTATCGGGGCCTACTTGAGTTGCAAAACAGAGTAATTTTTTGCCCAATCCTACATCTAATCTAAATGAAAGGTCTATTTAACCTGGGTTGCGTTTTACATCACGGAGAATGAAGTTTGCTAAGCTACAAGCACATATGGGTGCCTATTAAACACCATGTGTAAAATTTGTACATGAGTGCGATCTAATCCATGGGGTAGGCCCAGTCAAGTACTTGACCTAGATCATATTCAGACTTGACTCGAGCCTAAATCAAAACAAAGGTACAAGGACCTGATGGATACCCAAACTCAATTTTATCTGGATCAAGGTCCGAAAAACAATGACCTTAGATTTAAAGGACCCACATGCAGCAAGACTCAAAACTTGATGGCATCAAAATCTCATTGATTTTAAAGATCTACATGTACCAAGCAGTAAATCTCTTGCACCCCACACGAATCACACTATAGTAAAGTGTACACAATTCTTTTTTGATAACATCTTTAGTTAAGATATGTATTACACATGAATCACACCATAATAAGGTAAAAAGAATTATTTTTTGATAATGTCTTTAGTTAAAATATGAGTTACATAAAAATCGTAACAGTAAGTCATATGTTCACATGATGATGGAATGTTGAGTTCTTTCATTTGAGTAGTACAACCTTGTTAAATGTAGAACATTTTTGCAAGAACTTATGAGTTCATAGCACACTATTGATGTTAGAATTTTGAATACTTAGACCAATTACTTGTTTAAATAGAATATTCCCTTTCTCGTCTATCTCGAAATTCAACCTTTGATATTATTTATATCTAAATGGTGACTTACATTTCAATATAAGATGTATAAATTACAGATTATGCGATGGGCAGTAAAGCATCTACACAAGGAGATGTTTACAGCTATGAAATCCTTCTATTGGAGATGATCACTGGAAAGGGGCCAACTGATGATATGTTTAAGGGCAATCTAAGCCTTCATCATTTTGCTAAGTTGGCTTTGCCTGAACAAGTAATGGAGATTGTTGATCCACAACTGCTCGTGGAAAAAGCTGAAGTTACTCAACACAATGAAAATCATGTCGATAGAAGAAATAGAATGCATGATTGCTTGTTTTCAATGGTCAAAATCGGTGTTTTGTGCTCTGTAGAATCTCCAAGAGAACGAATGTGGATGAAAGATGTTGCAGAAATGCATGCAATCAAGGACCTATATCTTGGGGTGGGGATTCACCGAGACAAAGTCAACTCTCTCTCTCTCTCTCTCTCTCTCTCTCTCTCTCTCTCTCTCTCTCTCTCTCTCTCTCTCTCTCTCTCTCCACCCATCCCTTTTCTTACACACACCCATCCCTCTTCCTCACACCACCCATCTCTTTCTTACACACACCCATTCCTCTCATCCCATCCCTAGCCTCTTACAACACCCTCTCCTCTCTCATTCTCTCTACCATTTCCCAAGCTTCCATGAGAGAAAAATTCTAAGGAGAAAGAACCTAGGCGTGGCCCACTTCCTACCCTCTTCATCTCTCATCACAGCCCTTCAATCTCCATCATCCTCCATCAAAGTTGAAGCCAAGGAACTTAGCATTCCAAGGAGCCTAGAAGATTTGCAATCAATGGGTGTTCATAGCACTAGATCATAATTTTGATTTAGGGCCCACATGATATGCATGGGACTCACTTGTTGTATGTGTTGTATATGGCCCACCTAGGGGAGTTCATAGTGGCGGAGCTCTCCCGCCTCACCGTTCTCTCTTTCTCTCTCTTTCTTTTTATTTATTATTATTATTTTTTTTATGGCAATGATGTGTGATGGCCCACCCAGTGATGATGTATCATATCCATGCCGCTCATGTGTTGGGCCCACCTTACTGGACCATCCAGCGACAGGCCCATTGGCCTGTCTGTCTGGACAGGCCCAGATGAAGAGAAACATAAATATCAGCTTATTCAAGGATGAGGTGGGCCACACATATGGACCCACCTTGATGCATGTGCTGGATCCACATCGTCCAGACCTTGGACGGTGGGTCCCACGTAGCTATTTAGCTGCTGTTTAACGTCAGCAAGTTTTATGGTCCCATCATGAGATATGTGTTATATCCTTACCATCCGTCCACTTGGCAGCTGTGTGGCCCACCCCACACGTGCAACACGTGTGGGGGTGGGGCCCACCTTGCATGTATGTAAAGTATAGCCAGGTCGTCCATCCCTGGACAGTGCAGTGGGGCGCACCATGGTGTATCTATTTCGCCCATACCATCCATCCAATGGGCTAAGTCTGGGACAGGCAAAATCAATATTTTGAATAGGCCTGAGCCAACGCTAGCTGTGCTCACTGCTGTCCATTGTCAGCTGTTTGGACCACTAGTGCTTATGACGCATGGCAGGTGGTTGGTCGATGGAGACTGCTTGTGATGTTTCAGGCTTGTTCGGGCCCAATTAATGTGATGTATTTGTGTTATATCAATGCCATCCATCCATTTTGTGAGCTCATTTGATCCAAAGCTCAAGTGGAACGCACCACAGTAAACATTGAATGCACCGTTAAAAACTTCTGTGTGGTTCACAAAAGTTTTGGATCAAGCTGATATTTGTGTTTTCACTTTATCCAGGTGTGTGTGACCTTATCAGCAGGTTGAATGGCACATAACAATCATGGTGGGTCCTTTGAAGGTTTCAACTGTCGGTGTCATTATCCTCACTATTTCCTGTGGTGCCTTCCACTTGAGCTTTGTATCTACCTCATTTTTTGGCTCATGCTTTAAAATGAAGTGCAAAATGGATAGACAATGTGGATACAAAACACACACATCATGGTGGGCCCCACAGTGCCCTAGTGGTATGATCACTCGGAAATCCTTTTCCCTTGTCAGATTGACCTTCAAAATGGCATGGGTTTCACAGTAATAGGTGGATTTAGAAGTTCTTTCTACTGTTGCGAGGAGGAGATTTGAGATGTCTAGGGCAGATCTGATCGTTGTAGATATTTGATTCAACATATTTTAATCATCAAAATCATACGCATTAGATAGTAGCATCCATCAATTTTATTCAGTTTCCCACACTAATAAAAATAGCTGTGACCATCCCATCAAAGTTTGATTTGGACCATCTTACCGTCCAAAGTAGGGAAAACTATTTAGATGGTAATCAATTGATACATCCTCATTACACGAGTTATGTGAAGAGATTTCATGCTCGGGTTATCAACTCTGGATTAGACCTAAGAGAGTAAATCCATTGGGCCCGAACTATCTTTTCAAGACCGCGGAGGATACACAGCAAGCTTTTGTCCCTAGATTGATTTTCAGTGCTCAGCGGAGAGAGCAATGGCCGAGGCTAGCCATGAAAAAAAAAATAAAAAATAAAAAAAAGTCAATGTTTTAAATAAGTACAACCAGGTTGGCTTGCCGTGATCAGTTCAAAGTTTAGGAATGAACGTACTCTAGGCGTGCCTAGTGTTGTTTGTTGGATTGAATCTTGGTGCTATCATGAGTGACCGCAAGGCTAATTTTGCACTTATGAAGAGTGCTTTTGTTGTGTGGCAAGTGGTCGATCCCTTCAAACGCTTGCATTCATGGTTCATGCTTTTTATTGGTGCCATGCATCCTTGGTGTAATACTGAAATATCCTATTAGTGGTGTAGATTCCATAACAGCCTGTGGTGATTTAGAAATTCTTCATGCCTTCCTACCATGGTGAGGTTATTTTAAGATGTTTGAGGTAGATCAGATTTTGTAAATATTTGATCCAACATATTTTAACAGCTAATATCTATTAGATAATTCCATCTATCAAACTTCAATTTCCCACACTAAACAAATGGCTGGGGCCATTCCATCAAATTTTTTATTTTGGCCATTTTACCATCCAAAGCATGGAAAACATTTTGGATAGCATTAATTCCTCCACGGGCTCTACCAAATTGTCTCACAATTCTTAGAGTTGATAGGAGTGTTCCTAAAAGATTCAATTCATGTGGTGAGGATGGGGCATACTTTTCCAGCACCAGGCAGGGCTTTGATTCTATCCAGAGAGTAATTTATGGGAATTACTAAAATTGTCCAAGGTATGGCCATTTCAAGAGAATAGCTTTCCTTTTTATTTCTTTTTTATCTGACTTTATAACATGTTTTTAGTTTTTACAAGACTAAAATGGTATTGCCTTTATAAGTTGCATCCATATTTTCTTTTGCTTGTGGGAAAAGGTTGGTAGTCTCAATCCCAATGCATCATATGGCCATCACATGATGATTGAGCTCATTTGAAGGGAGATCCAATTTGTTTATTCTCTTCATAGCCTACCATTTTGGCTGAAGACATTATTGTAAGTCACATACGACCTCTCGGTGGCTCACAACAATCGATAATGATAGTAATTCACTCCCAACTATTGCCTTATGGTGAGGCTCACCGTATTTGTGGATGTAACTTTTGTTTTAGGCCCTGACTATAAATTAAATTCGTAATCAAATGGAAAGAGTGGATTCAACACATACCCCATAGTGCAGCGCCCCACAATCGTTAAAACATGAAAACCATGATCCTTAACATATGACAATTTCGACCCTTAACATATGACAGCCTCGACCCTAACCCTTAACACCACAAGGAAACCATTTGTAGAATATGTGTCGAATCCACTTTGGTTATAGGAGTTGGCATTTCCTAAAAGGCCATAGGCCAAAGAATGATCCATGTTCACATGGGACCACAACATAAGGAAATAGATGAGAGTGAATGGCTACCGTTATTGGTTGTTTGGGCCACAAAGAGCTCATATTAGGTTAAAGTTAGTGTATTTCCATTAAAATAATGGGTCATAAAGAAAACAAATAGATTGGATCTATCTTTCTTTCCTTTTTTTTTTTTTTTTTTTTTTCTTTTTTTTTGGAATCACCATCTGGGATATATTGATAGATAGAATGATACAAAAGAGTACCTGTTCGAGGAGGCCACATAGCCAGGCCCACCTATCGTATGGGCTGAAAGAGCCCTTACCAAGGATAGGATGAAACAAAAGCTGCACAAAAAGAAAGAAAACCCCCTCCCAGGACACTCTCCATGGGGAGCCCGCAGACGAGCGATAACTACCTTCTCCCCTCACTCCGCACAGAACCCATGCCCACACGGTCCAGGAAAAGGAGACCCCAGATCACGCTAGGGAGCTCGGCCCTGTTGCCGAAGTGGGTCGAGGATCGAGACCCACTGCCCATCCTGGCCATCTCGTCGGCCGGCCTGTTGCCTTCCCTAAGAATGTGGTTGAACCGAACTTCACCCAGAGAGCACAAATATTTGATCCTATTCAGCTAATACTGCCATTTCCATCCCGGGATCGAGGTCCTCGAAAGGAAGTGGATAACCAGCAGTTGGGAGTCGGACTTGACCACCACTTTTTGAAGGCCCTTCTTGTCACGCCCCGAACTCGGAGACCGGGCTCACAAAATTTCCAATCGCCAAATCCAGCGCCAACAGCCTCCGTAGTACCCCATTCTCGGCTCCCGGCACCCATATACCAGGTTCCAATCCTGGGATGCAACAAGGAGGATTTCTAATAATCCATTTGATTTGTAACGAGCATAACCACAAGCATAACCCACGAACAATAACCACAAGAACACCATCACCAAATCCATTATGATAAAAAAAACTTTAAGTACAGTGCGTATAAAGGGAAATACAAGATAGTGGTAATATCAAAACTCCAAAAGATCGGCGGCACGCTCTAACTGCGGCGAGACTACAGCTGCGTCCTGGCGTCACCTACACGCATCAATCGTGCATAAGCTTATAGAAAGCTTAGAGGGCGGTGTAAGTATGTGCGAACGTGCTCAGAATGCAATGTCAGAGTGATGCGGAATCATGCTAATGAGTACGTAAATGCAACCAGCTGTACCAAGGCTATGCAATACAAGATATGAATGCTATCGGCCATAACAAGGTTATGCGATGCAACATGTAGGTCAAGCATGCTAACCCTCATACCAATGCAACTCCTCACTAGAGCACTAAATCAGTACGGTTCTCAGTATGGATAATCATCGGGGTTCAGTATACTCCAAATGACACTGTCTCTATCCAAGCAGCACAGTCCAAGTGAGCGTAAGAAACCTCACTATCCGCTTGGCCAATAGTCAGCCAATACCTATCTGACACGTCGATAGCGAACCCATTTCCGAGCTGGTCAAACTCAGCCTAGTAATGCTCCCTGCTCTCGGGTGAGTAAGGCCACCACTCCTTTCCAACCGACCACGACACAGTGGGAGACACGGCCTCATGGTATTCGGCCCTCGTGCGCTCATATGTCCACTCGGTCTCGACGTTGGAGTCATCCTCTGGTACCATCGGGTTCAGGGACTCTCACTCAGGGACATCTATGGCGCCCCAATTGCTTAGAACAAGATTTTTTCGGTATCCAACCAACCACCTATGATATATCTGCAGAGGCTATGGCCCTGATGTCGCTAGGGCATATCACAATCACACAGATGCAAGTGCATGAATCATACTGCCAGACATGCATCAATCTTGTGCATACCGTGCGCTCATATAGGGCAACTCCGCATATCAGGGAGCCCATAAATGATCTGCCCATAGGCATATGCTATGATCAGTCACTCTCCATATCAAGCATACATATGATGCGTATGATCATGAATCATGGATCTATACTAATCATGATATAAAGCGATGAGTCTATGCAAAGCGAAGATGGCCTAAACGGCCAATGCACTACGAGTACGGGCCTGCCAGTGGGCCTCAGGGAGAGTGGTGGTGCGGACCTTTAACCGACACCGACCATGCAATGTGGACGTCAAACCATCATTGCTCCCAAGGTATAGCCTGCTATAAACATTATTATATACACCACGGGGAATCACACATTGCAATGGATATAGTTGCACTCCATTGGGCCTTAGGTAAATCAAATGGGCCGTATCATAAGGGCCTTGTATATATCCAAGTGGGCCTCAATATCGGGTCTTATACATACCAAAGTGGCCTCGGTGGATGGCCCACTAATACGCTAAGATGAACCTTATCACATGGCCTAAAAAAATCTCAAAAATGATTGGTCGGTTTGAATGAAAACCATACATCATGCTAGGTCCCGTCGGGATGGAAAGTATAGATAAATCACATACATTCAATGTCCTAAGCAGGGCCCACCATAATGTTTATTTTCCACTTAACCTAGGGCCCAACTTAATGTTTATTTGCTATCCAAATTGGGGCCCAAAACAGTATTTATTTATCATTCAAATGGGGGCCCACAAAATGGTTACTTTCCAACCCAAACAGGGGCCCAAATAATGTTTATTTTTCATCCAAACGGGACCCCATATAATGTTTATTTTTCGTACAAAGTGGGGCCCACAAAATGTTTATTTTCTATCCAAAGTTGGGGCCCAATCTAGTGTTTATTATTGCCATTCAAATGGGCCCAACATAATGTCTATTTTACATACAACCTTTTGATAGGGTCATATGACCATGGGGCCCACCATGATATTTATTTTCCATACAACCAGTTCATAAGGTCATACGGATGTGGAGGGGCCCACCGTGTTGTATATTTGCCATCTAACTGTTCGTGAGGTCACACAGATGTGGAGGAGCCCACACTAATGTTTGTTTTCCATTCAACCTGCTCATAAGGCCACATGTGACCTGGGGCCCACTGTAATGTTTATTTGAAATTCAACCTATTCATAAGGCCACCGGACCAGGGCCCACCGTGATATTTATTTTCCATCAAACCTGTTTAAAGGATCAGGTGGGCCAGGGCCCACCGTGATGTTCATTTGTCACTCAACCATGAAAACGGTTGAGTCTCCAATCAACACTGTTTTCCTGTAACGTGGTCCACTTGAGATTAGGATCTACCTCATTTTTAGGCTCATGCCTTAAAATGATCTGACAAAATAGATGGACGGCGTGGATGACACGCATACATCACGGTGGGGCCCACGACAAGAGCCGTGGGTCTGCCTCTACCGCCTGCACGCAGCCGCAGGCGCGGCCAACGTCCTCTGTCAGCAGCAGCAGCGCCTGCTGCTGCTGTTTTTTTTTTTTTTTAATTTTTATATTGAGGCCCACCGAGATGTGATTCACAATCCAGCCCACCCATTATGTGTGTCCCACTTGTCTGGCCGTCCAGACCGAGTTTCAGCTGCATCCAAACTTCAGGTGGGTCCCACCAAGTACTTTTATATGTTCTGGCATGTCTTCACATGGTTTTAGAGGGTATGGCCCACCCGGTGATTAGATCACCTTAAAACTTTGGCTCAACGCCTATAATGATGCAAGGGTTGGGATGGATGGCTTGGATAATGCATAAACATCAAGGTGGGGCCTGTATGGGCGACCCACTCCAAAAGAATTTTTTTTTTTTTTTTAAGTTAGCTTGGAAGTACACGCCCATGTCAGTACACAACACTCAATGTTAGCCACCTTCACGTCCAGCGTCTCTGGACGCTGGACGGTGTATACACGGGCCTCATGGTGGGTCCCACATGCACGTGGCCCACCATACATATTTATATATATATATATATATATTAATATATATTATAATAATATAATATAATATGCTACTACATACATATATATGTATATATGAAGGGTGGATTTCACCTAAAATGTGGTGGACCACACCGTCTGATGGATGGAGTGGATTTAACATAATTCGGTGGGCCCACAACATTCAAGGAAAAAAGAAGGAAAGAGAGAGATAGAGAAAGAGACAAGAGATAAAAGACGGTGATGGTGGGGCCCCGCCACTATGAGCCCTATATGATACAATTCATACATAAAAAAATGGGTCCCACCAACAAGTGGCCCTAAGAAAAGAAATTTAACGGTGGATCACCCACCTTGTTGCGATCCTCCTTGCTCCCTTGGCTTGAAAACTCTTCACCTACGGTTCTTATGGACGTCGATCGGGTTTTAACGGTACGGATGATGATTGGATAGTTGAGATGGAAGTTGAGGAGGTGGGCCACATTTAGAAATTTTTGGGAGATTGGATTGCTTAGAGGAGGCTTGGACGTGTGAGAGGGAGGGAATGAGAGAATGAGAGAGAGAAAGAAATAAAAATAAAGAAAGAAGGGATGGAGAGAGTGGTGTGATGATGTCATGGGTAAGGGTAGCTTTGAAAAATGGGAGAGAGTTGACTTTGAGTAAAGGAGGCATGGGTTGCTTGTACTTAGGTATGGAGGTACATTTATGGTTGATTGATGGGACATCTCGTAGAGATTCCCTCGAGATTCGCAACATGCGATATTTCTTCGGAATGAACGCAGACCGATATCTTCCAGCCTAGGTAACGGTTCGGTGCACGAGTCGCGGCGTTAGAACCGCGACGACGACGCGGTCGCCAAGATACAGGTTTCGGGTCGAGCCGACTCCGGCATGTGGGACTCGGCTTAGGATCACGCACAACGTCAGAAACGGGTCGAGGATTGGCGAAATTCAACCGGAAGGATCGTGAAGTCCTACAGAATGGTACGGTCTAGGTTATGGGTCTTACACTTCTCGAGACAAAGGAGGAGCCCATCGTAGATAACCTTGATCTTCGCTCTCGTGTTGGAAGCCAACCCATATGCCGTGGAGAAAGCAAAGAGGAAGTCCCTTGTCTCGCTTCTGTAAATGCCACCACCGCCAGCCAGCCTCGAGTTGTCCAAGGAAGACTCGTCCACGTTCAGTTTCACCCAGCCGGTTGGCGGCCTATGCCTCTTCACCACACGAAGACAACTCTCGGGAGGGGGGAAGGGGGCCAACCCCAAGCCTGAGAGAACTAAGGTAGGCATCCTAGATCGAGAGTTTGGCCAAGTGGCCATGATGGACCCAAACCAGCCCTTGATCCGAGCGATCTGAGAACTAACTAGGGAAGTTTTTCCTTCCATCCTTGCATCGTTTCTGCAACTCCAAATTTCTCACAGAATAATGCAAGGGGTCAGTCGCTTCAGGAGCCCCGACGAACCCATAGCTAATGGGGTGTGCCACCAGCGATTTAGCCTATATTCAATTGAATAGGTCTCCACAAGGGAGATCCCAAACACGTCAGCAAAGTGGGACCAGATACGGGCAGGCCTGGTGCTGCTGAGGAAGAGATGGACAATTGTTTCCATATTCGGACCCTGGCTCAAGCGATCATCATAGCAGGAGCACCGCAAGGCTAGGTGGATGCCCCAGGATTGGATAACGCAATCCGCAGGCAATGCACCTTTGAGAATCTTCCAAGCGAAGATATATAGAGAATTTTTTTGGGGGGGGTTGGGGGGGGGGGGGGGGGGGATGAGGTTCCCGGATCTTCTTACCCCGCAGGGGCTCCGGGTTAGGAATCCTGCACTCGGCCCAGGCTGATTTCACCATAAAGGATCCAGACGGGTCTGGAGGCCAAAACGGACAGGCGAGGCCAGCAAAGGTAGAGAAACCATGGAAAGTGGCATCCACCGTCTCCTGGGATAGGAAGGAGAAGACGGCTGAGGGAGGGAGAGGGCCTACCTGCCTAATGAAGTCTCTGACTTGCATGGACCTAAGCCCCTCCGAGATTGGCGATAAGACCTTATCCTCGAGATGCCTAAGGCCTGACCAGTTCACTTGCCAGATGTTCAAATTCCCATCTCCGATGTGCCATTGGTTTGCCTCGTCCAATTTCGGAAGCAGGTTTCTAATCGACTTCCAAAGAGGAGAAGCCTCAGCCGGGAGATGCACAGGCCCTGATTCAGGTAGGTTGGATTTATACTTAGCCTGCATGAAGGAGCTTCACAAGCTATGGTCGCTCTTGAACTTGACTGCCTAAGCCATCTTGAGGCGGAGGGCTTGCATGACATCGGCCAGACTCCTAATTTCTAGGCCTCCTTCAAATTTAGGCAGCGTAATATGTTTCTAGCTCCTCCAATGGAGTTTTTTCCGACCTTCGGCCCACCCCCAAAAGAAGTTGGTGAAACGGCTTTCAAGAGCACCCAATATTACCTTAGGAACATGTGCGGTTGCCAACGTGTGGACCGGAATACTACTCAAGACGTGCTGCATAAGGGTTGCTCTCCCAGCCTATGTGAGGCACCTCGCTTGCCACCCACTAATGCGACTATCCACCTTGTCAACAAGCGATCGGAAGGCTTCAATCTTGATTCTCCTAGCAGAAACTGGAACCCCAAGGTAAGAGAGGGGCGACGAAACTCTGGCCATACCTACCAATCTCTGGATGGAGGAGACCCTGGCTGGCGGAAGCCGATCTGAGCAAAAGAAACTGCTTTTAAGGAAGTTAACTTTTTGCCCTGACGCACGATGGAAGGCCTCCAGGAAGGCTTTTAAGGTGCGAATGGATTGAAGGCTCCCGTTTAGAAAAAGTAATGTATCGTCTGCCAATAAAATGTGGGAGACTATCGGGCAGCCCCTTCACAGTCGGAATGGGAGGCAAGAGCCTCTAACTACTAGGTTTTTAATACCTCTGCTTAATGCCTCGGCAACCAAGATGAACAGACTAGGAGACAACGGGTCTCCCTGGCGCAGGCCCCTAGTGGATTTGAAGAAACCCTCAACCTCACCATTGATTAAAACCGAGAACCAACAATTCCGCCAACATCGGGCTACCAGCTCAGTCCAGGGGAGGGAGAACCCGAAATGCTTCAAAACCTTCGACAAGAAAGACCATTCCACCCTATCGTAGGCCTTCTCCATATCGAGCTTCACGACGATGTTACCCCCTCGAACTTTTCTATTAAGCTCCCTTAGGAGCTCCTGCGAAAGGGCAATATTTCTTGAGATAGACTGGCCCTGGACGAAAGCCTCTTGCTCCTGGGAAATGAGCTTCAATAAAAGAAGGCTGAGCCTGGCTACAATGATCTTGGAGAAAACCTTGTAAACCGAATTACAGAGGCTTATGAGCCGAAAAGCTTTTTAAACCTCCTTGGGGACACGACCTTGGGAATTAAATAAATAAGGGAGGCTATGAACGCCTTGGAAGAGAGATACAGTAGCTCTATGAAGATCCACGCTAATAATGTCCTAACAGCCTAAGAAGAAGGTGCCCGAAAGACCATCAGGGCCTGCCGCCCCATCCTTGGGCAGAGCGTCAACTGCCTGACGCACTTCGAGGAGGGAGGGAAGGGACATCAGCTGGTCGTTGTCTACTTGGGATACTAGCTCAGGGATGGTGGATAACAATTCGGTGTCGTGGGAGACTGCTTCCGCTGAGAATAATTTATGGAAAAATTTGACCGCAGCTTCCTTGATATCGGCAAGAGACTCCACCCGAGAACCCGTGTCCAGCTCGATGGAGTGAATGTAGGTCCTCCTCTGCTTCTCAATGGCCGAAGCTTGGAAGAAACATGTGTTCCTGTCACCTTCAGCCAACCAGCTGTTCCTGGACTTTTTTTTTCCAATAAATTTCCTCCATCAGTTCGAGCCTTGACAGGTTGGACCTAGCCTCCAACAGCTAAGTTTGGAGGGGTCCACCCAACTCGTCAGAAATAATAGGGGCCTGCAGCTGCCCTTCAATATCTGCTAGAGCATTATCAGCTTGACGGACAAGGGAGAAGATGTTCCCAAAATTCTCCCTGTTCCAGGCCTTCAAAACTTTCTTAACATTCTGCAGCTTAGTAAGAAGATTAGCCATCGGCTGGGGATCACTCTCCCTATCCCAGGCTTGTTTCACCACATGGAGAAAAGAGTCATGGTGGAACCACATCCACTGAAAGTAGAAAGGCTTCGGACCTGCAGTGGGCTGAAACGGAAAGACCCATAATAGGGGCGCATGGTCTGAATTTGCGCAGACTAGGTGTTCGACTTGAAATAAGGGGAATCGACTGTTCCACGCTGTGTTAAAGAGGACCTGATCCAGTCTCGCCCACACCCTCCCCTAACCCTGCTAGTTGTTGGACCAGGTAAAGGGGTTCCCAAGAAGCCCCACATCCAGCAGGCCTGTAGTGTTGATAGCCTCGGCGAAATCCCGGGAGCTACCCATATCATGGCTCCTGCGGCTTCACCTTTTCGAGGCCTGGACAGTTGCATTGAAGTCCCCACCTAGGGCCCACGGACCCTGCATTGACCTAGAGAGGGAAGCAATATCCTCCCAAAGGGCCCTGCGATGGATTCTACTGCAGTTGGCATATACAAAGGACACAGTGATGGGGTGGTGAAGAGCTTGCAGGAAAGCCACAACAGAGAGGGCCTGGCTGGATTTAGAGACAATGGAGATGGAAGGCAGATTCTTATAGAATACCCAAATCTTGCCTCCAACATCCCCATTGGAGAAAGAGGTGTGGAACCCCAGCTTGAGCCTGGTTTCCATCCTCCTAGACTCACTTACCATGGGTTTGAGGATGACAACGATCCACAGGTTATGAGTGGAGATAAGTGTTTTCAACGTTCTGATCGTAGGTCGATTGCCTACACCTCAGGCATTCCAAACTAAGATCTTATCGGTCATGGGAAACATCAATCGCTACAGCCCTTTTCATAGAATATCTCAGCCTGGACAACCATTCCCTCTTGGCGGAAATGGAAAGGGAACTCTTTTTTCCACCCCTCCTCCTAGGGAGGAGCGCCTTGGGCTCCTTAATCACTTCTGGGGGACCATCAGGGCCCTCTGTAGCATTTAGAACCTGGCCCACAAGTTGGCTAACAACTTGTAAATCACTGCCTCCCGAAGAGGTCCAGAGACCACCTCAACATCGGCTTCCTCAGTGGACAGGGAGGCCTTGCCTCCAGACCGGTTGTCTGCTCTAGAGAAATAGGGGGACAAATCCACCTCTAGCCCCAACCCCCTAAATGGGTGGGCTAGCAGCAAGGGTGACCTGAGGCGAGGGGACCTGAGACGCGAAAGGCCTTGAGGTGAAAGCGAATCACCTCTGGTATGCCCTCCTGGAGAGGAGGGAAAGGGAGAGCTACCGACTGATTTGAATTTGAATGGATCCGCTCTCTTAGCATCCCCTCTCTCAGTCCCACAATCTGATTGACAACACAAGAGGGAGGAACCAACAAGGGGTATGGGGGAATTACTCACAGAGCTTTGCCGGAGAGCGAAGATATGCAGAGGATTGAGCTGAGGAATGAGAGTTGCCTACTTCGAGATCTCCTCTCTGGGTTCAATGGCGCTGCCAGTTTCGAGGTACCACTCCAAAAATAGATCCCGGGGAAGCGTAAAGTCTCCTTGGATTGCCAGAAACTCCAGCTCTTCGGAAGGGCGGTCCTCCAACAAAGAGGAGGGTCTCGGAGAGGCCTGGTTCGTGCGTGCTCCTGGGCCGAGAATGCTCGGATGGATAGGCCGATCCCCTGCCTAAATACCTGGACAAGTCGCCTCGGCCTCTCAAGATGGATCACTCTCTGTGGCAATGGGACAAACACCTGAGGCGTACTAATCTGTGGTCACGACAGCTGTGAGGGAGACTCCTGCGGAGGGGTTAGGACCAGTGTCATATCCCGCCCGGAATTTGTTCTGCACCCACTCCTTGGTGGTCTCCGAGCTCTTCTGAACAACGGCTGGGATCGATGCCCTTGCAAGGCGAGATTTCCCTGCCTCTGCTTCGGGCTCGGCATGAACTGGGTAGATCTTCCCGTCGACACGTAAACTGAGGACCCGCTCCAGGGATATCCCAGGGTGAAGGAGAACTCTAACTCGGGCGAACCCCTGGAATAAGTCGAATCTGCTGATGGAGTCTACCTGTAAGACCTTTCCAAAGGAGTTCCCCAACTCCATGATGACTGTCTCCAGCCAGGCAAGGGAAGGGATGCCGAAAAGGCGGATCCAAGATCCCCAGTTCGCAACCTCCACCTCCAGAGACCACGACGCAATGGAGAGAAGCCCCATTGCCTTATGCAGGTCCAAGTCCCCTGTAAAATCTGAGTAGTCCTCATGGGATTTCAACTTAATCAGAAACTGAGACGCCGACAATCTGACCACATCTATGCCAGCACTCCCGAACCGGGATTCCCTGATAGCCCTTGTCAGGTGGAGAACCGAAATGTTAGGGTCTGATGGAATTCCAATCAACCCTAGCTTGAGCTCCTCCATCTTCTTGGCTATTACATGCTTATCAGCCACCGTGACATCATCTGGCTGATGCCCAAGAACGCCCTTGGTAGCTACAACTGCCGCAAAAGAGTGGGCCGCTGGAGGGGTTGGAGGGGGATTTTTTCCGATGTTTTGCGTCGAAGCTCTGTTTTGCGTCGGGACTCTGGGGTTTGCATACTTAACCGACACTTCCCTACCATCTATCCTTTTCCCATTGAGGATATCCATGGCAGATTTTGCATCCTGGTCGTGTAGAAAATGGATGAAGGCTAAGCCCCTTAAGACATTGGTGCTGGGCCACCGAGGGATGAATACATCTACTACTCTTCCGTAGCGACTGAAAATCTTGTGGAGGTCTTGGGACGAATAGTCGAAAGGGAGATTGCCCACAAAAAGGTTTGAGGCAGGTCGTTCGCGAGCACGACTCCTCCCTCTTGAACGGTATTCATCGGACGGGGCATCCCCATGGGGAAACCCTACCCAATCACCACATAATAATAACCTCATGCATTGAGATTGGAAGCTTCTCCAACAAGTAAAAGCAAGTACTGCACGTTCCTAAAAGCAATGGCATTTTAATACATGGAAAAGCTAAAAAATTATCAAGAGGGTATTTTCATGCGATAGCCATACCTTAAGGTCATTTTGATAAAAATCACAATATTTTGTTAAGAGAACATACGACATCACTTCTAAATTAATCGAGGTCACCGTGACTGGATTCAGGCCATGAGTATCTGTCACCATCTTTTGCCGTCCGATCTAGGATGGTGGAGACTTGTCCTCGTGAATGTGTGGTTGATTTAAACAGGCCATTGATTTCCTTGTTCCAGTTTTTCGTGTGGTTGCATCGGTCTCACTGCAAAGATATTGACATGTACATCCAATTGTATAGTCTATTACTCAACAGTTTGTTGAAATTATTTAATGAAAAGAAAAAAGTACTAGTTGCATATTTTTATTAGTAAGATGTAGATTTCAACTATATTTTTAATTAGTAAGATGTAGATATCAATGTTTTTTTTTTTTTTTTTTGACAGGTAGTTAATCGACCAGAGACTGCAAAGATATTGACATGTTCATCCAATTGTATATAGTCTATTACTCAACAGTTTGTTGAAAATATTTAATAAAAAGAAAAAGTACTAGTTGAATATTTTTATTAGTAAGATGTAAATTTCAACTATATTTTTAATTAGTAAGATGTAGGTATCGATGCATGGCAGGTAGTTAATCCACCAGAGACTGCAAAGATATTGACATGTCCATCCAATTATATAGTCTATTACTCAACAGTTTGTTGAAAATATTTAATAAAAAGAAAAAAGTACTAGTTGAATATTTTTATTAGTAAGATGTAGGTATCGATGCATGGCAGGTAGTTAATCGACCAGAGACTGCAAAGATATTGACATGTCCATCCAATTGTATAGTCTATTACTCAACAGTTTGTTGAAAATATTTAATAAAAAGAAAAAAGTACTAGTTGAATATTTTTATTAATAAGATGTAGATTTCAACTATATTTTTAATTAGTAAGATGTAGGTATCGATGCATGGCAGGTAGTTAATCCACCAGAGACTGCAAAGATATTGACATGTCCATCCAATTGTATAGTCTATTACTCAACAGTTTGTTGAAAATATTTAATAAAAAGAAAAAAGTACTAGTTGAATATTTTTATTAGTAAGATGTAGATTTCAACTATATTTTTAATTAGTAAGATGTAGGTATCGATGTTTTTTTTTTTTTTTTGAATCTATGTTGAATCTATGAAATGATTAAGGCTGGCAATGGGCCAGCCAGACAATCTATATTTTGATTAGGTCTAGGCCAACCGCAGGCTTGCTCATTGCTGTCCATTTTTAGCTAATTGAACCACTAGTTGGATTGAAACTGGATGTGATGACGAGTGACCTGCATGCCAATTTTGGTGCTGCAATATTGGCTATGATGCATGGCAGGTAGTTAATCGACCAGAGACTGCTGGTGATGTATAGGGCTCTTTTCTAGCTTATGGCTTGTATTGGTGTGACGATCCTTGTTGTCGGAAGCATATTGCCTGGTGGCAGCACTGTGGGGTCCACTGTGATGTCATCAATGCTATCCATCCATTTCGCCAGCTCATGTTAGGGAATGAGCTCAAAATAGAAGTCGATCCAAAGTTCAAGTGGACCACACCGCAGGAAATGATGGTGATTGAACACCCCACCAATAAAAACTTCAAGGCGGCCACAAAAGTTATAGATCAAGCTGATATTTGTGTTTCCCTTCGTCCAGGTCTGTGTGATGGTACGAACGGGTTGAATGGTAAATAAGCCTCACCATGGGTCCTGGGAAGGTTTCGATGGGACATCCCATCTAAGTTTGATTTGGACCATTTTACCATCAAAAGTAGGAAAAACTATTTAGGTAGTACTCAATTGATACCTCTTCACTTCACATGTAATGTGAAGATATGGCTTTAGCATGCTCAGGTTCCATGGGCTACACCTTACCTTATGAGCGTTGAGCCGATTCCTCCTAAAAAGTTTAAATCCATAGGGTGGAGATAGGGCATGGTTTCTCGATTGCCAAACTTACTTTTTTGAGGATACGGAGGAGATGGGGAATAGCTTTTGTCCCTGCGTACTTAATTTTTTTGGTGGTTGGAGAATATATGATATCACTTTTTTCGGTAGACGTGACTTTCACTTAGATGAAGACCGGGAGCGACATGGAAATACAAGCCTAGCCATTAGTTAACATCTAATGAGAAAATTGGAAGTCTACAGTTGACTCGTTAGTCCTGTTGCATTGGAAGAAGAGGGTAACTGACCAGGGAACACGGATGCCGATTGGGTACTGATGGAGCTTAGGGGAGGCTGGGGCTATGAGGGGCCACCCTGATGTATGGCTTTTAATCATATCGTCCATCCATTTTACCATATCATTTTAAGATATGAGCCCAGGCATATCCAAAAGCTCTAGTAGACCATACAGTGGGGACGCCTACCATTGAAAAACTTTTGGGGGCCATCCAAGTTTTGAATCAAGCTGATATTTGTGTTTTCCCTTCATCCAGCAACACTGCTTACTGTGATATGGTCCACTTGAGCCTTCCATCTGCCTTATTTTTGGTCTCATAGCATAAAATGATATGATAAAATGGATGAACAGAGTGGATTAAATTCATATATCACGGTGGCCCTTCAAGAACCGCAGCCTGTGTGCAGGGGAAATCAGATTGCAATATACTTTTATTGCACTGAGTAAACTGTGTTGGGCCCACGGCAAACCACTTGTATATGGTTTATCCACGTTGTCCATCTATTTTTACAGCTCATTTTAGGGGCTGAACCTAAAATTGAAGCATATCCAAAGCTTAAAAGTGATCTACCCCACAGGAAATAGTGGGAATAATGGTGATGATGTCCATGATGAAACCTTTGTAAGGCCTATAATGATATTTATTTATCATCAAACCTGTTATAAGATCACACACACATGGATAAAGAAAACACAAATATCAGCTTATCCAAAACTCTCAAAAACTTTTCCAGTTGAGCCTTTGATCTACTTATTTTTGGCCTGATGTACTAAAATGATAAGAAAAATAAAAATAAATGGACGGCGTGGATAAAACCCATTCTTCATGGTTGGCCACAAAGAGGCCCTACCCGGACCGAGTCCGTCCAGTCGCGGGGTAGTGGCAATATTCAATCTGCTTCTAGTGTAGGCCATAGAGCTTTTGTTTGCGCAGGGCCCACAGAAATCCACGCGTTTGGAGTCGTTTGGGACCTGTTTTTTCAGTAATTAAATAAATAAAACAGAACTGAGACGACAAGGAGCTTTTGGCACGCAATCCGCTCACCACAAAAGAAATCATCTGATTATATTTCGTATCCTCACTTTAGCTTTCCTGCATTCACATACTCGATAATGGATCTCCCGCCTATGAACTTATGGGCATTTTGGTCATTTCTCTTTCTCTCTTCCTGTTTGTTCGGATCTTCCGCTAACTTCTCCAACGAAACAGATCGTCTTGCTTTGCTACACTTCAAACATCTGATAACCGAAGATCCTCTCAATTCCTTGAGCTCATGGAATCATACTCTCCACTTCTGTCACTGGCAAGGAATCACATGCGGTGGTCGTCGTCATCCTCAAAGGGTAACCGCCTTACATCTCACTGACCAGAAATTGGTGGGTCCCATATCTCCCTACATAGCAAACCTCACCTTCCTCAGTAAAATCGATCTCTCAGAGAATGGTTTTCACGGGACTATTCCTCAAGAGATGGGCCATTTGTTCCGCTTGCAGTATCTGATGCTGACCAATAACACATTCACTGGAGAAATTCCGGCAAATCTCTCCCGCTGTTCGGAACTTAAATCCCTTTTTCTCTACGGAAACCATCTCACAGGTAGGATTCCAACTGAGCTTGGCTCTCTATCGAAGCTCACCAAACTGGTCATTCATGTCAACAGTCTTACAGGAAGCATCCCACCTTCACTTGGGAACCTTTCGTCTCTCATTTGGCTTTATCTCTCATATAACAGTCTGGAAGGCAGCATCCCAGACGACCTTCGTCGGTTGGTGAGCTTAGAGGTGCTGGTTATAACTCAAAATGAACTGTCGGGTACGATTCCGCCTCAGCTATACAATATCTCCTCTATTAATGTTTTAGACGTAGGAGGGAATAGATTGCATGGAAATCTTCCACCTAACATAGGCCTCACTCTTCCTAATCTCCAAGGCCTCTATGCTGGAGGAAACCAATTCACAGGACACATACCAGTTTCATTATCCAATGCTTCCGGACTTGTACTTATTGATCTTGATAACAATAGTTTTAGCGGATCTGTGCCTCTGAATTTTGGAAGCCTCAAGGGTCTCTCTAGGTTACGTTTGTGGGGCAATGAACTTGGAATTGGAAAAGCTCATGACTTGAGTTTTCTCATTTCTTTGATCAATTGCAGCAGCTTACAAGTACTGGACGTAGGCTTTAACCGGTTCAGCTGTGCATTGCCTGACTCCGTTGCTAATCTTTCGACCCATCTGAGAATACTAATGTTAGACAATAACATGATATTCGGAAGCATACCATCTGGGATTCAGAATCTTATCAGCTTAACAGTACTGGATATGGGGCATAACTTTCTGACAGGTACAATTCCCATCAGTGTTGGGATGCTTAACAAGGTGGAGAGACTCTACTTTAACAGAAATGAATTATCAGGGCAAATTCCTTCTTCCTTGAGTAACATCTCCCGATTGTACATACTCACCTTATCTGGAAACAACCTAATGGGGAGAATCCCTTCAAGCCTTGGAAATTGTGTATACATGCAGTGGATATACCTCTATAATAATAATCTTAGCGGTACCTTACCCAAACAACTTTTCAGCCTTCCCTCTTTGATTCAACTCAATGTTGGAAACAATTCTTTTACTGGTAGTCTGCCACTCGAAGCTGGTTCTTTGAAAGCTCTCGGAAACTTCATTGTTTCTAATAACAAGTTGTCAGGCGAAATTCCAAGCTCACTAGGCAATTGTCTCAGCCTAGAGTATCTCCAGTTGGATGGGAACTTCTTTCAAGGATCAATTCCCTCGTCATTTAGTAGTCTAGGAGGCCTTCGATCCCTGGATCTTTCACGCAACAACTTGTCTGGAGAGATTCCAAAATATCTAGAGAAGCTTATTTCTCTGCAGTATCTAAATCTGTCTTTCAATAATTTCGAGGGTGAATTACCAAAACAGGGGGTCTTCAGAAATGCCAGTCAAGTTTCAATACTCGGAAATACTAAGCTTTGTGGGGGTATTCAAGAATTACAATTGCCTCCATGCTCTAGCCAAGCTTCCAAGAAACAAGGGATGTCTGTTGCTTCAAAAGTAAAATTCTCAATAATTGGTGCTGTCCTGTTTCTTATTTCATTATCATGCTTCTTTGCCTCTCTTTATTGGGTAAGAAAGTCGAGAAAGAAGCCTTCTCCTTTGCCTTCTGCAGAGGATCCTTTAGTGAAAGTGTCTTATGCAGAGCTCTTTAAAGCAACAGATGGGTTCTCTTCTGCCAATTTGATCGGGGCCGGCAGTTTTGCCACTGTATATAAAGGGATTCTACATCATTTTGGGACTATGGTTGCAATGAAAGTCTTCAACCTTCAACGGCAAGGAGCTCTAAGGAGCTTCATGGCTGAATGCGAAGCCTTGAGAAACATTAGGCATCGGAATCTTGTTAAGATTTTAACTTGTTGCTCAAGCATTGATTTTGAGGGCAATGATTTTAAAGCTCTAATTTATGAGTACATGCCTAATGGAAGTCTAGAGAAGTGGTTGCACAAAGATAGTCATGATCAGCTGACAAGGAGCTTGAAGTTTACTCAAAGGCTAAACATTGCTATAGATGTGGCTTCTGCACTGGAATATTTGCATAATCATTGTGAAACGTCAATCATTCATCGCGATTTAAAACCGAGCAACATTCTTCTTGATGATGATATGATTGCTCATGTGAGTGATTTCGGGCTAGCCAGGTTCTTATCTGAAGTTACTCAAACTAGTTCGGTTGGAATGAAGGGATCTATTGGGTACATTGCTCCAGGTAACAATTTTATTTATTTCCTTTCGGAATATTATTTCATGTTACACACAAACATATATACACGTGTGTGTGTGTATATATTTTTTATATATTTTTTTTTTTTTGGGGGGGGGGGGGAGTCACCAGAGCCCCTCCGTGATGTGTATCAGACATCTACACTGTGCATTTGGTGGTCCTTTCTAGATTACGGGATATTACAAAAATCAATTACATATAGAGCTGAACTGGTCATGGATTGGCATGTTTTTTAGGCCTGTGGAGAGCCCCTCCGTGATGTGTATCAGACATCTACACTGTGCTCAACTGGTCTATACCATCTGAAACTATGTCAAAACATGCCTAATACATATAAAAGAGTTTAGCGGGGCCTACCTGAGTTTTAGATACAGCTGAAACTTGGTGTGACCCCTCATCCAAGTATGGATGGGCTGGATGTGTGAACAACATCTGAATAGGCCTGTAAACGATCTTGAAGGTTTCATTGAGTGGGTATCCACTCTCAACTGTTGTCTGTAATGTAGCCGACCTAAGTCATGGATTGACCTATTTTTAGGCCCACAGCCCAACATGGAGGTGTGCATCTGACTAATGGGGTGGATGTCCGATACAAATCATGGTGGGCCCACACAGCTCAAGCTCGTGGGGCCTCATACTTCCCATATATGTATAGGGAAATGGGATCCCACTGTGATGTGTAAAGGACATCCACACCATGCATTTGGTGGGTCCCCTCAAAATTAATCGCATCTGGAACTCAAGTGGGCCATACCATCTTAAATTGGGGGAAATCATGCCTAAAACATCTAAAAGAATTTGATGGGGCCCACTTGAGTTTTGGATACGGCTGGAACTTGATGTAACCCCTCATCTAAGTGGGACATAGACAATGGATGGGCTGGATGTGTGAACCACACCTCAACAGTCCCTACAAATGATCATGAAGGTTTCAATGGGTGAGTATTCACTCTCAACTGTTGTCTATAATGTGGCTCACCTAAGTCATGGGTTGGCCTGTTTTTTAGGCCTGTGGCCCACCATGGAAGGATACATCTGATCAATGTTGGGTGGACGTCCGATACAAATCACAGTGGGGCCACACACCTTGATCTCAAGGGAAGCTTACCATAGGGTCATCCTCATGTCCAATCAGTTGGGTGCAGGGCCATCATGGTGTTTGTATAACATCAACCGGCCTAGCAAGGTATTTCCACAATGAAATTGAGACCCAAAAAATAAGTCAATCTAATGATTAGGTAGTTCACACCATATAAACCAGTGAACAACTACAAAATAAAAATAAATAAAAAATAAATAAATCTCCACATTCATGTCGATCGACTACACCTAATGATGGTTAGATCAACCTGGTTTTTGGGATGTTCCATATTCTTAGTGGGATGATCATGTTGTACAGGTGAGATGTCATGTTGCAGCTTTTGGGAGGGGAAGTGGTCAACCATTTCTAAATGGTATTCTAGCCCACACGTGCCTACTTGGGTGTGTGAGACAAGGTATAGCCCCTTGCGTGAGGATAACCATGTGCAAAAGTAGGCCAGTCCACTCATTTAGGGCAGTTTTAAGAGGGATGGCAAATATATATACTTATTCAAGTCACACATTTGGCCTCCCCGATGAGTGGATTGTCTGACTTCTGCTTATTGTATGCTTGGGAGCATGTCAAACTCACATCTCCCACAAACTTACCAAGATATTGTTTTGCTTGTAGGGTAAACTTCCTATTCTTAATAATTAAGAAACTGTCATAAGGCTTCAACTAGCATAGATATCAACTGTGAATGGCTTATGAGAAATTATCTCCGTGAACCAGTTCCATAAGAACTCGCGAGAACCTTTTGAAAACTCACACCATGTGATGTGTGCACAAAATTCAATCCATCCACTCGATGAGTCACCTCATGAAACTGCTAGGGCCCAAAATCAGGTGGGACATGGCAAAGTGGGAGGGGATGCCCACTCTTGCTATTTACCCAGGACCCACCTAACTTACAAAACAGGGGGACTTTTTGCCCAACCCTTCGTCTAAGATAGATGAAGGGTCTGTATGGCCTAGATTAGGTACACATCATATGGAAAAAAGTTTGATATGCTACAAGCACTTATGGGAACCCATTACACACTATACATGTGTGAAAGTGGTACACGTGTGTGATCTAATCCATCAATCAAGCAGGCCCAGTCAAGTACTTGACCTAGACCGCAGTCAGACATGAGCTGAGTAAAGATCAAGATGAGGCTTCAAAGACCTGAAGACCACCCGAAAGGTAATTTATCTAGATCCAGGTCCTAAAAGAATGACCCCAGATTAAAAGGACCTACACCCATGACCCCATATTAGAAGGACCCACACCCACCGTGATTCAAACTTGATGGTATCAAAATCTTATTGATTTCTAAGATCTAGATATACAAAGTGGTACTCACATGAACCTCACATGAATCACACCACAATGAGGTATGAGGAGTTTCCTTTTGGTAATGGCTTTAGTTGTGATATGCTTTACACAAAAATCCTAACTGTAACTCATATGTTCACTTCATGATTGAGAAGCTATGTTGTTTCATTTGAGTAGTAGAATCTTGTTCTATGTACAACTTTCCAAGAACTTACAAGTTTATAGCACACCAATTGATATTAGAAATCAGATCCTTAGAATAGTAAAAATGTCAATTACTCTTAAAATTCAATTTTTATTATTTGTATCTAAATGATTACTGACATTCTAATATATGAGATGTATAAATTACAGAGTATTCGATGGGTGGTAAAGCATCTACACAAGGAGATGTTTATAGCTACGGAATCCTACTATTGGAGATGATCACTGGAAAGGGGCCAACTGATGATATATTTAAAGACAATCTAAGCCTACATTATTACGCTAAGTTGGCTTTGCCTGAACAAGTAATGGATATTGTTGATCCACAACTGCTCGTGGAAGAAGCTGTTACTCAACACAATGAAAATCATGTCGATAGAAGAAATAGAATGCATGGTTGCTTGTTTTCAATGGTCAAAATTGGTGTGTTGTGCTCCGCTGAATCTCCAAGAGAAAGAATGGTGATGAGGGATGTTGTTGCAGAAATGTATGCAATCAAGAACTTGTTTCTTGGGGCTAGGATTCACTGAGACAGACAAGTTAGGTCACAAATATTAGATGAAGGTTTGTCTTACTTCAATCATGAGGAAGTTATTATCAATAGTTATGTTACGAAAGATTTCAAAATAAAATGAGTTTGTTAAATACTTTTGTAAACAAGCTCTAGATATATTTAGTCTTCGCTTGAGGGTGTGCTTGTTTTGATATTGAACATATGAGAAGATGTGTTTCTTTTTGTTTGCTTATCTTGTTTTACATGAAGGGATATTGTATCAGTAATTTAATAAGAAAAAGACATCATCTTATTGTAATAACAATAATATTGGGTTACTAAGATGATTGAACAGTAACATATTTTATACAAAAGTTTTAAGAGTTATTTACAAAAACCTATTTGCCTTTGGGGCCATTCTCGGATGCCTAATGTTCAGCTGCGCACCGAATTCGTGCGAACTCTTTTTAGAACTAATCATACGTGATGTGACTCCAAAATCTGAGCGGTCCATGTGAAGCATCACCTTATGAAACCCCCGGGCTCTATTTTTGCTTTGATCCAAAACTTTGGTGGGCCATGAAAATGAAAATAGTTTTCTCCCTTGATTAGCATTTCTCTTTTCTATGGCCCACCATAATTTTATATCAGGGTGAAAATTTATCCACTGGGGTTCATGGGATTCCACATCATATGAACCATTCGAATTAGACACCGATGACATATGTGCGAAGGTGCATAGATGAGTGTGACTCTTCTCGAATTCGCATCTAATTTTAAAATACAAACACGATTGCTTTTTAAAACGAATGGTGAAAAAACAACCAATTTGACTTTGACCAGTTATTCTAGAATGAAAACGTAATTTAGGAAAATGGATGGACGACGTAGTTTTTCAGAAACACCTTTGGTGGCCCCCACCTAGCTAGCTTTCCACTTAAGTTGGGGTAGCGGAGTAGGTGCAGCCCTGGTCTCACCAAACATGGTGCAGCGACAGTGAATCCCACCTTGATGCATATATTGTATATCTACGTCACAGAGGCCCGGATGAATTGAAAAACAAACATTATCATGATCCAATATTTTTGTGGCTCTCAAGAAGTTTTTAATAGTCAAACACCATTGTTTCTTGTGCTTTAGTCCATCTTAGATTTGGATTTGTTTAATGTTTGGGTCCATGCCCAAAAATAATTTAGAAAAGTGGATGGATGGTGTGGATATACAATACATACATTAAGGTGAGCCCCACAGATGTTAGGTGAGACTGGGTTGGACCTAATTTACTCCCCCTCACAGACACGGATTGAGTAGTGTCATGGTTAATGGTGAGGTCACCACCGGGTAGGGCCTACCTTGATGTTTGTGAGAAATCCACCTTATTCATTCATTTCACGGGATCATTTTAGGATAAGGGACCAAAATTAAGGTGGATCCAAACCTCAAGTGGGCCACACGAGAGGAATCAATAGTAAAGAAATGTACCATTGAAACCTTCCTGGCTCTACCTTGATGTTTATATGCCATCCCAACAGTTTGTTAGGTTATATTCCCACTGGATGAACTGAAAATGCAAAAGACCTTAGCCTGATACAAAACTTTTGTGGCCATACAGATGTTTCAACAGTGGTTACTCAATCCCCACTATTTCCTCGTGTGTGGTCCACTTGGGTTTTAGATCCGACTCATTTTTTATCACATGTCCTAAAATGATCTCAAAAAATGAATGGATAGGTTGGATTTTTAACAAACATCATGGTGGGCCCCACCTACCTTTCGAGCACAGGAACTTCCTGAGACCGGCTTTCCCATGAAGTCTGTGTCGGTTTGGGTGGATCCCTAGCTTTTGGACCATTGTGATGTATGTGCTTTACATCCACACCAACCATCTAGTTTAATAGCTCATTTTAGGGCAAGATCCCAAAAATGATCCAAATCCTAGGTGGACCATACCACAGGAAATAGTTGTTATTGAATTCCCACCTTTAAAAACTTCACGGGGGCCACTCCAATGTTTATTTGACACCCAAACTATCGATAAATCCATAAAGATCTGGATGAAGAGACCACACAAATATCAACTTGATCCAAAACTTTTGTCACGCACAGGAAGTTTTTAATGGTCAATTACCACGGTTTCTCATATTATGGTCCTCCTAGGATCTAGATCCGCATCAGTTATTAGACTTGCCCTAAAATGAGTTTTCAAAATGAAAAACGCATGGATATAAGACACATACATTAAGGTGTGTCCATATATGTACAAGGATCACACCCACGGATCACACCCACCTCGGTGGATCTGGATCCACCGTAGCCTGATGTTGCCAACCAGTATTATAGGTGGGCCGGTGGCTGACGCAAGGCTTTGAATGATGTAACTACCCCACATCAAACCATGATGTTTGTGAGAAATTCACCTCCTCTAGCAGTTCGGCGGGTCATTTCAAGATATGACACTGAAAATGACTATGATATAAAGCTAAAGTGAGGATACATTCACCGTAAATAGTAGGAAAGAGTTGCCTCCGATTCAAACCTCACTAAGCTCTACCTGCTGTTTATATGCAACTCAACCGCTGATAAGGTCATTATCACTGGGATGAACTAAAACAAGAAAAATATCATTATCATTGGGATGAGCTAAAACAAGAAAAATATTAACCTGATCCAAAGCTTCTGTAGCCCCATGGATGTTTCAATGGTGGATATACAATCTTCACTATTTTTTGTTGTGTGGCCCAGTTGAGCTTTGGATCTACCTCATTTTTTAAGTCATGCCATAAAATGAGCTGGCAAAACATATGAACTCAGTGGATTTCTAACAAACACCATGGTAGGCACCATTTAGCTTCAAATCGACCATTACCAAAGCCCCTCTCTAATGAGGGCATTTTTTCCTTTAAAAAAAATATATATAGTTATGAAATCATATGTAATCCCCACGACATACGATAGTTGACAGTAATACAATAATGCGGACCGAAAAGGCTGACAACTTCCTTAAAATATGTCAAGGTTTAAAATGGAACAAAAGTTAGGCAAGTTTTCATAAATAACTCAAGTTTTAAAATGATGTTAGGATCTTCAGAATTAGTTTAGCTACTTTTTTTATAATGATGTTAGTAGAATGTCTCTGTCCCATTTTTTAGGCAATACTATTCCCTATGGATGCACTCACCTACAAATCCCGTGCGCATCAGGTAATTTCAAAAAGCATAGGTCTGTTGGATCCACAAACTAATAAAGCTCTATATATTGAACGCAATCACACATGCCAATGTGGAGTATATGTGACATTTGGGCATTACACTAGCTAAGCCATACTTATTAGTTCTTGTGACTCAAAATAAGGCCATTTCACTCCTCAGGTGACCCAAAATGTACATGACAAACAGCCTAAACAATTTTAGAAGTTAAATAGCCTGATTTTAGTGGGTGAAAATAGTTAGCAATTCCAACTTAAAAAATCAAGCCATTCCACATTTAGTTGGGCCAGTACCGTCTGCAGAAGCAACGGACTGCTGCTTGTTTTACACAATGGTGCCCTAGAGTGTGGAATGTTCTGATTTTTATAATAGAAAAATCTCAAAATGTGTGACCATATGATAAAATCTCGGATCTGATCTCATATGTATTAAAAAATACCTGATGTTCCAACCATTAGTAGATGAACTATTGAAAGAAAATGTCAACAGTTCACGTTCAACTAACAAATCAATGGTTCTGAGTCATCCTTTAGCATGGAAAATCTACAAATCCATCAATGGTGGGTGACAACCATCTATCCATCGCTTCTGGCGGCCCTGTGGGTCGACAAAAGTCGCCTAGCCTCACTTGTAACTCGTTTATTTTATTTTTTGTTTTGCTTTCTTTTTTATAAGGTTTGCTAGAAAAGACTTCAAAACCCACCTAATCTGGCTTAAATAAATAAACCCTGAGCTTTTCATTCATCAAAAAAGAAGATTTCTACACAGATTGGCTGGACAATTGTGGCACCCTACTAGACAATATGGAGGGTCGCTGATCGTATGCTAGGCATATACAAAAAACTTAACCCAGATTCCTAAAGATTTTTTTGAGGGCACAAAGGCCTGATCTAACCAGGACCAACAGACCCTTAATATGCATCGGAAGCTGGGCCGAGCAGCTGAACATGGACGACACCGGGCAAGACTACCAATGCGGGCCAAGGCATCGGCCGGGGCATTCTCTTCCCTCGGGATATGGCAAAAGATGAACGCCCCTTTACTCCTAAGCTCCTCAATCCTTGTGAGCCAATTCTTTGAAACCCAACTTGTACTTGAGCTACCACTAAGGAGATTAATCACAAAATTGGAGTTGGACTCGATCTCTACCCCACGTAGGCCCAGGGCCAGACAAGCTGATAATCCATTCCAAACCACACGAAGCTCCGCTCTGGTACTGATCCCTCTCCAAAGCCGGCCCACTGCAAATGCAAAGATGAGGTTCCCTTTAAAGTCTCTAAAAATCCCACCTAATCCCACTTAATCTCACCTGCCAGATATCTAACCAAACACTAAAAGCTCCGAGAGTAACTGTCTTTGTGGGGCCCACCTAAATCTCACACGTCAATAAATTTTGTTGCTTGGTGTAGTGGAGGGAGTGGATTAGCTAGGTCCACCTCACCACTCCGTCCATCTATTTTTTTCGATCATTTTAAAGCATTATCCTAAAAATTAAGAAAATCAAATCATCAGGTAGACTATACTACAGGAAACAGTGGTGAT
Source organism: Magnolia changhungtana (assembly GCA_030180095.1). NCBI lineage: Eukaryota > Viridiplantae > Streptophyta > Magnoliopsida > Magnoliales > Magnoliaceae > Magnolia > Magnolia changhungtana. The sequence goes on along the minus strand of JASAUF010000436.1, from coordinate 425,702 downwards.
TGAACACCCTACCGTTAAAAAGTTTTTAGGGCGTAATTTAATGTTTCCATATATTTTATTTGCCATCTAATCAGTTGATAAGTTCCGATAAGCTTGGATGAAGGGAAAAATAAATAAATATCAGCTTGATCCAAAACTTTTGTGGCCCATTAATGGTCAATCACCACTCACTGTTTCATATGGTATGGTCCACCTAATAATTGGATCTGCTCCATTTTTTTGGTATAATGCCCTAAAATTATCTTGAAAAACAGATAAACGGAGTGGATATGGAATAAACACATCAAGGTCGGTAGGGGCCCACCGTCTTGCGTGAGGCCGGGTTCCCACCTAATCCGCTCCCTTGGTGGATCACATTCCAGGTAAGGACGAGAGATCGCTAGGAGAAAACCGGTAGTGTTTACATAGAACTTCTTGGGCCATATCATGATTTATGTATCAGATCCACCGCGTGCATCCAATTTTTCATACCATTTTAGGAAATGGTACGGAAATCAAGGCAGGTCCAAGGGTCCAGTAGTTCACACTACAGAAACAGTAGGAACTGAATGTTTGCGGTTGAAAACTTCTTGAGGCCGAAGAAGACTCTGACCAAGCTTATATTTGCGTTTTCCCTTCATCTAGGTATATGTGACCTTACAAAAAGGTTAGATGGAAAATAAAACTCACACTGGGCCTAGGAAGGTTTCGGCGGCAGTTTTTTTAATCCCCACTTCTTTCTGTGGTGGGGTCCACTTGAGATTTGAATGTGCCTCGTTCTTACATTCATACTTTAGAATGATCTATAAAAATTTATGGATGGTGTGGATCTAAACATAAATCATAGTGGGGCCAAAGAAGTTCCACACTCTAGAAGTCCTTCTGTGTATAGCCTATCTGATCAAAGTTACCGTGCCTACTTGGGTGTGTGGGAGCATGAAGACAACACTGCGCAAAGGTAAGCCTGGTCCACTCACTAGGGCTTTTTTTTTAAGAGGATTGCCAAATATACTAATTCAAAGCACGGATTTGAGGGTAGTGTCTGACTTCTGCATACTTCTGAGCATCTCACAATTCACATCTCTTACAACATTACTATGTTAGCACTGTTTTTCCTGTGGAATAAACTTCTTATTTTTAGTAGTCAGGAAACTACCATAAGGCTTCAGCAAGCATAGATGTTAACTAACATAGCGAATATATATTTATTTAGATAAGCACTGTCGTCCACTTAAGACGTTTCATCCACATTCATTAATGCTTTCTTTTTCAGCAATAGCTAGACTTTCACACCTTCTCATCACTGTATCACTTGTGTGGAGAATATGAGCCATATAAAAGGTGGCTGTGCTACAAACATCACCACAAGTGAACATTAGACAAATGGAGATGCAAGGTGAGTGACAGACATTGTGAGTCAAGACAATCAGCTGCATTTCTTAATTTCGATGGTTCAGGTTACCTGATGAGTGGACCATCCTTATTTTTATCCAAGGTCATCTTTACGGTGCTTCCCACCCTTTGCATGGCTTCAATTTTCTTCATGAGTGACACAGGCAGGGGAAAACGTTGTATGCTTACAGCATCAAATTTCTCAATTTATAGTTGATCTGGGTTATCAGATGGATGGATTCTCTGGTTGACAAATGTACCATGACAGCATACGTGCTCACAATCATAAAATCAAAGCCATCCATGAGGTGGGACAATTTCAAATATGCACTGGTATAACATTATGCTAGCTTCCAGGTTGAGTGGGTAGATCTGTGTAAGTTGATCAGCCACATGTACCTTGAACATGAAACAGTAGTCATGTTTTTCTAAGCTTCCCAAATTTCCCATACATGCGGCTGATTAATGAAACTTCTTACTGTAGTAGTTTCATATATTTAGTGGGTCCCACTTGTTGAACGGCTTAGGTTTTTATAAGCCCCACTTATGACTAATGCCCGTTCATTAAGTGGGCTCCAGCGTGTTGCCTCGGCCTGATCATTCTTTTGATCAAGTAGGCCACTCTTATGCACTAAATGTGAAACACTGGTAAATCTTACCTGAAACCAATTTTATCCAGATCTAGGTCCCATAAGAATGACCTCATATTTGAAGGACCCACACCCGACAAGATTCAAACTTATGGCATCAAAATCTCATTGATTTCAAAGATCTAGATATACAAAGCAGTACTCACACTCCACATGTACATGAATCAACCATGATAAGGTATAATGAATTCTCTTCTGATAATGCCTTTAGTTAAAATATGTGTTGCTTAAAAATCATAACAATAACTCATTTGTTCACTTAATGATGGATGCGCTAGCTGAGTTCTTTCATTAGAGTAGTAGAGTCTTGATCAATGTAGAACATCTTTGTAAGAACTTACAACTTCATAGCACACCAATTGATGTTAGAAATTTGGATCCCTAGAATAGCAAAATTGCTAATTGTTTGTTTAAATAGAATATTCTCTCTCTCTCTCTCTCTCTCTCTCTCTCTCTCTCTCTCTCTCTCTCTCTCTCTCTCTCTCTCTCAAAATTTAATGTTTTGAAATTATTTGTATCTAAATAGTTACTTTTTTTTTTTTTTGGGGGGAAACCGGTAGATTCATTCCATATGAAAATTTACAACCATTCAGGAGGGTCCCGACAAAAAGGATAGGACCCCTCCCATCATATAAGAAAAAACTGCACAAGAGCCTGGCACGGAAAAGGAAAAGAAAACCATTGGGAAGCTGGAGACCCAGCTAATGACGCTTAATTGTCCCTCTGCCAATATTGTCAATTGCCATTAACCTGCGCACTTGTCTAGGGAGGTTGGGACGAGACATATATATGTTATTTGGGCGCCCTTCACTAGCCAACCTAGCTAAAGCATTTGCAACCGAATTCCCCTCACGATAGACGTGGCTGAAATTGAGATTTAAGGAGCGCCTATAATGTTGAATCTCTCCCTAGATGTACCAAATGTTCCAGGAAGATGGGCTACAAGGGTTTGTAACTGAAATTGCAATGGTTTCTGAGTCAGTCTCCACTAGAACGTTGGATAGGCCCAAGTTGGAGTAGAATTTGATGCCATCTAACATGGCTCGGGCCTCTGCAATAGTGTTCGAGGAATGGTCATAGTTTGTGTGAAAGGCAAAGATGAGATGTATAAATTGCAGAGTATGCGATGGGCAGTAAAGCGTCTACACAAGGAGATGTTTACAGCTATGGAATCCTTTTATTGGAGATGATCACTGGAAAGGGGCCAACTGATGACATATTTATGGACAATCTAAGCCTTTATCATTTCGCAAAATTGGCTTTGCCTGAACGAGTAATGGAGATTGTTGATCCACGACTGCTTATAAAAGACGCTGAAGTTACTCAAGGCAATGAAGATCGTATCAATACAAGAAATAGAATGCAGGACTGCTTGATTTCAATGGTCAAAATTGGTTTATTATGTTTTGCCGAATCTCCAAGAGAACGAATGTACATGAGAGATGTGGCTACAAAAATGTATGCAATCAAGGACTTGTATCTCAAGGTCAGGATTCACTAAGGGAAACAATTAGGTCACATATATTGGATGGAGTTTTGTCTTACTTTAGTCGTTACTAAGTTATTATCGGTAGTTATGTTGAAAAATATTTTAAAATAAAATTACCTTGTTGAATACTTTTCTAAACAAGCTTTAGATATTTTAGTCTTGGGTTGAGAGTGTGCTTGTATTGATTCTGAATATATGAGAAGAAGTGTTTCTTTTTCATGGTTTTATACTATGTTAGGTGATGAATTTAATATGAAAAGACATCATGTTATTCTAATAAGAATAACATTAGCTTAATAATATGTTTAATCGCTAATATATGTTATGCAAAAGTTTTTTTTTTCAAAGAAAGGTGGTCATTTTCCACCAGCATATTATTGAATTGACAGGATTTACAGTCATTCGGGCGGGTCTGAACAAAATGAATTGGACCACACCTATCATATATGAAGACAAGAATATGCAAAAGTTTGAAAAGTGATGTTACAATCTTAAGGAATTATAGTTTAGCTGTTGAACTACCAACTTGTTATTAGTTTGTGAATGTTTCCATGCAACCGTAGTGTCCTCACTTAACTTTTTCTTACTCTCATTTAGTAACTGTCTGACTGAGGTTTGATTTTACTCAAATAAGATAGTGCAAATAACTTAAAGTCGCCACTAGCCAAATGAGAGTTAGAATTTATGGCAAGTTATACAAATCGTAGAATAACACTTATACATTAGGGAATCAAGAGACTTCTCAACTTAAGTGACTCTTGTGGTTAGTCTACTATAGTAGATTATGAGTGAGAGCCTCAATAATGGGAAAAGCATGGGCTTGGCACCATTTTTCATTCGTACAACATGTGATCTTTACTTTATAAGAGTTTTTCAAAAATTTGATAGAATTTTAGTCCCACTACATCTCACCTTGCTTCACATAACCCATAAGGTCAAGGAGACAATGAGGAAAAGATTATGTAGCCTCGCTTCACTCAGCCTTAGGGCGAGGGCACAAAGAAATTGTTATACACAAATATTCTAATATATATATATATATATATATATATATATATATATATATATATATATATATATATATATATATATATATATATATATTAGTAGCCTTGCTTCACATAGCCTTTGCCTTGGAGAATAAACACAGAAATTGTTATACATAAATATTGGCAAAAATTAACATCTATACTTCTTGAATTTCTATTCCTGCTCTCCTCTATTCAGGAAAGGTAAATATCTTCTTTAAAAGTTGAAATATCTTTTGCTTATAGAGTTTAATGAAGAAACCACACACCAAAAGCAGAGGTCCTCATGAGACGGCAACAAGCAAAAATACAGGTTAAAAAAAAAAAAAACAAAGGCCACAACATCGATAGACCGTTAGTATGGCCAACATGGTGAGTATATTTGAGTATATTTCGTCCAATCCATTCATCAGATGATCAATAGCAGGTTGAACCGATATCCAAAAGGTCAGCTTGATCCATAGCTGAGGCTGGCCACACTACGTGGTCTTGAAGTTTTTAGGTGTGATTTTATGTTGTTCCCCTGATTGGGGCCCACCTCAGATATAATCAGGCCTAGCTATTCGTAGCCTTCACAGTAAACATGAGAGTACGCACCTGATTGAACGGAGTGAAAATGGTGGAACCCACGGAGCATATACAGGTTGTGGAGGATTTCATTTTAGCATAAGAGACATGCACTTCTTTCCACATCGGGTGAATTAGATGGAAAGAATGGATGACCTCTGCAAACTCCACATCCGGTGAACGGTCAAGATTAAGTGAGCCACGGAGTAGGGTGATCCAACCGAGGTGCTTTTTAACACGCATCTACACTTGCATTCAAAGATGAACGGTATTTATTCTTTGTTTTTTTTTTTTTTTGCTAAAAAACCGAGATTTTCATTGATATGGCAAAACAAAACTTTTTACAACTTAGGCTATTCGGGCAGGGCCTAGAACTACACAACAGCCCCACCTATCATATCCTATACACTTGGGAGGCTCTATAGTTTTCTAACAGCGCCTAAACCTGCTTTGTCCATAATAAAACGACCCTTGATTAGCCGGGGGAGAGAGGAAACCTGGCAGAAGATTCTGACGGATTGCAGCCTAGCTAGCCCATCAGCAGGCTCATTTACTTCTCTAGCGATGTGGGAGAAATGAAAGGTTACCCAGGCGCTGAGATTTCTGATTCTAGTTGGCCAATATTTCTATTTCCAAGCATAGGTTGACTTCCTGGATATGCAATCCACCACCCATTTGGAATTAGATTCTATAAGCACATTATGTAAACACACATCCCCATACCATTGAAAACAGCCCTCATTTCAGCCATGTTGTTGGACGCCAACTGAAGAAAGCAAAAATCATATCACCATCACTATTTCTGCAAATACGCCTTTCACCTGCTGACCTTGGATTGGCTAGAGCGAAGCCGTCCACATTCAAAGATAAACAGTATTTATTCACATACATGTATTACATGTATCATCATCCACGAGAAATTTTACATTTTAGCTATTTCTTACCTTATTTGGACCACAGCATATCAAAGCAAATGAATTGCATGAGAAATTTTTATTTTTTATTTTTAAAAAAAAAAAACCTGTCAAATAACTTTTTACATTTTAGCCCATCTAGTGGTAAAATTCTCTTATTTTTTAAGGCAGAAGATATAAGCATTATTTCCAATCTTATCAAAAGTGTAGATCTCACATGTACGATGCATATTTGCACTTGTGTCCACGTGTGAATATGCACGAATCCACAGGCATGCGGAATTAGCAAACCTCAGCATATAAGAGAGTTTTTTACTTTCCTTTTTTCTTTTTCTTCTAGGCCCAAAACAAGCTAGACTGTTGACTGCCAAAGCCTTTATCTGGAACTTCCAGGGACCGGAAGCTAGGTGGGGCTCACTGTGACCTTTGTGGGAAATTCACCCCAACCATCCTTTTTGTCAAATAATGTTAGGACATGGGGCCAAAAATGGGATAGATCCAAAACTTAAGTTGGCTGCACGACAGGAAACAGTGAGCCGGTAAATACCTACCATTGAAACCTCTTCGCGGTCCAGCGTGATGTTTATATACCATTCATACCTTTCATAAGGTCATCTCTACTGGGATGAACTAAAAAAATAAAAATATTAGCCTGATCCAAAACTTCTATGGCCCCCGGTCTATCTGCGGACTAGCATATCAAGGCATGTAATTCATAGTGTAAACTACCTGAGGATTGATCCATATCTATAACATGTATGTCATAGGCCTCTGTGCGGTGCTTGTGTTGTATGACCCAGTGTCGTATTTTTAAACATGCATTGGTGGCAATGGGCCCAACGGCAGCCCAACTTGGCATAATATTTATTTTTTATTGTATAATAACGTGTTTGTGTGTATGTATATAGTGGAACAGTGATTCAATGAGGGCCCTTCATGCATATATGCAGGAGAAACAGGACCCCCCCCCCCCCCCCATGCTAGATGATAGTTTGATCAATGGGTTTAGCATTAGATGGGCCATCTCAATGAACGGTCTAGATGATAGTTTTACCAATATTCCATTTAGATTACCCTTGAATTGACAGAGTTTGATGCCCCTAATCAATCAATATATTCGAGAAAGCTAGGCTAGCTAGCACTATCCTCGATTGATTATTAGATAAACAATGAGGAGCGATGGTCCACTTTTCTCTATCTATGTGATTCACTGATTCCTATTCTTCTGAAGCAACATCAGTAGTCAAGAGCAACTAGTTGAGAATCTACTTTATGAATCAGATAACCTCACTAGATTAATTTTTCACCGCTACACGAAGGGTGGCCCTGTAACAACCCATTCTTTTTGGGAACTAACCCCACCGTCCGCTTGCATGTGGCCCACCTGAGTTTTGGATCAGCCTCATTTTCGGCTTTACATCTTCTCTTGGCAAGGCTAAGATGATGGACAGAGTAGATTTATATTATCGTTAGTGGACCCGCCATATCTTAAAAAAATTATTATTATTATTATTATTATTATTATATCTACCACATGTCGACTAAACCACTTTCTCCATTCTTCCTTCCTTTTCGTACGGTAATGGGCACCGAACCCTCCCACTAAATGAAAACGTCCTATAATCCTCACTCCTCCATTCCACTACACACCCCTTTATAAAAAATAATAATAAATAAATAAATAAGAGAGAGAGAGAGAGAGAAACGAAGGAATCAATCAAATCAAAATAAAGAGGGAGTGAGTGAGAGCTTTGTAAATCAAGAGAGAGAGATTAGAACGCGGCCGGAAGTTTATCATTTTCAATTATTTAATATGTTTATTTAATTCAAAATTTTGATTGGAATATTATTGTCAGTTGATTATTATATAGAGAATACTACTCATTTATGAATTTCTATTTTATATATTTTAATATTTAATGCTGAAATAATTTATATATATATATAATAAAATAAAAATTTTATCTAAATTTATATTTTAATTTATTAATTCTTAAACTTTTTTCATTAAGATTAAAAATTAAATATGAATTTATTTAAATTAGTAAATTCGAAGTAATTTTAAAATATTTTTAATTAATGAGTATGTTAGTTATTAAATTTAATCGTTTGATTAATCTAAATTTTATATATATATATATATATATATATATATATATTTCAAGTTAAAAAGTAAACTAAAAATTTAAATTCTAATAATTTATAATACTTAAAAATAATTATAATAATAAAAAATAATAATAATTTAAAATTTGGATGTAAAAAAATAATAATAATATCCAAAGTTCAAATTAATAACTTCCTTAAACTTATTAAATTTAAATTTAAAATAAAAATAAATAATAATAAAATCCTAAATTTAGATTTAAAATAATTAGAAATTTTTTTAATTTAAGATAGATTAACTTAAATTATTATTTAATAATTTAATTACATTATTAATGTTATATTATAGAAATCAGTGTAATATTTTTGTTTCTCTAAAGATTAAAATCCAAATTTTAATTCTAAAATTTTAAAGAGTTAATTAAATTAAATTTAAATGAACTTAAGATTAAGAAAATTTTCAAAATTTTGGAATTAAAACTAAAATTTCTTGTATATTATTTCACAGAAATTCCTAAATTAAATAATAGTAAAATAATATTTTATTTAAGTATTTGAATTATTAAAATTTCAACAAAATTTTAAAATAGAATTATTAATTAGAATTATATTGTTGATATTGTTGATTGTAAAATAATTATTCATCTTACATATATGTCTACCATTCATTGAGTATCGATCAATTTTAATATGTTAGATGTAACGTAAGCAAATAAGGTAATCATGTCCCTGGGGTGAAAGATCTTAAATTAGCAAGTAGGGCAATTGTGTCCCTTGGGTGAGATACCCTAAAGCCATCAAGTAAGACAATTGTATCCCTTGGGTGAAAGACTCTATAACCCATTGGATCCTTTCGAGTCTCTTTTGTGTACGGCGTATGAGTACAATTGTGTACGTGGACATACGTCAGAGGTACAACTGGAGCAGTAGTTTGATCAGCTAACGTATAAATAGGTCCATCACCATGAGGTACCAGTGCGTGACGTTAATGAAACGTGACCATTCACTTGGGTACGGTGTTATAAGAAATAATATAAATGTTATAAGTATTTGTAGAAATATCACATGCATCGCATTTTCACAGTTCTGTTGTTAAATTTCATTATTTGTATTTTATTTCCTTCATTGTTATAAAATTAATATTATCTAAACATGTTAAATTCTAGGTAAGAAATGACCCTATTGGGCCGTTATGCTCATCCTACTAAAAAAATGCACAAGTGCAAAGTTGGAATACTACGAGCAGGCGAGCCTCTACTATTAGTTTTATTTTTTAGAAAATTTAGTTTAGTTTTAATTCAATTCAGTTTTTCTTTTGTTATTTAGATTTAGTTTATATTCAAATTTCGTTGTAGAAAGGGAAAACTATCAAGAGTGTTAAATCTAATAAACATTTCAACGGTAATTCTCGAAGATCTTATTCAGTACCCGAATTTTGGGACGTGACAAGCCCTCCAATAAAGGGTGGGATTAAAAAAGGCGGATGACTTCCTGTCATTTTTGTTTTTTTCCTTTTATACCATATGTTGATAAACCTCCACATCTGACGCTCTCCATACGCATGCACAGAGAAATCAACGGGTGCCAACGAAAGCTTTGTGGGGCCATCGTTATGTGTGCGCCAAACACTCCACCCGTCATTTGATCATACCAAAAATCAGGCGTGGGCCACACCACACAAACAATGTGGATGGGAATGACTATCATTGAAAGCTTCGCCAGTCCTCTGTGATGTTTATATGTCTCGTAAGGAGAGCCATTAATACGAAGGTTAAAAAAAAAAAAAAATGAATAACATATACCAGCCTGTTTGAAAACTACATGCAGTACCCTAATAATGCTTCAGCGGCAGCAATCCGTATTACTACTTTTCCAAGTGGCGTGGCCAAATTGAGTTTTGAATCTGACTTTCTTTTTGAGGTTGGGTACTGACATGGACCGGTGACAGAGTCGATGCCATGCAGACGCCACAGAGGGACTGATGTAGCTTTTCGTTGTACGGGGCTTCCTGCAACCCTTGTTGTAGGAAATTGGTGTAATGACCCGGAAATTGGTGTTATGAACGGGTAACTACACAAAAATCCACGGATGATTACCGACTGATTGGTGGAGATCCAACGGACTTGTATCCGTTAACCTGTTGTCACAGACCTTGTAACGTACAACAACTGAATCATCCAACGGACTTGTATCCGTTAACCTGCTGTCACGGACCTTGTAACGTACAACAACTTGAGGTCCATGTATGAGGTCATCTGTAACTTTTTTTTTTTTTTTTTTTTTTTTATTTTTTTTTTTGTTTTTTAATAACACACGGACCCCACACTCACCCACACCACATAGGCATTCCATCCTTTGGTCCCAGTGTTGAAGCAGGAATTTATCTGCCACTGAGGCATGGCTCACATGAAGCGTTGCGTCCTGCTAGAATATTAAATAACTATTGTGATTTGATAAATTTTATGGTGTGGCCCACATGAGTTTGAATTAATAGGCTGATTTTTGTTAATAACCTGAAGATTAACGGGTTTGATGAGAAATAGACACACCATGCATGCATGGTTGCCTAACATACAAATTAAGCTACGGTTGGCATCCCATTATCCCCATTGCTCCTTCAGTCATTTTTACTCTCAGCCCCGGAATCAAGGATGGAACCTGATGGACGGACCGATTGGAGATATATATATATATATATATATATATATATATATATATATATATATATATATATATATATTTGTACAATGAAGTCTACACGTGGCATATACACGGAAGGATCCGAATGACTGAAATAGGATAATGGGACGCGTGGTGTACTGACGGCGTCGGTGGCGAGCTGGCTACTGACAGTATCCTATGGAGCTATCGTAATGTATGTATCATATGCACGCCTTCTATCCATTTTTCCACACATTTTATTACATGCGACAAAAAAATATAAAGTAGAACCAAATCTCACGTGAAAAATATCATATGAAAGAGCGGTGGTTAGACCCTCATCGTTAAAACCATTTCAAGAACACGAAAGTTTTGGAGTATGCTGATAATTTTGTTTTCTCTGTCCTTCTGGGCCTGAAATAATAGGTAGGTTGGATGACAAATAATAGAAAATTTTGAAGGGTGGTCATTCAATTGACATTGTTTTCTTTTAGTGTGGTCCAGATTTGGATCTCTCTTTACAGGCTAGTGCTTTATGATTCTATGAAAAAAAATAAATGGCCGGCTTATATAAAACACATTATATATATATATATATATATATATATATATATATATAATATATATATATATATAAAAGAAAAAGTACAATGCGCTCGAGCTGACGATATATGTGGGAAAAGGTACAATGCGGTCGATGAGCTCCCGTGGTCGAGATGTGTGGGCCCCGCCGTGATGTGTTTCGACCATCAACACTGTGCATTTGATGGGTACCCTTTAAATTATGGGATTTCCAAAAATCAACCGATATGGAACTCAGGTGGGCCATACCATCTAAAATTATGTAAAGACACCGTTAAAACATATAAAAGCACTTGGTGGGGCCTACCTAAGTTTTGCATGCGCCTGAAACTTGCTCTGAACCCTCATTCAAGTGGGACACACATAATGGATGGGCTGGATTTACAAAATACATCTCGGTGGGCCCTCCAAAATGGTTATGAATGTTTTAATGGTGCTCGGCCCCTCCTCACTTCTGTATATGGTGTGGCCCACACAAGTCACATATTGACTTGATTTTTGAGACCTAGGCCCACGAGGGAATGGCACATCTGACTGATGGGGTACATGTTCAAAATGCATCACGGTGGGGTCCACACAGCTCGACCTCATGGGACGGACGTGTGCGTTAAAGCTCATTGTACCTTTCCTATATATATATATATATATATATATGGAAAAGGTACTATGCGCTTGAGCGTAAACGGTCGTCCGTGAGGTCGAGCTGTGTGGGCCCTACTGTGATGTCTTTCGAACATCAGCACCGTCCACCAGATGAACCATTTCATGGTGGGCTTGGATGGCCCAAAATCAAGTCAATCCGTGACTTTAGTGGGCCACACCACATACAAAAGTGCGGAGGGGGGTGGTGCACCATTAAAACATTCATAACCTTTTTTGAGGGCCTACAGAGATGTGGTTTGCAAATTCAGCCCATCCATTATGTGTGTCCCACTTGAATGAGGGTTCAGACCAAGTTTCAGGTGCATGGAAAACTCAGGTGGTCCCACCAGTGCTTTTATATGTTTTTAGCATGATTACTTATGGTTTTAGATGGTATGGCCCACCTGAGTTCTATATACATCTGATTTTGGGCCGTCCAGGCCCACCATGGAATGGTGCATCTGGTGGACAGTGCTGATGTACGAAAGGCACCACGGTGGAGCCCACACAGCTCGGCCTCACGGACGACCGCTTTACGCTCGAGCGCATAGTACTTTTCATATATATATATATATATATATATATATATATATATATATATATATATATATATATAGAGGAATGTCATTAGTCCGCTGGCTACCGACGCACGCAATCCGGCGTACGATATTTTGGGACCAGTAGTTTTGATTGATTTTCACGTATGGAAGCGGATTTCTTCCGAACTCCCGTCGGACAATAAGCCATCCGACCAGATATCTTACAGGCCGACCTTAATATATTTGTTTATCCAATCCGTCCGTCCTTTTTCTTGGATCATTTTCAGATATGATCTCAAAAATGAAATAGATCCAACCCTAAAGTAGACCACACCAGATATGACACCTAACTCTTTGTGCGTTTAATGCAACCTAAGCTCACTATCTCGTGAGGTAACTTAAACTTTGGATGTAATTTATTTCTGGGCTCATACCTTAAAATGTTTTAAGAAAATGAATGGACCGATTTGTGTAAATAGATACATCAAGGTGGACTCCACATGAGCTCTGTTGGGACGGCATGTTGTCCGACTGGTATGGATTAGGGTTTGTTATACGCGCCACCACATCATAGGAAACATTGGTATAATGAAAACCCACCGTAGAAACCTTCCTCCTGCCTACTGTAATGTTTATTTGACATCTAACCTGCTGATAAGGTAACAAGGAAAATATCAGTTTAAGATATCTTCAGAGCTAATCGGGTCCTTACTCTTGCTCAGGTGGTAGACTCTTAGGAGTTTCAACACCTGGTCAAGGATTCGAGTACCCCTATGTGGTGAAATTCACTTTGGCGTGAGTGTGTTGGCTGTGTGCGCGTGTAAAAATATAGTTTTTAATTTTAATGGTGGGCAGTTAATGGCTATTACTTCTGTGCTGTGGTCAACTTAAGCTTCATATTGGATTTCCCTTTATGTGTTAATACCCTCAAATAGGCTAGTAGAACAAATCAGTGGCTTGGATATAAAACACATATATCAAGATAGTCCCCAGAGTGCCCGACCCACCACCGTGGGCAACAACACCTGAACGGACGCGGATTGCGTACTACCCCCGCCTATCCCTAACTCTGAACGGCAGTTCTGTGGGCGGGGCGGGCCCACCGTGATGTATCTGTACATCCAAACCATCAATCCTTTTTCTCATATTATTTTAAGGCATAAAAACAAAAATAAGGTAGATCCAACGATTAAATGGGACAACACCACATATGACTCTTGCATTTAAGGCATGTTTGTTTTTTTGGGTTCAGTGAATTCACAACAAAATGGGTCATGATGACCCATTCGCGCATTTGAGGGATGCTGTAAAATGACGGTCGGATGGGAAATGTAAAATCCCAACTGCAGAGGAGATCTCCAAAGAAAATCTATAGGGATCTCTAGGTAGGGCTCGAAGATTAGACAAGACTGATGTAGCTCTTGATAGTCCACGAGAGTATTTGATGGAGTGCACCACCTTCTATATAACATTATCAAACAAATGAATCATATCCTTAGATCATTTGGACCACACCATAAATAGCTGCAGTGATAATGATTTTCACCGTTAAAAAGTTTGTAGGGTCCACCATAACGTTCAATCCCCCACTGGATTTTGCAGTGTGGTCTACTTGATAGGTAGATCTGTCTAATTTTTCATCTCAAGCATAAGACGCACTCGGCAAATGAATGGACGGTTTGGATATAACACATATATCATGATCAAACCCACAGAAGTTGCTGACGTCAATGAATGGACAATACACCATGAGAGTTCCATCAATCTGTTAATTTCCGCCCGTGCATTTCCAAACGCGGGAATAGCTTCTCTGCTTTTTGCAAAATACTCAAACAAGGGGCATTGGATATGATAACTTCTTACACTTCACTTGGATTGGCTACTCCCCCAGCCACCAGCTAATGGCTGGTGGTCGGTGCTCTGTGGGCCCCACCATGATGTATGTGTTTCATCAATGTTGTCTATCTATTTTTCTAGATCATTTTATGGTATTACACAAAAAAAATTAGGTATATCCCAATCTCAAGTGGACCACATTATAGGAAACAGTGTTGAATGAATGTCAACCATTAAAAACTTTTTGGGGCCCATAAAAGTATTGGATTAAGCTGATCTTTGTTTTTTCACTTCATATGGTTCTTTATGGCCTAATCAACAGATTGGATGTCAAATAAACAGTACAGTGGACCTTAGTAGGATTTAAATGATGGATATCCAATCACTATTGTTTTCCTTTGTGTGGTCCTACTGAGACTTATAACCCTCTCATTTTTTGAATAAAGAACGGAATGGATGAACCCCATCATGGTGGGGTTCACAAATCATTGACCACTAGCCACGGGGCTGGTGTAAGGGGGAGTAGCCAATCTATTCCCGCAGTCCTCTGAGGAAGAAATAAATGCTAAGGGGAAAATGCATTTACCAACTAATTCAAAAAACAATTAGGCCAATTCAACTGGCGTTTAATGCTTTGCACATTTTAATGCAACCAAGCTTATTATTTAGTGTGGTCCATTTAATCGTTGGATCTGCCACATTTTTATTTTCATACCTTAAAATAATATGAGAAAAGGAATTGACAGTTTGAATGTAGAGATACATCACGGTGGGCCTGCCCACAGAACTGCCCGTTCGGAGCTAGGGACAGGAGGGATAGTACGCAATCCACGTCCCACCTGAACCGCGTCTACCCAAGCAATGGAAGGTATGGGCAGTGAAACCAGCACCGCCTCGGGACCAGACTCTGTAGGCCCGCCGTGATGTATATGTTTTCATCCACGCCATCCATCCATTTTCCTTTTCCCAGTTGACTTTACGGTACGTATGAGCCAAGAATTAAATCATATTCAACAATCAAGTGGAGCACACCCTACGAAACAGACGGGAGAATGATGTTCACTATATTGAAACCTTCCTAAGGCTCACCTTAATGTTTATTTGCCATCCAACCTGTTTATTTGCCATCCAACCTGTTCATAAGGTCAAACATACCTGGATGAAGGGAAAGCACGAATATCTATCTTATGCAAAACTTCCGTGGCTTCAAAGATGTTTTCAATGGTAGGTGTTCAATAACGGCTTTTTTCTTTGGTGTGATCTACTTGAGCTTTGAACATACCTCAATTTTGGGTTCATGCCGAAAATTATCTCGAAAAAACAGATGAAAGGCATAGATAAAATACACACATCATGGTGGGCCCCACAGAATTCAGTCACCAGAGATTTCTTGTGGTGTTGATATGATGCACGGTACAAGTTACAAGCAGCAAATATGATCCAAATTCAACCAAAAGATCCGATTGACAAACCAATCTGATTTTTGGGACATGACCAAAGTGGGCCCCACTGTTTGGGTGGTTAGTATTTGAGCCACATGACTTAGGGAAGGACCCATCAACTCGCCGTCATGATTGTGAGAGGTTATGAGCAGTGTAAGAAAGTAGGAAAGAGTCACAAGGTTTTGTAACAAACGGTACTAGACTGCACGTAAAAGACAAAAGCATGACCATGCAAGGTATGGTAAAACAAGTCACTTGTCTCTTTATTTTCTTGCAATGTAATACAATAAAAAGATACAATGATAATTTATTTTTCCAAGTGAAATGCATTATTATTTTATTATGACTGCAAAACAAAGCCTCAATCAGCAAAACAAAAACATAGAGAGCTCTCCATACATACATTTCATACTTTGTATCCTTCTCTCTTCTTTCTCCAAAGCTTTCAAGACAGCCAACCTTCATCCATTCTCCAACTTAAAACTGAAGAAGATTTTTCACCTTTACTGCCTTGTTCAAAGTTACAAACAACACATCCCGGACCCCAATGTGCAATCACTGCTTCAAGCAGGACCATGCCCATCCAAAATGAATGAATGCTAATTGCTCTCGATTGATGATGGTGATGGTGGCGGTGGTGGTGGTGGTGTTGGTGGTGGTGAACGACACTCGTCCAATTGAAAATCAATTTCTGACCTGCAATGCCATTCCGTTCGCCATATGTTACTAAATGTTTCACAGCTTGACGGTTGTTAGTAACAAAATATATGCATATATATGTTTTCGAATTTGAAGCTTGCCTGGTTAAGCTATGGTGGTGCTTCCCAATGATGATTCAGTGCCCATGTTGATAATGTGTGGTTGGTCTGGAATCATAATTCAATATTGGGAAAGAGAGTAAAAAGTTAGAGATCAGATGATAAAATAACAAAGATTTTATTTTTTCTAATTGTTCTTCTTGTGCGCTGGCCATGTTGGTTTTGCTAGCTACTTACGGAGTGGAGGAGTTTTGAGAACGAAGAAGCAGGCACCGATGACAACATAGCAGAGAAGGAGAACCAGTCCTTTGAGGTAGTGTGAAGTTCCATCCTGCAAATTGCATTATGTTCTTAAACTTTGAGGGAGTATAGCTTCTGACTCTATAGTTTTCCATGTTGTAACCATGGTTCCATTATCCAGACCTTTTATGCTATCCACCCCAAAAGTCCCCCAGATTTGCAGTTCTTAACCACTCAACCTGTGGCCTAATGATAGACGGTTAAGAAAAGAATGTGTCGACTGTACACATCCAATGGGAAAAGGCCAAATACCTGAGGGTTAAGAACTTCCAATATAGGAGACATTGGAGGGGTCCGCTAACACAGTCTAGATGAAATGTAGCTTTTATAAGTTTGGAAATTCAGATAGATGATCATACTTGCAAAGTAAATGCTGTAAGCAACACCGCAATGAAGAACGATCCAGTCTCCAAGAGGTTGAAATCAAGATCCATGTGGATGCCCATTATCCATGCAACAATTACACTTAAAGGAACCTAAATCACAATTAGGAGATGGTTAGAAAACCTTCCTGCTTTGATTAGGATTCTTAATTCAGGTTCTAAGTCCCACTAATATCTTACCACAAACATTGCAATTTGAGTTGCAGAACCCAAGGCAACGCCCAGAGAAATGTCCTACATTATAATCCAAATTCATACTTATTAGTGAAATCAAACAATCGATGATTAAGTTCTATGCACTGGGAAGACCATGGCATTTCTCAATTACCAGTTTGTTCTTAAAAGCGAATATGATTGCACCAGCATGTTCTGCTGCATTTCCAACAATCGGCAGCAGGATTATGCTAATGAAGCTAACTGAAAGACCCCATGATTCAGATGCGTCCTGATTCAGAAAGCAGATCATCCATGTAATTAGGTTGTGGAAATGAACAAGTTGGAAAGGGAGGTGCATGATATAACTAACAATCATACCTCAATAGTGCCCACAACGTACTCAGATAAGAGAGCAATTACAGCCGCCATGCCTGCTAGCCAAGCAAATGCGCTGGTGAATCCTATAATTGGCTCTTCGTCGGAGACAACATCATCGCTATCATCGTCTTCCTGATCATATCATCTCTAGATAGTGTTAGTTATCATCTCCCACACAAATGGGTGAATTTGATTATGACAAGAGAAGATCTAGAAACACATACGAACAGCACATGAATTGTATTTCCTGTATACATGTGTAACAGCTAAAAGAAGTAAGAAATGTGGAGATAAGAGAGGGAATCCACCTCTTGCGCCTCAAAAAGTTGGCGGTGAGTCTTCAATTGGAAGAAGAGATAGGCAATGTAGGCAATTAGCATGATGATGGAGCTGGCTCTTGAGAGTTGAAGGGTCTGATCACCCATGAGAGGAGCATTGCTAGCAGCATATTTAAACATCAAAGGCAGCATATGGCACAATAGGCCTACCAACAGAAGGCTTGTATTCACATCTGCTTGCTTCTGCGAGAGAAAAACAAGGGCAGAAGAATTCAGAAATCAGATACAGATAAAAGTAAAGTGGGGAAAATGAAATGAAATTTTTAAAAAGAGGTGTTGGTTGGCTTACTCTATCATATCTTTGTTCCTGGCGGAGGTTGGCGAGACCACCACAGAAGAGAGAGGTTCCAAGAACAAGAAGGAGATTGGAAAGGACAGAGCCAAGAAGAGAGCACTTGACCACCTCTATCTTCCCTTGGCACAAAGCGAAGAGTGCTATGATCAGCTCCGTTACATTACCACATGTTGCATTCAGAAGCCCACCCACTGCATTTGTAAACCATTTTCAACCCTTATTATACCATCATATGCATTTCAAGATAGATTGATAAATAGAGAGAGAGAGAGAGAGAGAGAGAGAGAGAGAGAGAGAGAGAGAGAGAGAGAGAGAGAGAGAGAGAGAGTATACCAGTTGGACCAGTATAAAATGCAATTTGCCTGCAGGTAGAATAAAATTATGAAAAGAAAAGAAAGTCAATGTTCGAGAAAAGCCAATTTGCCTGTATATTCCTTCGAGAGAGCTAGAACAAGTCAAAGAAAGAAACTTTGAAATTGTAATATCTTACTCAGTGAGAAAGCTCACTCGCTCCGCAAGTGGGGTGAGCCCGAGCAAGCTCAAAGCAAAAACCCATGGCTGTAGCAACAAAGAGTACAACAACCCCATTTAACAAAAACAAGAGAGAGTAGAAGAGAAGGAGAAGAAGAGAAACAGAAAGAGAGATGACTTACTCTCCCAAAGTTACAGTAGTGAGCAATGATAGCAAGAGGAATGGCAGGGAAGAGAATTGAGAGCTTGGTGCCCAAGAGAACCTCTTGAAGGTTGGTCAGCACCTGCCTTAGTGGGCTGCACCGCACCTTGGACACAAGTGCCAGGTCCGATTTCTTACGAAGTGAGGACGAAGACATGTTGTGTGCTGTCCGCCCGTGCTTGATCTCCTTGCTAGACCCCTTGAGGTTGCCGTTCTCAAGATGATCGTATGAAGAAGCCATTGCTATTGTTATTACTACTAGTAGTAGGAGTTTCTTCTTCTCCTTGCTTTAGTTGTAGGTGATTGCTAGAAAAGAGGGAGAGGGTGTTTGTTTTTCTGTTTTAGTGAAGAGAGTATAGATAGTAGGCGTATATAAAGGACATGTATGAAGGTAATGCTATATACGTTTGGGGGAGAAGATTCGAGGAAGCTTCATACCTATCTTGTTTTATCTTCGCAGGGCCACAACTGCAACGGCTCAGCACAGCACGTCTCTGTGAAATGATGTGTATGATTTGGATATTATTCACCTTCTTCCCTATACTGGTTATAAAATCACAAAGATTCAATAGCAAAACTGATCTATTTTACTTTTAAATGATTATTGGGGCAATAAAACACTCGAGCTACACTACTTTAAGAGAACACCAAACAGGAATTTGTATGTGGGGCCCACTATATTGCATATATTCAATCTGATCCATTCACCAGGTGCCTCCAACCAAGATGAAAAGACAATCCAACAATCAGAACGATATAAAAGCAACACTTGCTAATCCGCTTCAACTTAATTAGATTGTTCAGTACTATCTCTCATTGAGTGACCCACCTGACCTGGACCTGGCTAATTTTTGAGATATACTGGAGGCGGATTGCCTGTGAGGCCCGGACTGATTGTTTTCTGTTGCGTGGTCCACTTGAGCTTTGGATCTACATCATGTTTTGGGCTCCTCCATTAAATGAGCTGGGAAAATGAATGGAGGGCATGGATATAAAACACATACATCACGGTGGGCATCATAGGGCTTGGATACTAATTAGGATAACGAGAAGCCTCACCTGGGCTGGATGTTACACAAACAACACATTAGAGCACAGAGGTCATGTGTTTTACTGGTTGGCTGCCTACATACAATAGGTGTATTAGAGGATTCCAACTAGTGGCTATCAAATTGAGGGTTAAAAATTAAATGGTAAGGGTCCAAATCAAACAGCAGAAAATCGATGGCTGAGATTGTCCCGTGTGAAATCTTATACCATGCTCCACCTCCAATCAGTCTGACAAATATGTGAAGATTTTCAAAATCCTATTGCGGATCTGATTTGAACACGCAGGCAATTCAAGTAACGTAACTTCTCTGGTCCGGATTTCTCGGTCTCAAGTAGATTCCTAACCACACAACACAACTTTTAACTGTGAAACTTTTGTGGTACCATAGTAATTTTTGTGTTAGATCTATACCGTCCATTAATTTTATTCGGATACTTTTAGAGTATGATCCCAAAGTCGAGGTACATTTAACGCCCGAATGGATCACACCAAGAAAAAAAAAAAAAAAATTGGTACTTGAACAAAGTACGGTTGAAACTTTTATCAGTGCCAAACGTGAGACTTATTTTGCATGTGATCCATTCATGAGATCACACGTGTCCAGATGAAGTTAAAATAAAAATATCAGCATGACCTTATGTCGGTCAAAAAGTTTTCAACAGTAGCATCATTTTCTACGTTTTTTTTTTTTTTACGGTGTGGTCCACTTTACCTTTGAATCTTCGTTTTTTAACAAAATAAATAAATAAATAAATAAAATAATGAAATAAAATAAAAAAATTGTTTTTCTTTTTACACACGCACACGATGATAAAACCAACACTTGCTAATCCGCACATTTCGGTGTACAGAAGAAAACTGGAAGTGTTGATATGTAGGGCTTATGTGGGCTTCATAATGACGTATGTATCAGATCTACACCGTCCATCTATTTTTCTATACTATTTTATATAACTAGACAAAATGAAAAAAGAAAAAAAAAAAAAAAAAAAAAAAAAAAAAAGAAGCTAATATAATGCTAAAGTAGGCCACACTATAGAAGCAGTGGGAATTGGATGCCAACTGTTGAAAATTTGAAGTCTCTGATAAAGTTGATATTTATGTTTTTACTTCATCCAGGTCGGTGTGACCTTAATAAGAAGTTAGATGACAAATAAACCTTACAGTAAACCCTAAAAAGGTTTCGACAATAGTCGTTCAATCCCCCTGCGTGTGGCTCAATTGAGATTAGGATGTTCTTAATTTTTTGGCCTATGCTCTAGAATAATCTTTAAAAATTGATAACCAGTGGGGATATAAAACATAAATCATAAAGTTTCACACGTTAAAAGTTGGAGTGTGTAGCACCCAAGTCCGAAGTATCTTGTTAGCTTAGTCATCGGGGATGACGTGGACCAAGAGAAGTGATGGCACCGAATTTCATTGTGCGTTTAACACATAGGATAACCACATGTTTTATCTAAGCCGTCCATCTATTTTCTCATATCAGTATAGAGCACGATCCCGAAAATGAGGGAGATAAAAATCTCGAGTAGACCACGTCATAAGGAAATTGCAGCGATTGAATGCCCGCCATTAAAATTTTCCTAAACTCACTGTAATATTTATTTGTCATCCAACCAAGGAAAAATCAAATATCAACTTAATCTAAGAAGTTTTTGTGGTCCTAAGAAGTTTTTAAAAGCGAGTGTTCAGCAACCCTTTTTATCAGAGTGGTCCATGTGAGATTTAGATCTACCTTATTTTAGGCTCGTGACATAAAATAGCCTGTAAAAATGGATGGGAGGCAGCCATAGGATGCGCTCATGACATAAAATAGCCTAGAAAAATGGATGGGACGCAGCTAGGATGCACATATAATGATGGCTCACAGAGCATTGTCAGTAGCCACCTGGCTACTGACGCTGTCAGTAGGCAATCCCCGTCACACTCTAACTACGTATTTCACTTATGGAAAAGTGTCATAGCTTGGGTGGCCCCACGGTGGTGTTAATGTGATTCCAGCCAGACCATTAAATGCTCGTTAATGGAAACCTTGGGCGGAGCCCAGGTAATGTTAATGTGAATTCCAGCTCGACCATCAAGTGCGACACCTTATGTTGGACCCTTCATCCCTATTTTAGGTGGAACATACCATTTGAAATATTGTACGCCAGAAGGCTTACCCTCCAAACTCTTTTTCTTTCACTTGAATTAAGTATGGGCTTGACTTTTGGGACCCAAGCTTACCTTTTGGTATATAGTCTAATAGATGAAGTGCATTTTACATACTCATAACAGTGACTCTCAAAAATCTCGGGTGGACAGCTCTCTCTCAACTATTTTATTGGTATAGCTAACCTAAATCACATATTACCTTTAATTTTTTGCTCTGAGCCTAGAATGAGATTACACGTCTCTGATGGTTTAGAGTGGATCTCACCTATACATCATGGTAGCCCCACCAAAAATAAGGTCAACTTGTACTATAATTTTATTTTTTTTAACAAGAAGGTTGCAAGTCCAATGGGCTGGACCATAAGTTAAGGTCAGCCTATAACTTCCAACCTTTTATGTGTATAAGACATTAAATCTGTCTTTTAGAAAAATAGATATGCAAAAGCTAGTCATTGGTAGACCACACTTATATAGATTCTGCTATTTACCCATGTCTAGATGATATTTTATATAATGTGGCCCACTTAATTTGAGATAGGATGAACTATTGTACTAGATGATCCTCGTGGTGGGGCTAACTTGTTAGAAGGTCTGGATGTAACTTGGACTTAATACCTTCAAAATTATCATATAATAGAATGTGGCTTGTGTTCCAACCAATTGAACCTAGACCTCCTGCTCTAAAAGCACACGATTTGCAGAGCGTAGAAGACAGCACACAGGTCACAATAATGTGTATATGTGGCAAAGTTTTGTAGGCCCATCATGGTGTATATGTTTTATCTACGTTATCCATTCGTATTTTCATATGTTATTTTAGGACACGAGCCAAAAACGAGGTAGATTCAAAGCTCAAGTGCATACCACAGGAAACAAGGTAGATTGAACAGCTACCATAGAGAACTTCTTAGAGGCCACTAAAGTATTGAATCAAGCTTCGTTTAGGTCTGTTCACGTTATGAATAGGTTGGATAGCAAGCAACCATCATGGTGGACCTTACAAACGTTTTCAACGGTGGGCATCATTGTTCTCACTATTTTGTGTGGTCTGATCCACTTGAGTTTTGGATATGCCTCATTTCAGGGGTAATGCCCTTAAATGATTTGAAAAAATGGGTGGACAATGTGGATAAAAATGCATACATCATGGTGGGGCCATAGAACTTTGCCATGCATAAGCATGCTTTGGTCCATGATACACAATATGAGTCTCCTTTGGGAACATGGATCTTTTCTCTTAACCGCGGGTGCTATTTTCCCGAAACTGGTGGGAGATAGGCTCCCACGAGTGATTTTTTAAGGGGCACACAATGATGTGTATGTGAGATCTACTCTGACCATTAAACATGTGATCCCATGTTAGGCCCAAAGCTAAAAAATTAGGATGATCTATTATTCAAGTGGGGCACACCAAAGAAAACAGTTAGGAGAGATGTCCACCCTAAAAAAAAAATTAAAAAAAAAAAAAAAAAAAAAAAAAAAAAAACTAAATCAATTTCATTTCAATAATGGAAAGCTTACAAAGCCCTGCACAGATATAATTCGGGTCTCCTCTTACTTCCAAAAACCAGAGAGGACCTATCGTAGGGGGACATTAACATGTCCACCTGTTTACAAACAAAGAGAGAGAGAGAGAGAGAGAGAGAGAGAGAGAGAGAAAACAAAGGCAGGAAGGAGGGAGAGCTAATGGAATGTTCTGATCTCCCCTAGGCCGACTTTATCCAAGAAAATCAGCCCCCGGATTTGGGGCGAGAGCGAACCGGAATCAAGGTGAAACGAAGATTGCTGGTGCATACTGCTAACACGGGCCAAAGCATCCGCTAGTGCATTTCCCTCTCTAAGAGTGTGGGAGAA
The DNA here is from genome assembly GCA_030180095.1 of Magnolia changhungtana. NCBI lineage: Eukaryota > Viridiplantae > Streptophyta > Magnoliopsida > Magnoliales > Magnoliaceae > Magnolia > Magnolia changhungtana. The sequence goes on along the minus strand of JASAUF010000436.1, from coordinate 401,532 downwards.
AGAGAAATGGCCCAGCCTACACAAGCAGGAGATCCTAGACAGCCATGGTTTCCACCTCCAAGGAATCTTGGAGGCAGAGGTGATCGCCGCGATCACTACTTTTGAATCAGATTCAACAATAACTCTGTCCAAACCTTTCTCCAAACAGATCACCATCCCATCATGGATAGCACGGAGCTCCACCAAATTATTAGGCCCAACACCGTAGGCAACAGAAAACCAAATAAGGAGCCGGAGGCATTCCTACAAATACCTCCCCCACCTGACAAGCCGGGGTTTAAAAGCGTCGAACCATCCACATTTAATTTCACCCAGCCTGGTGACGGCACTTTCCATTTAACCAGGACCGCAACAGCACGAGATTTACAGAAACCCATTTTCCTGGAAGGCGCACAGTGAGGCCACTCTGCATTCGCCAAAATGTCTACTTCTAAGATCTGCTTTGCCCACCATCTGACGCGGGCCACCGATTTCTTAGAGGATATAGGTGAGTTGTTGAAAACTGCCTCATTTCTGGAGCACCAAAGCTCCCAAAGGATGAGAATTGGAATCAAAACTCTGACAATATTGGACGCTGCTCCTGGCGCCGCAGCCAAAATCTAGTGGTTTAACTTACCAAGAATTGAGTTTTGGATGAGAGGGGTAACTCCACATAGATGACCAACCGTGCCCCAGAGAGTTCTAGCATGGCCTTCAAATGTTCAATAGACTCCAGTTGAGGGGTAGTTGTCTGGAGGTGGAGGCAGCAAGAACACCTAGATGTGAGAGCTACTCCTTTTGCTTGGACGCGAGGGTCAACAAGGAGAGCATTGTGCAAGAGCCTCCACATGAACACAGAAAATTTTGGAGGGAGATGGGCTTTTCCGATCTAGTTGGGCCACTGCATCTAAGGGGAAGGCGTTCTCAACAGCCTCCAGGTAGACTTGAGAGAGAAAATACCTGAATTTTTGAGCAGCTAGATGCAAACTGAGACAGTGTCCGAGGAGGAAAAGCCACCATTGAAAATGTTATCTATAATATGTTAAGGAAGAAGTGACCAAACCTGGGAGGGGGGAAGAGGCCCAGCACGAACTATCACGTCTTTAACCTGCACATTCATCAGTTCTGGAGGAATAGGACTATCCAAATGGCGCTGTAGAGGGCCCCTCCCTGTCCAGTTTGACTTCCAGAAATTCATGTCCCCCTGCCCCACACTCCACAGGACGATCACCCATAGAGTAGGCAGCAGAGCGCGAACCCATTTCCACATCGGCGAAGTAGTTGCCGAAGGCTGGGGAAGGCTGTCAGATGAGAGATCTCTTCCGTGAAGGCTTCGCATAATTTTCCCCCAAGGACCCTGTTGATCCCCAAAAATTACTGACCAAGAGAGCTTAAGTCGATGAGCTTCCATGACTTCCTTCAGCCGTCTGATACCCAGCCCCCCTTCGTCGATGAGCCTGGAGATTTTGGACCACGCCACCCAGTGAAATTTCCATTTTCCTTCGTTCCAGCACCAAAAGAAATTTGCAAAACTTCTTTCCATTCTAACAATCACCTAATTAGGGATATGCATCCCTGCCATGATGTGAATGGGGTAGCTTCCCAAAACATGCCGGATTAAAACTGCCCTCTCAACCTGGGAAATCAGTCACCCCGCCCAACCAGAGATCTTTCTATCCACCTTTTCCACTAGGAACTGAAACGCTGAGGATTTAATTCTGCCCACACCAAGGGGAGCCCCCAAATATTTAAACCCCTCAGAGGCTCGCCTGAATCCCAAGGTGTGCTCCGTGATTCTTATCCGGACAGAGGAACGAGTCCTGGGACAAATAAAACTGCTTTTCTGCGAGCTAATTTTCTGGCTTGTAGCTTCCTAAAATAAGGCTAGGAACTAGTTAATACGGGCAAGATTGGCCTTCATACTGTTTGTGAATAACAAAATGTCGTCAGCGTATAGGAGATGGGAGGTGACTAGGTTGCCCTGATGCATGCATGGCGAAAGGCTGACAACCTCCGTTAGCAATCATGAGGTTCAGATTTGCTGAAAAAACCTCCATGGCTATGATGAATAATGCAGGGGAGAGATGTCCACCCTTGATTTTTAACCGGCCATTGCGATAATGATGCAAAATGGGGCCAAAATTTGGGCTCATAGTGATTCAAGTGGGCCACACTAAGGAAACAATGTGGAGGGTCAAATGAACGTGATGAGGTCGATCACCATCTTCCTCAAGGATAACTACTCCGAATCCACGGAACTTCTCTAGACTCCTCACAGAAACTTTTCGAATCCATGAGAAAAAAGCAGAAAAAAGTAGAAATAAATTCTATAAAATTCATAATTTGATTAATGAATGATATAAACTAGTTCACAACCCTTTAAATAGGGATACTAAGCAATGAGAGAGATTTTAAAATCAAACTACAACTAAAACTCCTAGAATTCGCAACTTACTATAAATAGTAAACTTACTATTTATAAACGATCGTGATGCCTACTAGCGCGCAAGGTTTTCGGCCAAAAATAGTAAGTGTTCGTGTTGGGCGCAACTCCTAAAGCCCAACGGATGAAGAGTACTCATAATCAAACCAAAACTTACTATTTATAGTAAAAAGGAATTACTTACTATTTATAGTAAAAAGGAATTAAAATAGGGAAACGGTCGTCGATCTGATGGTATTTTACAAATCTGGCTTGCGCAACCCAACATAGCAGGTTGGGTGACTAAAGTAACTCGTTCTACCCTAAAATCATATATTTTACGTCCGATAACTCATTCTGAATTGCGAGATACGCCTGATTTAAGGTCTGACGGTCCAGATCACTTCAGTCGTCGACTAGGCCTTTTCTGAAACATGTTGGCAATGAAACTGTCTGTGACCCGCTCTACATCAATTTATCAATCAAGTGGTCTAATTAAAACAAAGATGGGGTTGTTTTTTAGCCCTTGGTCAAGCATGGGGTGACTCAACTAATGGTCAAGGTAGATTTCAAATTAACAATATGGTGGAGCCCACTTAAGCCATCCACTCATTTTGCAAAGTAACATTAAATAACTACTCCTCCCAAGTTTTATTACCATTAATTGATTCATAAATTAAGCAATAAGTTAGATTGTCTAACTAGTTGTGTGTGAGCATTAATACTGTAAGGCCCACCCCTACAGCACATGATATTGTCCGCTTTGCCAAAGCTCACGGATTTAAAACGCGTCATTTGGGGTAAGGATACTGGTAGTCCGATGCTCCCGTGGTCCCGCCCACACAAAGCATTATTGTCTAACACACACACAGGTTTTGTTTGGCACACTAACGCGTCACACCCACATATAACCACACACTCCGCACACTCTTCCGATGTGGGACAAGTTACGCTATAGTCAACAACACTGCGCCAAAGACAAGAGTGTATACACAAGAGCCTACCACCGCACTGGGGCCCGCCCACATGTGTGCCCACTCACGTGTGCCCGCCCACATGAAGCAGTGACCGGGGCATCACATTATCCCCCACCGAGGGCAGAGCCATCCTCGGCTCTCATACCATTTGTAGGGCCCACCCCCACAAAGACATGATATTGTCAAAGCTACCATGGATTTAAAACGCGTCATTTGGGGTAAGGATACCGGTAGCTTGCTCCCGTGGTCCCGCCTGACACAAAGACCTACCGTCCATGATATTGTCCAACCTAATCGCCATTAGAGTGCACAATGAGAGGTTTTGTTTGGCGCACAAGGCCAACGCGTCATGTCTGTTAAGGGAGAAACCCAACATATAACCACCACAACTCCAGACAACTCTTTCGATGTGGGACAAGTTACATTAAGAAGACTGCGCCAAAGACAGAGTCTGTCACCACACATAACACACACCCTCCCACATGTGTGCCCGCCCAGGTGTGCCTGCCCACATGAAGCAGTGACCGGGGCGTCACAAATACACACACATACAAATACACACACACACACATAACTATGTGTGTATGTAAATTATTTTTGTTCACATTGGGCGTGTCACAATCCATGTTATCCAGTGAGAAGTCATTATGTGTCGGCACTCATGATGAACAATATGAACAAATTGTACTTGCATTAAAGAAGAATCGCAAGCACCCAACAATCAACAACACGTACCCTACCAAAAGCAAACCTGCTCAAAGTCGTACACATGTGTCTGATAGAAAAATTGGATATCATTCTAAGTGGACGTGACCAAGACACACATGACATTTATAGCTTTTAGCATGCATATGAAGTTTCCATAGATATGCCGATAGCAGATTCCTCACAATTCAATTCACATACCGCACAATTATACCAAATTAGAAACATATCCACAAAAAGAAAAAATTTCCTAGGACGATCGATATTTTTTAAAAGGAAGCAAGGAACTAAAAGCAATTAAGAAAGTCCATTTACCTTTTATATTTCTTATTTCCCTTATTCAACAGGTTTGAGCATATGAAGTTATCACAAGCCTATGTTGCCCGAAGGGCTAGGTCATCAGACATAGTCTAATCAAAATTTCATGATTTCTGAATTAGAATGCAACTAAGATGGGAAAATACAGGGCTTTAACAAAAATAATTTCAAATGTGCGAGAAACTTGAAATATCGCCTCAAATTTGATTTGTTCGTGTTGTATTTTAGTATTTCTAACATTGCATGGTTAAGGAGAGGAGTGTGAGAAAGATGGTTAAGGAGATGTAGGTGGATGAGAGGAAAAATAAGAATGATGAGAAAGAGTCACTATCGAGCTCGGATAGTGGAATGAGAGAGTCAAGGGAGGAGAGCGGTAGAGAAGAATAGACTCTTACTTAAAGATATTATCAGAAAATTTGAAGGATGTGAAAAAAGGAGAATAGCTACTTGTGGAACGAAGTGAACTTTCTACGGGCTAAGGTGAAGTCGATGAAGGTATTTAAATTTTCAATTATTATCATGTGCAAGTCTTATTAGTTGTGATGTAACCAATATATGTGATGCTTATGTAGAATGCACGTCTCACATTAGTAAGTGTTGTTATGCAGTCTCTTGGAAGTCTACCAAGCAGACGTGTATCGCTCGGTCAACTATGTAATCCAAGTTTATTGCCTTAAAAAAAGGTTAGATCAAAAGCCGAGTGGCTTAGAAATCTCTTAGTTGATGTACCATTGTGGCCAAAGCTTGTATCGGTCGTGTCTATTCATTGTGATTGTCGAGCAGTTATAGCAAAAGCAAAAAGTAAAATATATAATAGAAAGAGCAAGTTTATTAGACTCAAATACCACATAATGAAATACATGTTGCGTGATAGAGTCATATCTATTTACTTTGTGAGGTCAGAAAAGAATACAATTGTTGCATACATTTGATAGAATTCACCTATATGGGTGTGGAAGTGGAGGTCGCTTCCTATGAGAATTTAAGCGAATTCTCTAGAGCATTCATGAAATCCAGGTAATAGGGTATGGTCAAAAAGCACTGAATCGCAGAATTACTTGCAGATGAAGAGTTGTGCGAGTGGTATGTATTTGCAAATTACATAAAAGGATTTAAGTTCAAGACTATAGTATCACCTGATTCCTGCATATCGGTCTTTCTTACTCTAATGTCGATTTAAGTTTATAGTGACACCGACACCACACAATCATTATGCTTTAACCTGAAAGACTTTTTATTTCGAAACATGTGGGGATTGTTGTATTTTATTTCAAAATTTATCTTAAAATTGAAATTTCAAATATTTTGGTTTACCTCCTTATTTGAAATTTCTGATGTTTTTGAGTTGTGGGTTTTGTCCGACATCGAATTTAACAAAGAAAATATTCTTGTATATAAGATAGGCTTTTTGCCTTGGGGCTTGAGCCTTATTCAGGGGGCATGTGAATTTGGTCCTGTGGGGGGTTATGCCAAAGCTCTAATCTATGCTATTGACTACACGTGTGTGCACATCAAGCCACGTCTGAGTCTATGTCTATGTGCGTGCGTGCGTGCGCATGCACAATGTGATATGACGGGCTGGGCTAAGCGCGAGCACAAGTGCGGGTGTTGGTGTACTCGCAACTTTATTTGCGAGAATGTACTTGCACTTGCGCCTTTTTCGATTTAAACCAGAGAGATATGACTGTTCGGTTGGTTGCACCTGTTGGATTTAAACCTAACAGACCAAACCCTTTCAAAAGGGTGCTTAATGCACCACTTCGAAGTCTATATAAAGACTTTCGTTCCAGTTTCAAATATATGAAAAATCTTTTCTTCCATTGTGAAAACTCTCATTGTCTTCTAATTTATAAGTTTTGGTTGCTTAGTTTGTCGCTGAGCTAACTTAGCACTTTCGAGTTAAACTACAAGTGGTTCGAGCTCGCGTACAGTGAGTGCACTACTAGGACCGGATTATATTCGTTATATCCTTGAGATCGATTACTCTGTTACACTTGGGACGCTATCCAAGGAGAAGCCGAGTGACTCATGTCACGCCTCGACTCGGTTCAACAAGTCTTCCTTTTCAAATTTTATTTTCTTTTTTGATTTTTAAATTTTTTTTAATAGTATATTTAATTTAACCAAATATTCTAACAAATTCTTACCTACTGACGACCACAATTCCCGGCACACATGTCTAGGGTGAAAGGATAAAAGAAAAAAAAATAGAGGAAAAAGTACAGAAGAAAACCATAAGAAGATTAGATATTTTACTCCTGACAAACACTGCCCCATTAGATTCCTACCGTAAGATTCCGTTCTTTTTGGTTTTTTCTTATGGTACGTATTATAATGGCAGGCTTCAGTGGGTGGGTGGATCCCTGAACGGGGGCCAACATGATTATGTTACTTAAATTCAAGCCGTCTATCCATTTCGATAGCTTATTTTAATACGTGATTAAAAAATATATACATATATATTTGAAGCAGATCCAAATCTTATGTGGACTATACGATAGGAAACCATGGTGATTGATCACCAATAAGTACTTCTCGAGGGCTACAAAAGTTTTTGATCAAGTTGATATTTCTGTGGTCCCTTCATCTATATCTTTATATAATTTGTGACCTTATCAACAGGTTTTGGATGTCAAATGAACATTCTGGTGGCCCCTAAGAAGTTTTTAATGGCGGGTATTCAATCACCACTATTTTTGTGGGTAAGGTCCACCCAAGAGTTGAATCTGCCTATTTTTATATCTATTCCTAAAATTAACTTTTAACACGCACATCAAGTTGGCCCCCCAGTCAAGGATCCACGGACGCGAATTGCATGGTACTGTAGCCCACACGTACATCATATTCACGCCACCCATCCATTTGCGAGATGAATCTAATGCGTGAGACAAAAAATGAACCTGAACCGAAGTTCAAGTAGACCACACCATAGAAAACACCAGGTATTGAACACATACCATTGAAAACCTTTTTTATGGCCATACAAGCTTTCAATCAAGCTGATATTTGTGTTTTCCTCTCAGCCAAGTCCGCGTGACCTTGTGAAAAGGTTGGATGGCAAATAAGATTCCAAAAAAGTTTCAATAGTCGGAGTCATTATCCCACTGCTTTCTTTGGTGTGGTCCACTTGAGCGTTGGATCTGCCTCATTTTTGAGCTAATAATCTAAAATGATCTCTCAAAATGGATGGACGGTGTAGATATGATTAATACATCAGCCAGTAAGTGACGACATCGGTGCTGTCTCCTACAGTACGTGCGCAATCCGAGTCTAGTCGTATGCATGCACTAGGCAATAATAGTAGTCTCCCACCGTCCATAGGCAAACGTGGTACACTCTCCCACCGTCCATAGGCAATCGTGGTACACTCTCCCACCGCCCATGTTCAGGAACTCGTGTGGTCCCCGCATGCATAGGTACAATCAATGTACGGATGTCATGTACGATCCACGTATACAGATGCCAGTGCATGGATAATATCAAGTAATTTCTTCAGTTAAAATAAACATTGCCGGAGTCAAAGTCAAAAATCTTACTCCTACTTGCGAAACTCTCAACTTACGTACACGTCCGTAATATGTGTACGATCACATTCGAGCTGTGCGGGGCCCACCCATTACGTGTATTTTGAATACAAGACATGAATCTGGTGGGCCCATTGGACGAAGAAATCAACCTGATTTGAAACAAGTCTCATTGATAGATTGAGATCAGCTAATGAGCGGCTCCAATGTTGCTGACGTCTAATACTGTAATCAACAGAATGCATGATGTTACGTGGATTTAAAATAGAAGCGTAATATTTCCAAGCAATCGTGATCAAGTAGTATAATATATCTAGGATTCTAAATGAAAGGTAAGTCGACGGAAGAGAATACGTAATCGTGGTGGATTCTCCTTCATTCAATTTCATCCGTACCCATCTCTTTTTGGTTTTATGTTCTCTTCCCCATTAATCTTTCGTCGTCTTGCTAATTCCAGAATTTTCATATTTCTACCTCGGGCCTGTAATCAAGACCATTGGTCCATCGCTTCCTACCATGGTCCCAAGATATCCCAGATTAAGGAAGGTCCTGTCCACCGATCAAGAGACATTTATCTATTGAATGTATTGAGAGCTGTTATATTTCTCTTATGTAGGACGCAAATGCTAAAGTAGATTTGTCCAATTGTGTGGATTTTTGGAGCCTAGTTCATCTACAACCAATGGTCTAGATTAGGAAACCTTGTGGCCCACTTGTACCTATTCCACACTACAAGCACTCAGGTTGATGATCCTATAATTCCTCCTCCTTGATATTGTATGACGGCTATAGTATGAAGTTGGGTTTTGATCTTGGATTTCATCTTACCGTTCATATATTCTGCGTCCTATGCCTTGAAAAGATTTGAACGGATGATTGTGCATGAAGATGGATTTAAAATATATAACGGATGATTGGGCATGTTTGGGTACCACTTGTTAAAAACAAGTTCATCTCATCTTTCTCGGTTGTAATCATCTGTTAGAGATCCACTTCTCTTTTTTTTTTTCTTTTTTTTTTTTCTTTGGGGGGTAGGGAATAAATATATAGATAACAATTTATATAAGGAATAAAATGAGATGGCACTCAATTTTAATTGTCAGCCAAACAGATATTCGAAAAAGAAACTATTAGAAGTGAAATGCTGAGAATAGAAATGCAATGGTGAGAGTGATAAGGACTAGAGCCTACCAACCGAAGCTTCGAGGAAGCTTCCACCACCCAGCTGAATTGGATTGGAGTGAGAGAAGCTGACGCGAAGTTTCCTTCAATATCTCGTGACTAGCTATTCTGTCCTCCATTCTCAAAATAATTCACAACCCTCCAAAACTTCTCTTGTAACGTCTGTATTTATGTACACGTCCAAAATCTCAACAGCGGCTATGGGTCCTTCCAGGAAGTTTCCTATGTAATCAGTTACGGCCTCTGTACTTGATAATGTCCAACCACACAAACTGAGAAATCGTTGAGATGCGACATAAGGAGTGTATATGTGTGGTAGTGAGAGAGAGAGAGAGAGAGAGAGAGAGAGAGAGAGAGAGAGAGTTGTGAAAACACAAAAACAAAAAAACAGATTTCTGAGTTGAGTATAAGATTCGCAATTGGCAAAAACGCTTAATGATAGAAAGGAAGATGGTTTGTTTTATATGGTTGGTTACTTGTTATAATAATCTCTTCCAGCAGTATTGATTTCGGTCATTTTTTAAAATACTTTTTTATAAATAGAAAAAGAAAACCGGGTTTAATGCAAAGCAACCCAGGTTCAATGCTAAGGTTTGTCTTTTTAAGAAAAGAATTTTAATAAATTAAAGAAAAAGATTGCATATGACGATTCTGATTCTATCGAAGGAGAATAGTGTTGGTTTGGTTTTGGATCCGCCTGGCACAATGGGGTCCACATTCTGAGTGGTTCAACTATCAGAGCCATCCATATACCATGAGAGGCACTTCAAAAAACTTAGAAGGAACGGATGATGACGGGAAAAGAAAGTTTTGAATAGCTCTCATTTGATGTAGAGCGGGTCACGAACACTTTCATGTCCATAATGGATCAGAGAAGGCCAGATCAGAAATAAAGTCATCAATACCGTTAGGATTTTGAGGTAGGACGAGCTACTTTAGCCAACCATAATGGATCATAGAAGGTCAGATCAGAAATAAAGTCATCAATACTGTTAGGATTCTGAGGTAGGACGAGCTACTTTAGCCAACTAACCCGGCAGTGCCGGGTTGCCATGCCGAATTTGCACTATAAATAGTAAGTTTTAGTTTGATTATAACTCTTCATCCATTGGGCTTAAGGAGTAAAAGTGTTTAGAAAAATGACATATGACACTTACTATAAATAGAAAATGGTATCCCAATTTAAAGGTTGTAGACTTGTTTATTTTTCATCAATCAAACAAATTACAAATTTTTATGAATATTATTTCTATTTTCTTGCTTTTTCCTCGTGGATTCGAGAAGTCTATGTGAGGAGTTTTACAAGGAACAGATGTTTATGAAGAAATAATCTCATTTATATGCTAGTAATGACATTATTAATGGCATCCCACTATCTCAGCATGTGAACCCAGTGGCTGGATGGTATGATGAGCGAGAGAAAAAAAACAAACTCCTTCGAACTGATAGCCCTAGTAAATCTTGCATGGAATTTATGTATATGGCTGTGTGCGCTGGCATCGCTACAACTATTTTCTGTCATAGTTGCAAGAGCAGAATTCCACCTTGTCATGTCTACCTAAGAGCAGTGTGGGTGCAAATAGGTTTGTACAGACTTACCAGGCTAAAATTTAGGCCTGTCCCAGTTTGTGATCCTAATGGCACAAGCCCAGATCAGGACCAAGTTATCAGGCTAGGTCTGGGGTCCCATTGGGCTGGACCAGGCCACTTGCACCCCACATTTCTTTTTCAAATAGAAACTTTCTCCAATCACGAAGAGAAAAGGATTCTGATTTACATGAATCAGATATTTAGTTCTCTCTCATTCTTAGGGATGAAAAAAAAGGGTGCATGTAGGATTCTTAAGAGATGAAAATGTCTCAAAGTTTGTGAAATATCACAAGGAAGCGCAAATATATATATATATATATATATATATATATATATATATATATATATATATATATATATATATATAAATTCTAAAACCTCCATGCCCCACTAGAAACATGGAATTTTTAAAAACAATCCAAAAACCCCGCCGATTTTCCATTCTTATGCTAATTGGCAACCCGAAAATAAATGAGTAAACTTTAAGAAATGACATGACAGAAACATTCTTCAATCGCTGAAGCAGCAAGGGAGAGAATGTACGAGGACTACCCACGTACGCGTCTTTGTCTCACAATAAATGGCGTATGGTAGAAGATTGAGAGTGTAAATGGGTAGGGTTCCGGCCAGATATGAAATACCCTTACCCCCACCCATCAATAGGTATTGCACCCATACCCATAACGATACTCAATTCCCCATATCCGTATCCTTTAGAGGATTGATGTTCCAAATTGGGACATTATGTACTCATTTATAATTTGAAATTTTAAAAAGAACAAGCACAACGTTAACTTAAAAGATAAATTTTGTAGAATTTTCTTTTTTAATGTGGTTTTTATTCAAAAACCATATATAAAAATGGCACGATATCCTTTTTTTAACAATACAATGAAATTTCGGATTAAGAAAAAAGTTTTAAAATATAAGTAATGTTGCGCAGCACGCCAACAACACAGTGAGCCGAGATCCAATCTCAAGCCTCACCCACAAATGATAAACGAGAAGAAATATAAACTAGAAACATATCAAAGCAATCCAAACAAACCACAAGACAAGATATACGTATAAAAACCCTAACAAGGGTAAAAAACCACGGATGCAATCTTCCACTATGAAGAAAAATAGATATTACAAAGCGATATACTAACCTCTTCCTTGGAAATACAGAGAAAACCCTTTGCCCACACATTAGAATTATTTCCTAATGTTTTCCAATTCTCACCTTAATCCTAGAATAGCCCTAAGGACCCCAATTTATAGTTTTGGCAACTTCCTTTTCGCACTCATGCGAAAGGTGACACAGAAATTCGCAGTCCGCATTAAATCTGGAAACGAATCTGCATAACCTCGGCTGGTCAGGAGGGCTGCACGACCGGTCGAGAGGACCCCACGACCGATCGAGCATGGGTCACGACCGGTCGAGTACCTCGGACCCAAAAACCTTATACTCACTAGACTTTGAGTCGTACCAGTCCACTACTAGTCACGACCAGTCGAGTGGGCTCCACGACCGATCGAGCAGGAGCCACGACTGGTCGAGCAGGGGCTACGACCGGTCGTACGTGGCCCCGGATGTGGCTCCACTTCTCAACAATCTCCTACTTGGAGACACATCGTCATAAACCTTTGTCTTCTTCATCCGGAGTGCACCACATCCCCGTCTTCAAGCCTAAAGACCAATCAAAGCTGAACAAAGCTTCAGCTTCTCCCATGTGACTGCCTTGGTTAGCATATCCGCAAGATTCTCACTTGTATGAATCTTCTCCAAAGCAATCGATCCATCTTCCAGTAACAAATGTATGAAATGATATCAGATAGCAATATGCTTGGTCCTTGAATGAAAGACTGAATTCTTTGCCAAGTGTATTGCACTCCGACTATCACTATATAACTGTAATCTTCTTCTTTTTTTTTTTTTAAAGAAAGATATATTTCATTACTGGACAAAAGATACAGAAATTCGGGTCTTTAAAGGAAAAAAGGACCTACAGAATACCTATCGTAAAGAAGCCCGGACCCCTTGGCCGAAAAGGAAAAAATAAACAACGCAACAAGCAAGGAAAGAGAGGCCTTAATTCTTCCTCTCTCTGATCTACCCGAGACCAACCTTGTCGAGGAAGAGGAAGCCCCTCACTCTCTGAGGCAAGTCCGCCCTGTAAGAAGCAATAAAACGACCTTGGAACACACTTCCGTCACGCGCGAGCGCATCAGCCGAAGCATTACCCTCCCTGTACACGTGTCTGAATTCCACCAAGGCAAGATTCCGCAGTCTATCCGTGATGGTTCTCCAACCATTCCAATGCCAACCAATGTCTGCTTCCTCATTAAAGACCTTGATCACCAATTCTGAATCTGACTCCACCACAATTTTGGAGAAACCTTTCTCCAAGCATTGTAGAAGCCCATCATGAACCGCACGAATCTCTGCTCCAATGTTAGACATCACACCATAACCAAAAGCGAAACCAAACAAGAACTCGCCCTTGTCATTTCTACAAACACCACCACCCCCAGCCATAGCATACATAAAACCTTGCATCCACATCATCTCCTTGCACGCTTCTGTAGCCGCAACATATTCTGGTTCCGTCGTACTGATAGATACAATCTTCTGTAACTGAGAGACCCAACTGACTACAGCACTACCCAGAGTAAAAACATACCCTATAGTGCTTCTTCTACTGTCGATATCTCCTGCCAAGTCTGAATCTACATAGCATTGTAGCTTGATTTCTGATCCACCATAGCACAACCCTATATTCTTAGTACCTACCAGATATCTAAGGACCTACTTCACAGCTTCCCAATGTTCTTTCCCGAGGTTGTTCATAAACCTGCTAACAACTCTCATTGCTTGAACAATGTCTGATCTTGTGCTCACCATAGCATACATGAGACTCTCAATAACTGACGCGTATGAGACTTTAGCCATGTAGTCCCGTTCCTCCTGCGTCTTTACACTTGGCTCTTTAAATAGCTTGAAGTAGTTGGCTAATGGAGTGCTAACCGTCTTAGCACCTCCCATATTGAATCGATCAAGTACATTAGATATGTACTCTGCCTGTGACAAAACCAGTTTCTTGTTTTCCCTGTCACGCTTTATCCTCATGCCTAGGATTTGTTTTGCTACTCCTAAATTCTTCATGGCAAATTCTATAGACAGCTATCTTTTGAGATCTGAGATGTCCTCCATGCTTGAACCGGCCACAACTATGTCATCAACATAAAGAAGAAGGATGATGTATGACGTATCAACCTTCTTCAAATAGCAACCGTGGTTAGCATGACATCTCCTGTAACCGTTTCCTAACATGAAACTGTCGAACTTCTTGTACCACTGCCTCGGGGCCTGCTTCAGGCCATATAGACTCTTATTCAGTTTACACACCATATTCTCCTTTCCTGGTGCCACGTATCATGTCTACTGATGCATATATATCTCTTCTTCAAGGTCCCCATGAAGAAAGGCTGTCTTAATATCTAGTTGCTCTAAATGTAAGTCCTATGTAGCCACTATACTTAAGACTATGCGAATCGTAGACATTTTCACCACAGGTAAAAATATTTCAATGAAATCGATACCTGCCTTTTGTTGAAACCCTTTCACAACTAATCTAGCCTTGTACCGTTTCGAACCATCGTGCTCCTCCTTCAGTCTGTAAACCCACTTGTTATTAAGAGCTTTCTTACCCTTATGTAGAGTAACTAAGTCTTATGTACGATTAGACTCAAGAGAGTCCATCTCATCATCCATGGCCTGCTCCCACTTAACCCGTGTATCTGACTGTAATGCCTCTTCAAAACACTCTGGTTCACCATTATCTGTCAGCAGTAGATAATTTAAAGAGGGTGAGTATCAGAATGTGGATCTCCTCTCCCGAGTAGACCTCCTCACAATAGGTGTATGCGGTTCTGCCTCATAATGCTCTTGTGCATGATCATCCTGTGGCGCTGTAACACCTGTGTCCGGTAACTCTTTCATTTCTACGAATTCCTTTTTCTCGATCTTATTTTCTTGCACACTGTCCTTATGCATCACTTTTTCATTGAAGACTACGTCCTTGCTTCTGATGATTTTCCTGTTTTCTGCATCCCAAAACCTGTAGCCAAAATTATGCTACCCGTAGCCTATAAACATGCACCTCTTGGACTTCGCATCCAGCTTGTTTCTGTGTTCTGCATCAATGTGAACATATGAAGTGCAATCGAACACTCTAAGATATGCAAGGTTCACTTCTTTCTCAGTCCACGTTTCTTCTAATAGCCCACCATCCAATTATGTTGAGGGACTTCTATTGATGAGATATGCGGCAGTATTCACAGCATCTGCTCAAAAGGTCTTGGGCAACCCTGCATGTAACCTCATACTCCTAGCGTGTTCAAGGATGGTCCTGTTAATGCGCTCAGCCAACTATTCTGCTCGGTGTCCCTAGAATCGTTTTCTGATGTTTGATTCCATTTGTTGCACATTACTCCTCACATCTCTTATCACAGTATTATTCCCCATTATCAGATCTGAGACATTTTACTGTTTTATGTGTCTCATTTTCTACAATAATTTTCCACTTCTTAAATACATCAAATACATTAGATTTATGCTTTAAGAAATAGATCCACAGTTTTCTACTAGCATCATCAATAAAAGAAACAAAATAACGTGAGCCACCAAGAGATAATACCTGTGCTAGTCCCCACACATCAGTGTGTGCAAGCTCCAACAGATGCGTCTTTGGACTGCGTCTCGTCTTCTTGAAGCTTACCATTTTCTGCTTGTTATACACGCAGTCCTCGTAGAATTTCAAGTCAATAGACTTCTGCCCTGGTAACTTCCCTTTTGACATAACACTTTCATCCATTTCTCACTCATATGTTCGAACCTCTGATGTCATAACTGCTCATTCACTCCAGTTGATGCAACTGCGAATGAACTATACGATCCTGAAGTCACATACAAAGTACCTTCCTTCTTGCTTCGAGATATCACCAAGGCACCTTTTGTAATCTTCTAGGAATCACTGGTGAATGTCGTCACATAACCAGTATCGGTCAACTGCCCTACTGAGATCAAGTTACGTTTCAAACTCGGTACATGTCTGACATCCTTCAATTTCAAAACCGTTTCATCTTTCTAATTGACATGAACGTCTCCCTTTTTAACAATATTGCATGGCTCATCATCACTCAGGTAGACTCTTCCAAAGTCACCTGACACATAATCATGCAGAATTTCCTTACACAAAATGGCATGAAACAAAGCACCCGAATTTATAACCCAAGACTCATTCCTCGCATCAAGAGATAAGATCAACGCTTCTGCGTCACTCTCCCTAGATAGATTCACTGAATCCTTCCCGCCTTGAGAGCTTCCTTCTTGTTTCTTGAGCGCCCTACAATCACATTTCATATGCCCCTTCTTGCCGCAATGCCAACACCCGTCTTTGTCTTTCGGTCCCTTGGACTTCTTCCTTGACTTAGAATGCCTGTGTTTATTGCCTCCTTTGTTCAGCGATCTTCCTCTTCCTTCAACGTTTAGAGCATTCCCTGAATCCCCTGAAACTCTTGATGCCTTTCTTCTAGATTCTTTGCTAAGAATTAGATTGGACACATCATCAAATTTTAGCTTTGTCGACCCTGAAGAATTGCTCACAACAATCACCAAACCATCCCAATTGTTTGACAAACTGGATAAGATCAATAACGCCCTGACCTCATCCTCAAAAATAATGTCAATGGATTCCAACTAGCTCGTAACTGTATTGAACTCATTTAGATGTTCAGCCACGCTCCCACCATCTGACATCTTCATGTTGAATAGTTGTTTCATAAAATGAACCTTGTTAGATGCTGAGGGCATTTCATACATGGTGGCTATGGTTTCCATTAATTCTTTTATAATTTTCACCTTGGATATATTGAAGGCGACGCTCTTAGATAAAGAGAGTCGGATCGTTTCTAAAGCCTTCCTATCTAGTAAAAATCATTCATCATCTGTTATCTTTTCTGGTTTCTTCTATTTTCCTCCTAGAGGAATATATAAGTCCTTCTGATACAGATAATCCTCCATCTGCATCTTCCAGAAGGTAAAATTTGAACCATCAAACTTCTCAATTCTAGTTTTCCCTTCTTCTGTCATCGTTCCCAATAGAACTAAATCAATAGCTTTGATACCAGTTGTTGTGCAGCACGCCAACAACGCAGTGAGCCGAGATCCAATCTCAAGCCTCACCCACAAACGATAAACAAGAAGAAATATAAACTAGAAACAGATCAAAGCAATCCACAAACTCTAAGATAAGATATACGTGGAAAAACCCCAACAAGGGTAAAAAATCACGGATGCAATCTTCCACTATGAAGAAAAATAGAGATTACAAAGTGATATACTAACGTTTTCCTTTAAAATACAGAGAAAACTCTTTGCACATACCTTAGAATTATTTTCTAATGCTTTTCAATACTCACCTTAACCCTAGAATAGCCCTAGAGACCCCAATTTATAGTTTTAGCAACTTTCCTTTCGCACCCTTATGAAAGGCGACACAGAAATTCGCAGTCCGCATCAAATCTGAAAATGAATCTGCGTAACCTTGACTGGTCGAGAGGACTGCACAACCGGTCGAGAGGACCCCACGATCGATCTAGCATGGGCCACGACCGATTGAGTACCTCGGACCTAAAAACTTTATGCTCGCTGGACTTTGAGTCGTGTCAGTCCATGACTGGTCACGACCGGTCGAGTGGGCTCCACGACTGGTCGAGCAGGGGTCACGACCGGTCGTGCGCAGCCCCAGATGTGGCTCCACTTCTCAACAAGTAATTAAAATATAAACAGTATAAATTGGGGCACGTAGGTTAGATGTAGAATGAACTAAAAGTCAAGCTTAATTTGTTTAATTTATCTAGCTGCTTACATTTTTTAGATGGTTAGAACTGAAAAATATACAAGGGTCTTATTTCAATAAACAATTGTCTAAGAATTGGTAGTTAGGATCATTTAACTAATCTGCTTTTGGAACTATTACTTAGCAGCAAGGTTAAAATAAAAATAAAAAAAGAGGTTAGAATTGTTCAACCAATTTGGCCTTAGGATTGTTGTTATGGCTAAAATGAAGCTAAACAAATGTATGAGACGGATGAACCGAACAGCTAGACTCAATGACTATGGATTTCTTGAGGGTCGAAAAATCACCTCCAACATTTAGTGTCGGTTACTTTCTACATCAGCCTCAGTTGTCACTTTTTTCCTCGGGTACCAACCTCAGGTATTAACCTCAGTCTCAATGGACGACCTTGACCTCAGATGTCGACCTCGGATACCGACCTCGACCTCGAAATAGAAAGAAGAATCTGATCCATATACGAGTGGGATTACCTTCGAGATCTTCATCGAAGATCACATCGATCGATGTAAAGTTGAATATATTCTTGAAGTTAGAGTTCGACTTTAATACAACACCTCCAGCATATCCAGCAAATCAACTCAGATATGAGACTACCTAGAAAGCCTATAAATACAACCCCCAACCATAGAACAAGGTACACACAAATATCTCCATTCTACTACGCCTACCATGTGTCAATAAGCCTGACTTAGGCATCGAAGGGTCCCCATCCTTAATCGACACCCCCGGAGCATTCTCTTGGTCTCCATTAATTGCAAATACTCAGCAACTCGCAAGAGGTGAATAAGATCGATAAGATTTCTACATCAATAATTTGGTGTCTTCTATGGGAATGACAGTAAAGCCATTAGTTATTGTATCTCCATCTACCCTGCAATGGCTAAAGGGAGGAAGAGGGCCTTAGCCGTCATTGCTACACCAACCCTCGCACCAGAGGAACGACCTGAAAGTCTTCAGGAACCTCCTTCGGAACATCATACCAACCAAGTTCCAGCGGTGGCCTCAGGTAGGCCTCACAACAGAGCTAGTCGACTCATCTCCTTGAAAAACCAAGTCGGGCCCTAACCGACAATGTAGACCACATGATGCAAATATTGGAGAGGCAGCAACCGCCTCCCAACCATGAAGCGGAAGTAGTTATGGCAACCGAATTTTCTTGACCTCCCCAGGCACCTCACGACTCATATGTAAAACACAGTGACCAAGGCAGTACGGTTAGGCCTTTGTGGGTACTGCAAGAACGACCGTGTTAGCAGACTCCGACCTACGCCACACCTTAGAAAAGAGGAGTAGGAAGGCTCCTGAAGACATCGCAGAGAGAAAGGTCCCATGGGAGGCAGAACTCGAGGAGATCCGGGCCAGCTCGGTGACATCAACAAGAATGTCGAGCCCGAGTACCGACCTATGTGGAAGCCATGCTTGAGGAGAACAAACCCCCATTCACTGATAACATTATGAAGTCTTAGCTCCCACCCAAGTTTTGGATGCCTCAAATTACCCCTCACTCTGGCTCAGGGGACCCAGTTGAACACCTTGAACATTTTAGGGCTTGGATGGAGCTTTACGGTGCATATGGCTCAATAATGTGCAGAGCATTCCCCTTAACTCTATCAGGAGCAACTTGAAAGTGGTATAGACAATTGAAGCCAAAGTCTATCAATTCTTTCGCCCAACTTAGTCAAGCTTTCATCACTCAGTTCATCGGTGGGAAAGATAGGAGAAAGCCATTAACCCACCTCTTTACGATCATTCAAAAGAAGAATGAGTTGTTGAAAGACTATATCATCCGATTCAATGTGGAAGCAGTGCAAGTCGACGATTATTCTGACCAGATAGCTCTAATCGCTATGGTAGCCAACTTTAAACAAGGAAAGTTCATCTTCACTATTGGTAAGAACTCCCCGAATATCCTCGCCGACCTACTTAACTGACCTAAAAAATATTATAATACTGATGGGTTCTTTAATTCACGAAGAGCTACTCGAGAAGGAAACGAGTCGGTTAAGGACAGAAAGCAGAGGGAAGAATGGGAGTCATTTATCACTAACGCGAAAAAAAAAAAAAAAAAAAAAAAAAAAAAAAAAAAAAAAAGAAGAAGAAGAGGAGGATAACGGCCAAAACCGAGGCCAGCATACTAGCTAACTGATATTCAGAAAGTCGCTTCCATTGGTACACTCCCTTGAATACCAAAACGGAGCAGGTACTTAAGGAAGCTGGGTAGAGCAAGAACACCTTATGACCGAGCTAAACTAGTTAATCATGCTCGGTAATAAGGCTCATCGACCAATCCCAACCTCGACATCAGGTACTGAAGGACATACCGATTAGAAGACATGGAGGGTAAGCTCTTACATCACCCATAGAACGCCGATCATCTAAAAATCTACTACCCATGAGGAGCTCCAACGGGTGAAACAACTATGCTTGATTGATCGCCTTGGTAGAAGCTACTCGTATTCGACTATGAGAAACCTCCCTCAATTAAAGGGAAGAATATTCCCCCTTTTATTTCTACTATTTCATCCACCATTTTTATCTACATGTTCAACTGTGAGTAACCTCCCTTTGTAAAAGGAAAAAAGGTGCTTGCGATACTATTACCGTTTCTCCTCTACTATTTTACAAATTCTACAAGGACGGAATTTTCCGAAGTCAAGAAAGAGAATTTCTTTCAAATCCCGACTCTCCGAGCTGTACGATTGACCACAAGGACTTCCCTCAATTTAAGGGAAAAAAAATTCCTTCTTAGTACTCGTCTTACTACTGTCTACTATTTGACGATCGACCTATTCTACCATGCACGATCTATCACTACATGCTTGACTTCGTGACTAGAAAACTACATGCTTGACTATTGTATCTATTAAGTCATCATACATGACTATCCACATAAAGGGAACAAAATCTAGGAACATACATGGAACAAGATGACCTTCTCATACGTTAGTTTAAAAGTTACTTCTCAAGCTCATAAAGTATAGAGCTCGGAAGTAGGGGGCTACTGTTATGGGTAAAATAAAGCTAAACAAATGTATGAGAAATATGAGCCGAGTAGCTATACTCAATGACTATGAATTGCTTATGGGCCGGAAAATCACCCCGACCTTTGGTGTCAGCTACCTTTTACCTTAGCCTCAATTGTCACTTTGGCCCTCAGGTACTGACCTCGGTCTCAATGGACGACCTCGACCTCGAAGGTCGGCCTCGAATACCAACCTCAACATTAGAATATAAAGAAGAATCCTCTCCGTATATAAGTGAGATCCTGATATCTCTGCCGAAGATCACGCCGATCGAGGTAAAGTTGGATATGTTTTTGAAGTTAGAGTCCGACTCTGATACGACACCTCTAGCATATCTAGAAAATCAACTCGGATACAAGATCCCCCCGCCCCCCCAAAAAAAAAAAAAAAAATTCCAGTTCCACTACATCAACTATGAGTCAGTAAGCCTGACTTAAGCATCGGAAGGTCCCCAGCCTTAACTGACGCCTCTAGTGTATTCTCTTGTTCTCCATTAATTGTAGGTACTCAGCGGCTCATAAGAAAAGAGATGAGACAAAATCGACAAGTTTTCTGCATCAACAATAGTTACCAATGGTGATTTCTACATGTACAATTTCCCTGAGCCTGCATGTGAAGCATCGTTGAGCATATCAAATGACTTTTCATTTATTATGACTCTTTATTTGGTATGGAAATTCTTCATGGAACTTTTCATTTTTATTATATAATTTTACATAGGTCATACACGTGGTACTAGAGGGTTTTACCCCTCAAGTGGGCCACATGTCTATGTCAAATTAGTAGGGTTGGTTAATTAGGATGGTACATGTTTTAATACATGGAATATATAAATATTATTTATAATTATATAATCGGATTTGAGTGGGGTACGGATATAGGTTAGGATATAACCACACCTGGCCCATTTATTAGGCTAACACTCATTTTTCCATGCTGGAGCCTACCATCAATCAGCTTTTTGTTTTTTTCACTCTCTATTCTATCACATCGATTAGGATCTGGTCTATTGTGTGCATAAATCGACAGCCTCAATGAAGAAAAGACTCCGTCCAAACTAATCAAATCAGCATCTTAAATGGGGTAGAATGGCAATTTCGTTATCATTACAAGAAACTAGAAACGGAATATGATTTCATGGGATCCTAGCGAGGGGTCCAATAAAAGAGAGAGTGGTAAAAGAGTCACTTGCATTGCTCAAGAATTCACCTCATTTACAGTGTTTGCATGATTTTGGCTGTTGGAATTGCTTTACCTATACACCATGTAGCATCTCTAGTCCCATTATTTGAACGGTTGGGATTGTGGTATCATGTGCACACCACTTGTACAGTGGAAGTGTCTATGGACATAGATACTATGCAACCAGCTGATCAAGTAAATCAGGTAATCAAACTACCTAGTTATAAAGCTCAAGTAATAAGAAAGATAAATAAGCAAAGGAAATAAACAAGGAATTAATGCTATGCAATACAGACACAAGGACAGTGCACATGGCAGCTGAATTATCAACCGCTAATTCCATCTATATAAGCAAGAAGAGGACAGCTAACTAACAGGGAACTGCAGATGCATGTGGCACATGTTATGTTGAATTATAAATCAGATCCATGTATCTATTATGCATTATAAGGATTGCTCATATTTCAAAAATCAATACCATCATGCAAGCATGAATTTTCTTTTGACCATTTACTATTATCATTTCGTGCTGTTAATATTCCAATAGCCACAAGTTCATAGATAGCTAGGAATTAATGCCCTGATGGGTGTAATTTTTTTATATATTTTTTATTATTATTTTTTTTTAATATTCAATCCATGCTAGGCTTAATATATGAGTGGGCCAAATAGTACACACATTGCCAAATTCACCATTCAAAAATACGGCCTTCCATCTTTAAGTATCCATGGCCTTACCAATGACATCTCCGTCTTGATGGTTTGGTAGAATTAGGGCTGGCAACAAGTGGAAGCGGATTTCCTGGTGATATCGTTGGCAGGTGTTGTGGGGCCTACCGTGATGTATGTTTTTATATCCATGCCATACATCTGTCTTTCCATCTCATTTTAAGTCATGAATCCAAAATATAAAGTAGATCCCAAAGCTTATAAGTGGGCCATACCATAGAAACGATGGGGATAATGACCCACCGTGGAAACCTTCCTAAGGTCCATCACAATGTTTATTAATTTAGCATTCAACCTATTCATAAGGTCACGAGGACCTGGATGAAGGGAAAACACAAATATCAGCTTGATCCAAAACTTTGTGACCTCAACAAGTTTTTAATGGTGGGTGTTCAATCACTATAGTACTCTGATTGAACTTTGGATCCGGTTTTGGGTTCATGTCCTGAAATGAACAAAATAGACGGACATGAGCATGGATAAAACACATACATCTCAGTAGGCCCCACAATGCTGGCAGCCGGCCGGTTGCCAAGGTCACTACCACTTATCATGGGTTGGGTTCTATACTTGTAGTTAGCTGCAGGGATACCTGTGCTCATCAGTAATGGGTATCATATCTATACGTGCACCTACTTACTGTTGTGCTTAAAATGAGTCAAAATGAGTAAGGGTACCTACTTTCATAGGGTATCGGGCTACTTCCTGTTGTGCCTAAAATGAGCTCCAGTACCTAGGGGTGTACATGAACCGAGCTAGCTCGGTTAGCTCGCTCGACTCGACTCGAAAAAGCTCGATTCGACTTGGTTCAAAGTTGAGTCCGAGCTGAGTCGAGCTGATTTTTTTAGCTCGAAAATGAGTATGAGCCGAGTTCGAGCAGGCCCAGCTTGACTCAACTCAGATTGAATCCGGCTCGAATCAAACTCGGATCGAACCAGTTCAGTGACTTGGTTACTTTGCCATTGATGTTGCTCACTATCTGTTTGATAAAATGACTCAACGCCATGAGAAGTGAAATATCAAGACCCATGGCTGGAAATCACCAGATTTGGAGCAAGAATATGGCGGGAAGCAAATCTGAGAGAAGAAGGAAAGCAGTTTCTTTCTATATATATATATAAAAAAAAAAAAAAAAAAACTCAATGCATTTGGATTCCTCTTCTCCATCTTCTTCTTCTACTTAGGTTTGGCAAAGTAGTAATTTTAGTGGGAGGTTTGATAAACAGTGAGATTTTGAAGTTGCAGTTCAGGTGTTTGTGGAAATGCCTCAATGGCAAACTCGACTCGATCTTGGCTCGAACTCAGCCTGAGCTACTGATCGAACCGAGCCGAGCTGGCCAGTCAGGCTCGAGGACCGAGCTGAGCTGATTTCGAGTTGAGGTCAACTAGTGTTCGAGCCAAGTCAAGCTGAGGCCAGCTCGACTCGGTTCGACTCGATGTACACCCCTATCGGTACCTACTATCATAGCGTGTCGGGCCGTTGTGAGGGTACTGGATGCCTACTTAACATTTCAAATTTCATTCAAAAAAAATAAAAATAAATCATCAGTTACATTAAGAGAGAGAGAGAGAGAGAGAGAGAGAGAGAGAGAGAGAGAGATTTTAAAATGAGAATTAAAAAACTAATTTTTTTACCTTCAAAAATATAAATAAAGAGTATCACAATATTTTATGTTAACATTATAAAAAAAAAAACTGTTTAATTAATAATATTTTCGAATCATCACACGATTAATAAGTGTGCATGTGACATACAATTCAAATTAGACAGTGAATTGTGTACATGTGACCCACAATATAGTTGGATATGTTGACTTCTGAGATGTGCGCTTGCATTGTAAGACAAGAGTATTGGATGGGTTATATGATATACACAATGCACACACTAAGATGGACCCACTTTTTATGGTGGGTTGACGCAGGGATGAACGTGATGAGGTCAATCACCGTCTTACTCAAGGATAATTAATCTGAATTGATGGAGCTTCTCTGGACTCCTTACAAAGACTTCTGGAATCCATGAGGAAAAAGCAAGAAAAATAGAAATAAATTCTATAAATTTCGTAATTTGATTGATGAATGAAATAATCGAGTTCACAACCCTTTAAATAGGGATACTAAACAATGGGAGAGATTTCAGAATCAAACTACAACTAAATTTCTTAGAATTCGCATCTTACTATAAATAGTAAATTAACTTACTATTTATAGATTGCCGTGATTTCCAATAGTGTGCACGGTTTTCGGCCAAAAATAGTAAGTGTCATGTTTGGCTTAAATAGTAAAAACAGAATTATAATAATGAAACAACCGTCGATTTGATGGTATTTTACAAATCTGACTTGCACAACTTAGCGTAGTAGGGTTGGGTGGCTAAAGTAGCTCATTCTATCTCAAAATCATATATCTAATGTCTGATAACTCATTCCAGATTGCTAGATATGCCCAATTTAAAGTCTGATGGTCCGGATCACTTTTATTGTCGACCGGGCCTTTTCTGATCCATCTTGGCCATGAAACCATACGCGACCCACTCTACATCATGAGTTAAACCCTGTTTGTAGATTGGATGGCACAAGCAATACACACACCAAGGTGAGCCTACTTTTTATAATGGGTCAATCATGGTAGATGACTTGGATGGCACGCACAATACACACGCCAAGGTGGTTGGCAAATACAATACAAAAACCCAAGGTGGTAACTTTTCTTGGCGGAACGACCTTGTAAGATGGGTTTGATGGCATGCACAGTTACTAGGCGTAACAAGGTTAGAACCAACATCTTTTTTGGTATATAGATTTATAAAAATACTAATAGGTTTGGGGACATTAGCAACATCCCAAATGCTTTTTAATTTACAGCCTCATCAACCTGGAGCACCCTTACGTGTGATTTCCAATCATCAATCTGGACTTCAACCACCAATAAATGAATATCGACATTCCCTCAAGCTAAACCAAATGAGTACTCCATAAATTCATAACATTGGCCTCACGATAGTGGGGTACCCCAAAAGCTTAGGACCCATTTTCTCGAAGCAATCATCTGCCAAATATATGAAATCATCTCCCAGCATAACCAAAGGAGGATTCGGGGAAATGAAAGCACACATCTAATGGGGAATTTTCTACTAATTTGCAATGGCAATGCTTCAAGGAATGAATGAAAATTTGGGACAGTTGGAGAAAAAAAAATAAAATTTGAAGTTGACCAACTTATCCAAAAATTCCAATCTTTTTATAGAAATAGGGACACCAGAAACTCAAGCGAGCTGGCCTTTGAAATTCCATTGACTCTCGTTGAAACGAGCTGCAGGGAGACACTAGCCAGCACCTTTGTGAGGATTGACCATTAGCCCTTGGAAGTTTGGTAGTGCTGTTCGGAGGATTTAATCTCTGCACTCACCACAACTGGAAAGTCTATGTGCACTCCTGGCATAAAATCCCTTAATTCAAAGCAAAGGTAAACAGTCCTTTCTCTGGCAAGTGGCCCTTGAATGTATTAATATTTGCCCCACATGGAGCGAAGAGCTATGTAGAGAGATCTTTAAACAGACTGGGCAGTGGAGGAATATATATAATGGCGTCTACGACATTTGTCAATTTCAATCATATCTCCATGCTCCAATGGTAGTAGCAAATCAATATATTATTGTGAAAAAGCATCCTTACATTAATGATGCAAGTGAAGCAAAATCAATAAAGAAAAAGGTCTGAATCAGAACTAAAAAGATTTTTAAAAAATTAATAATAAGAGACATTAGGTACATAAAGATTTATGTAGGTCAGTAATATGATTATATTTGCTGTCACAAATCTTTATTCTTCATTAAAATAAGAAAAATAGCATCTATTTCTTTGTCAAAAAATATAAAAAAAATCACAGGTATTTCTTCTACTCTTCCATCACACAACGAATTTCTTTGCCAAAAAATTCTCCAAAGGATGTCCCAACTTTTTAAACATACTTTCTTTATACAAATAGATTAAACCATAAGACAGAGTACACACTTGAAGAAATTAGGCTTCACCTGATGGAGGCTAAAAGAGAATAGATGCGCGCACACTTGCTCATGGTGAAGGTACCACTGCCTCAACACATAAAACATCAACCTATCCAAATGATTTGGATTTCTTGGGATGGATCAAACACAACTTACACGCATCATCACAGGGGGGAACATGAGCTCAAGTGGCTTCAGCGGCATTTTCTATGAACATGACAGGGTCAATTTATAGCGTGCCACACCAGGGTGCTACCCCAAACAGACCCCAATCCATGGTCTACAAATGGCAGTGAGATTGTAGATTTGCCGCATCCCTGAAGAAAGAGACTGAGGGCCCGTTTGAATACCACCTAATAAGTTAATTTTTCTACTTACAGCAGTAGATAAGTGACTTATTTCATATAATTAAGTTTGGTTTATGATTAGTTATAAGTAATTTTTTTTTACTTAAAAGTACTTAATCACTTCAGTTTAAAAAATTTACTTTTGTACTTTTCATAAATTGCTAAAGAAAGACATCAAGACAGAGGAAGGAGAGAAGTTGATAAGTATATGTTGTTTGCCAAATATACTTATCTTATTAGTAAGTAAAAACTAAGATAAGCTATTTGTGTCATAAGTAGCTTATCTTAAGTAACTTAAGATCCAAACGCCCCATAAGTAACACCATCCAAGCCTCCTGGATTAATTAGTTCCATGGCTCATTGGCAATTGGCAATTGGAGGGGACTTTTGTATGGAACGTAGGAGTTTACTGGTGGAAGCCAGGTAATCAGAAAATCCGCTGTCTTCAAGGAGTGAACCATGCAGTGGACGTTTTGGCGAATCACCAGTCACCAGTTTAGCAAGAATGATGACCATATTTCATTTCCTGTTGCTGTAGATTGCTTGCACCTCCTGCTGCAGGAACTTCCTGCAGCTAGAATAGGAGGAATCTACCCCGTCCATGATGAGATCTATCATTGTCTTCCTAGGGGGATAACTTCTCCAAATTCATGGAGCTCTCTGGACTTCTCAAAAAGCTTCCTTGAATCCATGAGGGATAAAAGCAGTAATAATTCTTAATAAATTCAAAATAACTTGATTCATGATATATATAAAAATGAAATTACAACTCTTTAAATAAAGAACTCAAACCTAAGATGGAGTTTTAGACTTAGATTGCAACCCAAACACCCTAAAAACGTGACTTACTATAAATAGTAAACTTACTATTTATAAATCACCTTTATTTCTACTTAACTTCGTGGTTTTCAACCAAAAATAATAAGAAAGTTCTATCTATGCCGTCCTTCCATTTTGCCAATTCATTTTAGGGCTTGAACCTAAAAATAAAGCAGATCCAAATCTCAAATGGACTACACCATGAGAAGAGAAAAAAAAAAAAAAAAAAGTGGGAATTAAACGTACACCATTAAAAACTTTATACAGTCTACAGTAATGTTTATTTGCTGTCCAACATGATGATAAGGTCACACAAAATTGGACAAAAGGAAAACACAAATATTAGCTTGATCCAAAACTTGTATACCCCAAATCGAGTTGATCGAGTCAAATTTGGCGAAATGAGTTGAACCCGATTCGAGTCGAACCGAGTCGTGCTTGAGCCAAGCATTGAGCCGAGTCGAGTCGAGTTCAGTCTAACTTAGGCTTGATTTTATGTTATTTTTTTCAGCTTCTAAAAGTTAGCTCGACTCAACTCGAACCTACTTTCAAGTCAAGATGAGTCGAGCTTTATTAAACTGAGTTAAGCGAGTTAATCGAGCTGACTTTGGGTACAACTCTACTCATCTGCACGTTTAGATGGATTGTGAAAAGCCTTATGGGCCGAGGCGATGGGATTCTAGAGTCCTAGTCCAAGCCCGACCTGTTTATAAATGGGCTAAAAGTTTAAGGCCCAAGCTCCTTCTTGGGCTGAAACGGTTGCCTAGTCCAAGCCCGACCTGTTTATAAATGGGCTAAAAGTTTAAGGCCCGAGCTCCTTCTTGGGCTGAAACGGTTGCCTCAGCCCGCCTGGCCGAGCCTGTGGGCCAACCTGGCCCATTGACACCTCTGGCTGGGTGGCGTTGGGGTTGGCACCCAACTCGCTTCCCCTGAAAACCGCGGGAAGCAGCTGATAAGCTCGCGTAAAGGGGAGAGAGGGAGAGAGAGAGAGAGAGAGAGAGAGAGAGGTGCTGGCCTGGAAAAGAAGCAAGCGAGAAATCGAAGGGGGAAATGGCGGAGAAATTGGCACCAGAGAAGCGCCACAGCTTCGTCCATGCCGGTCTTTTTTACTTTTACATTTCTCATCTCTCATATGCCGTTGCTGCTGCTAGGGTTTTTCTTTCTTGAAAGCTCCTTTTGATGATTATGATGATGATGATGATCAGGTCAGAAGGTATTCGAATGGGATCAGACGCTGGAAGAGGTGAACATTTACATATCCCTCCCTCCGAACGTTCCCACCAAGCTTTTCTCCTGTACCATCCAATCCACTCATCTCCAAGTCGGCATCCGCGGAAATCCCCCTTATCTCAACGTAATTCAATATCTCTCTCATCTTCCTATCATCTTTATCTTCTTCTCCATCTATTCATTTTCTCTTATTCCTTTTCTTTCGGTGTTGAAGCATGATCTCACCTGCCCCGTCAAGACCGATTCCTCCTTCTGGACGTTAGGTATTCATATCCTCTCTTTTCGCTTCATGTAAACGCTATTCGAATTTATTCTTGTAGGTTTAAGGATTCAAGGACAGGATATGTTCTCCCTGATGCAATTGCGCCACATAACCATACGTGTGCGCAAGAAAAATGCCCAATTTCCCCTTTTTAAGCTTTTTCCTAATTTCCTTTCTATCATATTTCAATGTCTGGAAAATATTTCTATGCTTGCTAATAAGTATTATTAGATTTTCATATTTATTAAGTTTTTAAGTTGTCAGTGACTTCCAGCTATAAGTCACTTTCAGGGAAACCACTTCTCACCACCAGCCACACGAACTTCCCTAGCAATTTTGCCTGTTAGTGTCTTACATGTGAATTTGCTCCCTCAAACAGTACAGGCACCTAAACTACCCCTTCTTCTTTTAGAGATCTTGGCTACCAGGGAATTCTATTTTTAGATTCCTTACATTATGCAAGAGATTTTCTCAAGAAGGAAGCCTCGTAAACACTCGTTGTACATAAGGCATAGCCCTTATTCCAGTTGAATGATATTTTCTTTGAGCAGGTTCTCTCGCTTCTCTATGATAGTGTGTTGAGGGGGGGAATAGTGGGCTCTAGGATAAGGGTAGAGGAATGTTGAGCTTGCATATAGTCATTGCATCTTGTCTCTTGTGTGATTCAAACTTTCAATCTGGTACATTGTACTTCATTGCAGTTAGCTCTTCCTTGATCTAGTTGTATTACTCCCCATTTCCCGGCTCCACCTTACGAGATAGCAACAGTCTTTACCATAGGAATGATGGTGCTCTGCGTGTTATATTGTAAATATAGTTACATCTTCCTCAACTCTGAATCGCCCAAATTGTGGGAACCTACCAGAATATTTCTCTATAGGTTTAGCCTGAAGCAGTTGATTGGCATCTAATGAATGATAATAATGAATTAGTAGAGACTAGAGAGTCCAAATTCAACAAACAAATGCCCATTTGTCAGAGGTCAACATTGTTGAACTGACCTAATTTTGGAGATAGAACCAATATAAGGTGGATGTAGTATTTGGGTAGTTTCTATTTAAGGTACATAGGATTCCTCAACACCGTAGTTGTTAAATAACACCCAATGTATGCCATTCCCGTTTCACAAAAATGCATGCCATTAATACGTCACCTACTAGTCGCTTTGCTATATGGTTTTATATGCAAAGGTCCGCACACGTGTACAAGACAGTTAATGCACATGAACCACATATTCCAGCATGGCAGACATGGGGTTGGTTTTTAGGGTGATCAAGACCTTTGATTAGTTGGCTACTCGATGGGTGTTCTATAGTCTAAAAATCATAAACAAACATTCTTTGCCATCACATCAGTGGTATGCAGTCAATCTTAACACTTGTATCATTGTTCTGATGAGCCCCTTTGTTATTGGGGATGCCACAAAATGCTCCCTTGAATAACTTAAAATGAATGATTATGAAGAAAATTCAACAATGGTCTAGAAAGGTCAGAAGGTTGGTGACGCAGGGGAGGACGTGAGGTCGAGCACCGTCTTCCTCAAGAGGATAACTATTCCGAATCCACGGAACTTCTCTGGACTCCTCACAGAGACTTCTCGAATCCACGAGAAAAGAGAGCAGAAAATAGAAATAAATTCTAAATAAATTCGAAATAGATTAATTAATCATTGATAATTCCCTAATGTGTCTCCTTACACCATTAATATAGAAAAATAAATAAACTAAAATTCGTAATTACCAAAAATAGCAAAATTCTAACTCCAATAAAAATCCTAATTCTAATAAAACTCTTCTAAAGCCTAATTTCTAAAAAATAAAAATTGCAAATAAACTTTCTCTAGAAGAGTCCTTGTATAACTAAAACTTATTTCTATAAGGAAAGAAAATTTAAAACTCTAAAAAATATTAAAAATTCGGAATTACTAAAAATAGTAAAATCTACCTAAAAATTCGTTTTTGAGCTGAAAGCGGACGTTTTCTGACGAAACGGACAGACGCGACCCACTTTGTGGGTCGGTTCACCTCAGATGGCCCGTTTCAGTAAAGATTGATAGGTTGTACACCCCGTAACGATACCCGGATCAAAAGTTATGGTCAATTTACGGTCCACCTCCTTTTGGCTCAACCATGCTGGGAATATTTCTGTGACACGTTCTACATCAGTTGGCTGGGGTAGAATCTTTGAATTTAGGAGTCATTTGGGTTGAACCCCATCTACAGTGGGGATCGTTGGGTCAACATTCTAAATCGATGAACCATGGGCTCCATTTCATCAGAATGGACAAATGGGAGCACTATTCATGTTCTAATGAGCCTATAGTCTCTCAATTATGTCTCAACCACCATCTTCGTTTGCTGACCATATTTTTTGTCAAGATTTTCATGTTTTTTGAGATTTTATTAAATGCTTAGTTGTTTCTATGTTATCTTAAAAATAATAACACTTCACGATTTTGTTTTAATTAAACTGGTTCAAATGCTTGTGAGCTTAGGCAAAGTCACTGGGTTGACCTGTCCGAGTCCTTACTAGTTGGTTGATGAGGCTTGATTTGTTGGTTAACTGAGTCGAGCGAGTCCAAGTTCATGGTCTTCAAACAATGGCATATGCCATCATTACCATGCATTCCAAAATCACCTAATGGTCAGGTGTGAGGTCCATGACAACATGTACATGCCTCAAAACCATCATACAATCCAATGGTTTTTGGTGTGAATGGTGGTGATAAGTAACAATATATGTCAGACCATTACTCTATCATCATAGTCATCATCATCATTATTGTTGTTGTTGTTGAAATTATATATTTGAATATTCCAGAGGATGGTACAATGCACATAACCCTGCAAAAGAGAGACAAGGGGCAAACATGGACTTCTCCTATATTGGGTCAAGGGCAACTTGATCCATATTCAGCTGATCTCGAACAAAAGCGACTTTTGCTACAGAGATTCCAGGAAGAGGTGATTCTCTATTTACCTAAAATTTGCATTTTAGTCTTTATCATGTTGTACTTATCTAGTCTTGTTTCTATTTGATTTTTCTCCCCCATCTAACCACTGTCATGACTGGCGTTTCACTGAAATGTACTTTCTATGAGCCAATATGTGGATGCTTTTTTATTTGGATGGGAACCATATATTTTGGTCATCGCCAACTTCCTATATTTGGAGCATATCCTAAAGGGTAATGTTTTAAAATCTCAGCTGAAATCCATAGGGAAAATAAGTGCTCATTATTTAACAAGCTTAATCAAGCTTTGAGAAGTAAGTTCTCGTTACCTGAGCTTAATCAAGCTTAGAAAGTAAATTCTCTTAACTTAAAGGAGAGTTCAAAATGTAGAAGTGTCACCGTTGCATGCATTATGTTCAAATGTACAAGTCTCACTAGTTCATGCATTAAATTCAAATGTCCATGGGGCTTGTATTTATAAGGGACCCAACCGACTACCCATGAATAGGTGTCTATGACTTGATGCTTGACCAAAAATCTCACAAAACTCAAAAAGACACCGCACACTTTCCTCATACATAAGAACATCCAACAATGATTTGTCACATACTTTTACACTTAATGCTTGGTATGTACACCCATGACAGCTCATGATGTATCATGGTTTATGCACTAACCTCATGCTTTTTTTTTTTTTTACACACAACTACCCACCCCACACGGGCAATTCAACCCATGACTTCATTGTTGAAACGCACTCTATCTACCACCAAGCTCATGATGTATCATGGTTCACCAACCTCATGCTTACTGTCATGAAACCACAAATAATCAAACATAATTGGTATCTAGCATCTCCAACATATCGCCTTGACAGTTCGGTCCAACTGCCTGTACAACTACTCGAACCCAGTCGTACCTGTCTAATCTACTCGAGGTTTTATTGAATAAAGAAGAATAGAAGGAAAAAAATGCCTCTGGTGTGGTAGGTAGGATGACAGATTTTTAAAAGGAGATTATGGATTTGAGCTCCACTAGGAGGTCATGCATTTCATTAAGAAAAACACTTGGCCACCAATTGGCCTAGTTATCCCACTTGTTTTGTGGCTGGTTCAGGTCCAAACCAGCCTGACCATCCGGTCCAATCCAGTTTTGACAATACTGCTAAATAGTATGCAAATCACTTGTTGATGAATACTATTTATCAGTTCACATTTGATCACACTAGAATTTCTCTCCTCTACATTTTATCCTGGAATGTTAGAGGAGTGGGGAGCAAACAAGGAAAAGGGAATCAGGTAAAGGATGTTTGTAAAAGAAATAAGGTGCAGCTGATTACTTTTCAGGAAACAAAAGTACAGAGCTTTAGCCAGAAGTTGTTGCAGAATATTTCGGGAGTTAAAAATGCTGAATGGGTGTCTTTGTATGCTATTGGCAGATCACAGGGAGTGGCCGCGGCATGGATTCCTCTGTATGGTCAAAATCTGACTGGTGGAGTAGCTCATTTTGGATGTCTGTTTTGTTGAAAGACAAGACTTCAGGTTTCGAACGGCTGTTCACTTTGGTATATGGACCTAATCAGGAGGACAAAAGAAAGGAGTTTTAGGACGAACTATCTGATTGCCAAGCTAAATTCAGCGGGCCATGGTGCATAGGGGGTGATTTTAATGTCACCCTTTTTTCTTTGGAGAAGTCGAATGGGTAGAGAGTTACTGGGAGCATGAGAGTGCATGAGAGTTTTCTCTGATTGGATAGACTTGTATGAGCTGGCAGATTTGCTGATGGAAGGAGGAAAGTTTACGTAGTCCAATGGCCAGTCATTTCCAACTATGTCCATATTAGATTGTTTTCTTGTCTCACTAGATTGGATCAAGAGTTTCCCGTTAGCTTCTCAAAGGTGATGCAGGACAATCAACCACTTGCTCTAAAAGCTCGAACTGTTAGAGTATGGCGAATTAATCCATTTATTTCATAGCCCAGGCCCCACATCTCATGGGTTTAGGACCTCGACCGAACCCCCTTCGTGGGCCCCAAATCATATGAGCCGCCCACCCCGAGTGTGTTCCCGCATCCCACAGGCTACCCCACTCGAGCCCGGTGTGAAATGCGCATTAATCACCCCTGATAAGGAGTCTCGAACACGAGACCTCTCTGGTGGGCCCCAAATCGCATGGGTCACCCTCCCCGAGTGTGCCCCTGCATCCAACAGGCGACCCTACTCGAGCCCAGTATGAAAATGCCCCTGCATTAATCACCCCCGATGAGGAGTCTCGAACACGAGACTTCCCGCTCTGATACCAATTTGATGCAGAACAATCAACCACTTGCTCTAAAAGCTCGAACTGTTAGAGTATGACGAATTAATCCATTTATCTCATAGCCCAGGCCCCACATCTCATGGGTTTAGGACCTCGGCCGAACCCTCTTCGTGGGCCCCAAATCACATGGGCCGCCCACCCCGAGTGTGTCCCCGCATCTCACGAGCTACCCCACTCGTGCCCGATGTGAAATGCGCATTAATCACCCCTGGTAAAGAGCCTCGAACACGAGACCTCCCCCGTGGGCCCTGAATCTCATGGGTCACCCAACCCGAGTGTGCCCCTGCATCCAACAGGCGACCCCACTCGAGCCCAGTGTGAAAATGCCCCTGCATTAAAAGGGCCCTACCGAAGCCGATCTCAAATCACTGCCCCTTGCTACTGATGGTGGACGTGGAGAATTGGGGGCCAAGGCCCTTTAGATTCGAGCTCAGCAAGTTGGAGATCAAGAACTTCTTGCAGAAGATTAAGGACTAGTGGTCTATGTTTGATGTGGAAGGCTACGCGGGATTCAAGCTTTCTTGGAAGTTGAGATTATTAAAAGAAAAGTTAAAATCTTGGAAAAAGTGGAGTTAGGTAAGTGGGAAAAAGAAACATCCGAAATCTTTTGCAAGCTTCAGGCCTTGGACGTTAAAGCGGAGAATATGGGACTGTCTTCTGAAGATTCGATAATGTGGGCTAAACTTACGTAAAAGTACACTAGAAGGGTTAAAGAAGATGAAAGTAAATGGAAACAGCGATCAAGAAGCGTGCGAATTAGGGAGGGTGACAGATTCACTAAGTACTTTCACTTTATAGTTAAGGGCAAGAATTAATAAAATTAGTGGTCTTGTTTTTTATGGCACCTGCATTGAAGGGAAGGAATCTATCTGTTGAAATTTTTCACTTCTATGAGAACATGTTAACGGGAGAGGATTGGATAAGGCCACGCCTGGATAATCTGTCCTTCAACCGCTTCTCGATTGAGGAAGCGAAGTCGCTTGAGGTTCCCTTTACAGAGGAGGTCAAGGTTGCTGCAGACTTGTTGGAAGGTGAAAAATCACTGGAAAAACTTGGGGAAAAATAGTTGGTTATCTCAAATCTACTCCATTTGGAGAATTCTATACTTAAAATAGGCCAAGGGACTGTGTACCAGTTTACAAACTACTCTAGAGGATATTACTGCACTTCTTTCTTTCTTTTTTACACACTTTCACACCCACACACACCACAATGGGCGCTCAAACCCATGACCTGTATGTTGAAACTCCTATGAGTCTACCACTGAGCCATGAGTAGGGACTCAAAGGATATTACTGCACTTTTCACCAAAATAGATTGCAAAAAATAAGATGGAAACGGAAATCCAAGGGTTGCTTTTGATGCTGGGGTCTCAGCTTGACTAGAGCTTAAAAGCCTCTCACAAGGCTGTTGTAGGTTTGGGTTCTTAATAGCATCAGCAACTAAGATGCATGGAGAGCATGTTGGCTAATTCACTGCAAAGTACAAAGCAACCAAAATCTTGGAACAAAGGATTGAGAAAATAAAAGATGCTAGACTAGTATGACCTGAAATCATAATGATCAAACAATCCTAACCATCCAATCTGTCTATCAAATGGATGGCTAGAATAAAAGGGAACATCTCATCTGCAACTAATTGTAGATGAGAAAACTGTGCAACAATCTTAGTGTGGGGGTCCACCTTGGTGCACAAGGCAGCTCATCTGCACGGCACATACTGACACAAATGACACTGACAGCATGGAAGATAGGTGAGAGATCAATCCATCAATCATGCGAGTCCATTCGTGTAGAATTTCTTCCTCAAAAATAAATCTAGTCCACTCAACATATGGAACCCTTTTTTAGAAACAGGTGGTCAGGTTAGATATGATCAAATGGAGTCGACTAAACCAGTGCCTCTTGTGGTATCAGGCTCTGTGGGGTCCACTTGCTGTATGCATAACCCATCCATCAGATACGCCTCCTTGCGTTTGGCCTTCGGCTAAAAAATGAGGCTGATCTCAAGACTCAACTAGGCCACACCACATGGAACAGTTGGGAGGGAATGCCCACCATAAATTGTGATGCGGCCCACCTAAGTTTTGGAATGGCCTATCCTGCGTGCTGTATGTATGTCATCCAACCCGTCCATCAGATACACCACCTTGTGTTTGGCTAGGGGCTCAAAAGCAGATCCAAAACTCCAATGGGCTACACCACAAGGAATAGTTGGGAGGGGATGCCTACCATTAATTGCAGCATAGCGTAGCCCTCCCGATTTTGGAATGGCCTGATTTTTGCGGTGTCCCTCCATCTTGGTGGAATGTGTGAAGTGAATGGATTTGATGGTGTGTAGAGAGCATTGTGGCACCCACATGGTTAATGGTGCGCATCCCCTCTTAAATGTTCCCTGTGGTGTGGCCCACCTTTTTGTTTGCCTGATTTTTCGACTCATGGTCCAACATGAGAGGGTGTACTAGATGGAAGGATATTATCTTCATAATGGTGTGAGGACATTATCTTTCAAGGTCATCATTATCATCTAAGCCTTATCCCAATTAATTGGGGTATGCTACATGAATACCGTTTTGCCATTCCCAAGGTGTTCCAGAACGGTAACGGTGGCTGTTACAGCCACTGCCATTACCGTTACAATACAGGCCGTTACGACCTTTTTTATTTTTTTTAAAAACACTTGTTTTGAGACCATCACAAGCAGTTTTTCCCGTAACGGCCGTTACAACCGTTTCAGCCCCGTAACGCATAATGTGTTTCCATTACGTAACCGTTTTTTATACCATGGCCATTCCACTCTATCAAGGACCATACCTTCAGTTAGACCATAGGCCATCGAGTCTTTTCTTACTACTTCCTTTTAGGCCTTCCCCTTGTCCTTTTAGAGCCTTCGACTTGTACCAACTCACTCATAACTGGTGCAGTTCTTGGTCTCTATGGCACGTGACCAAACCATTTAGTCTACTTTCCCTCGTCTTATTACCTATTGATGGTACTCCTAAATTCCGTCGAATGCATTCATTTCTAATTCCATCCTTTCTCATCTTGCCACTCATCCATCTCAACATCCTCATTTCAGCTAATTCATCCTACGAACATGTTGTTCCTTAACTGCTCAACATTCCATCCCGTAAAGCGTGGCTGATCTTAATGCGAGCCATATATAAAGCTGATGCATGCGATGAAGGGTCCTAGGTCCCAATTTTGGTGGTAGAAATTTGAGGCTCATGTTTTGAGATTTTTTCATAGGCTTAGTAAAGTAATCCTTAAAAAAAGGCTTACTGAAGTACTCTCTTAAGTTCTCGAGCCCAAATTGGAGCATCAGGCTTAAGTCATGCAATGTCTATATTGGAAATGTCTTTGGTAGAGAGTCAATGGCTCTGGAACTCTTTGCATATGATCATCTTTGTGTGTCAGTGTCTAAATAGCATGTCCTGTGGAGATCACTAGGCACTTGCTTTATCAAAGTTGTTGGCTTACTGATGTAGGACAATTAACCACTTGCTCTAAAAGCTCGAACTATTAGAGTGTGGCGAATTAATCCCTTTATTTCATTGCCCAGGCCCCATGTCTCATGGGTTAGGCCCTCTGTCGAACCCTCCTCGTGGGCCCCAAATCACATGGGTACCGCCTCACACGAGCCACCCGAGTCACACGGGTGCCTCACACAGGCCGCCTACCCCGAGTGTGCCCCTGCCTCTCACAGGCCACCCCACTCGAGCCCGGTGTGAAAATGCCCCCGCATTAATCACCCCCGGTGAGGAGTCTCGAACACGAGACCTCCCGCTCTGATACCAATTTGATGCAGGACAATTAACCACTTGCTCTAAAAGCTCGAACTGTTAGAGTATGGCGAATTAATCCCTTTATCTCATTGCCCAGGCCCCACGTCTCATGGGTTAGGCCCTCGGTCGAACCCTCCTCGTGGGCCCCAAATCACATGGGTACCGCCTCACACGAGCCACCCAAGTCACACGGGTGAGGCCCGCATCTCACGAGCCATCTGCCTCACACAGGCCGCCCACCCCGAGTGTGCCCCTGCATCTCACAGGCCACCCCACTCGAGCCCGGTGTGAAAATGCCCCCGCATTACTTAATGCTCTTCTAAAAATGGGTGCACATCAAGAAGCCATGAGGAGGGGGGGGGTGTTTGTATCCTTTCCTTGCCTTCTAGCCTGTTTTTCAATAAATTCATGTTACCTCTCAAAGAGAGAGAGAGAGAGAGAGAGAGAGAGAGAGAGAGAGAGAGAGAGGGGGGGGGGGGGGGGGGAGGGAGTGGGAGCAATCTCTCTCAGTAATTGCACCAATTGTGCAAGAAATCATGGCAAATTGACTGGTAAGATCATGGAGAGACATTTCTTTTGAATTCCAATGTATAACATGGAGATGCGTATTCAAGTTGAATAATTTGTGAAAGATGGTCAATTTTTTGTTTACTGTTTATTCAGTTCATTGAATACCAAGAAAAGAAAGCTGGATCCATTAGAGTTTGCAAACAACTCTTTTTATTGGGTCCGCTTCAATGATCTATAGCTGTGATGTCAGTTGCTTTAGTTCATTTAGCTGAAGTGTTCATTGTAGTTGATTGCAGGGTATTGGTAGAAATTTTCTTGTTGTTGGAAAACTCCTTGTCCTGTCAAGCATGCATACATAATTACATATAAAATAAACACACTATTTTCTGATTTATCTTCACTTCTTTGGTCAAGAAGTCTTTTTCCTATGTAACATTGAAAACTCAGTAGCCCTATTCAAATACATACATATCCACAACCAACATTGTATTCTTTCTTTCGAAAGAGCTTGTGCTTCATTACTCCAAAGGTTTGGTTTCATTCTTTGATTGCTTCATCATGTTGATCTAAGCTTGTGCTTTTTTATGTATGCTCTTCCTCATGTCTTCCATCGGCTTGTTCATCATTCTAAACTTGGATCAGTGGATCCTGATCATTTTAAAAATTAAGTACGAATGTTTAAAAGCCCCAACTTGTTTTTGTGGGTGGTTTGGTCCAACCTTGCAGACCCACTGGGACCATTTGTAAATGTAGTAAAATAAGTGGTATTCACAAGCAACTTGATTCAAGCATAGCGGTTACAAGAATCCACTACCTAGTTTACCCAGGGTTTAATTGACACAGACTGTTTTGGTGATTGGCTCTGCTCCAAACCAGTCTGAATGACCGTTCTGGTCGGGGTTTTAAAATGCTGCTGAATACAAGCAACATCTGTAGCTTGTGCATTATAGATCTGAAACCCACTTCTCACAGAGCTTTGGAACACTTTAGTAAGTTTTTGTTCATGTGGGGAAAGGAGCATTCGTTTAATAGAATATGTTCTGCTTTTAATTGTCAAGTGCACATGCTTGAGGGGGTTCAACTGGCCGACTGCATGTACTCTTTTAATTCAAGAAACACTTCACGACTTGTGTAGAATTGTAGATCAATGGAGGCATGATTATTAATGTTCATGAAAATGGAGAAGAGTTTTGATAAGCCCATATGCACCACACATGCACCCCTCTATTCACAGTCACAATAGCATCATAAGCTGTGTGAGGTGGGCTCCACCATGTATATGATCTGGCCAAAATCAGGCTAATACACTGATCCAGCAGGCAGCATGTACATTGGGTGTGGACTATTGTAATTTCTTTATCCTTCCATTGTCTTTGCATGCGCGGTCCACCTGATGAGTTAACCATCTGATTATTTTTGCACCTGGTCATCTGCGTAGTGTGGCCAACCTGATACACTACTTATATGTTCCACTTAAGGTTCCAGGCTGGCAGATTTGCTCGTATATGTTGGTGTATGGTCTTACAATTCTCATAGGTACTCATGGAACTTAACAGGATCATTGGCCTATAAGTTCATTCCATGTTGGATTAGAATCATTAGATTGGAAGGAAGGTTACCTTTTTCTCACGAGTAGTGATCTTTATCTATCTATATGATTAAGTTTTATGCTTGCACTTGACATTTTGTGCTCATTTCTATGATTTGGTTGGCTCTCTTACAATTTTAATTTATTATTTTTTCTCAGTAGGATCTGATGATTTTGCATTCATCCCATTCTTAAAAGCTGCTCTGCCTTTTCCAGATTCTAATATTGTCTTGATATGCAGAACCCAGGCTTTGACTTCTCACAGGCCCAGTTTAGTGGAAATTGCCCTGATCCAAGGACATTCATGGGCGGTATACGCTCTGATTAATGAGGGCGGTATACCATAATCCCAGTACCATGTCATTGGCTTGATCTAACTGGTAAATAAAGACTGGAAAAGCTGCTGTTATTTAAACAATTCTGTAACATGTTCACTTGTAAAGTCTCAGTATATGTTTTGCTTTAGCTGTGTTTTGATTGTGCTGGATTTTGGCTCATGCCATCACCATATGTTAGCTTGGCTATATGCTAGACTAGAAGATTTAAGCTGTTCAGTATCTTTGGCCTTCTTTTGTACCATTTGCTATCAATTTTCTCATGCCTTTTTGTAAGACCCTGATTGAAGGGTTAATATTTTTCCTACATGTGAGATCTTTTGGGGCATGGTCCGTCTGCACTATGGCTCATCAGATCAACAGTCTGGCTTACCAAATCATGGGCGGTGCTTGTATGGACTGGAGTGCCAGGACACGGATTGCATGCTTACTCAAAAGCGAGAAGAAAAGGTAAGAAAGGCATTTCCTCTGATATTCAAAAACCAACCACAGCCTTGCAGACCTGGTGTAGTATACCCTGAACTAGAGGGAAGAATTTCTGTACTTGATGGTTGATTGGCAGCAATGGGAACTTGAACGCAATGGTGGGGTTTGAAAATAATTGTCTCCTCAATGACAAGTAACGTATTTAAGATGTTTTTATCTCAAAACGGCCATTTGGTTTGATATATGGTATCTCAGGGCTATCAAGATGCTACTTGGGCGTGTGTTTGCAGATGCCCATTGCAAGAAGCATTATTCTTCATTGATCAATGTCATTCACTCTCAGGCATTCCAGTTACCCACCATTACTGGCCTCCTTATGCACTATCGGATCTTAAGATTTACATGCTTTTTTCTTTCTTTTTTTTGCCATTCTCTATGGCAGCGGGGTGGGCTTTTCATGGGCCAGGAAGATCTGCCCCAACTGGTTTGGATGGGAGCCTATACCAATCCAGGTCTTCTCTGTTGACAGCCCTAGCAATTATGGTATGTATTGGCAAAGCTCAGATGTTGCATCCCGTGGATGTGATTGGTGATTGCTGATGAATGCAAAATATTTCTCTTGGTCTTATGGGATTCCTAACAAATCTTCCGTCGGTGATGTTAAAAGGTGCTCAACGAAGGTACCTGCACGCCCACTTTTGTGAAATCTAAGTCATTCATTTGGTCAGCATAGTGAAAGGACCATATCCTATTCTCTCTCCCTTTAAGCTAATCTTCTACATTTTTACATGAAGAAAAGATGTCCCAAGCAGACAGGAGATGTTGATTGCCTAGATTTTCAGGGAATCCCCCATTTTGAGGACTGATCACACACCATGTGAATGTTTTGGATCAGCAAAAGATGGCCTCTGCACTACAAGTGCTATAGCAATCTACCAGCTGAGGGTGATAAATGTATGTAGGCAGTGTATCATCTAGATTGTCTGATCAGCGACCAATCTTGCGGACAAAACACCGCCCCAAAGTAGGGTGAATTTGATAGTATAAAAGCATAGAGGTTTGCTGACTCCACGGAGCTGCACATATCCACAAGCGGGCATATATGCAAGTATCAAACACGTGAGTTCTGAGTATTCCAGAAGGCTGGAAATAATTTAGATCTGCTCCGTAGAAAATCAAACAATTTCCCTCCAGGTGGACTACAATATACGGTGTATATTGACGGTTGAATTTCTTTTCTAGTCATTTTTTTTTCATATGCTTTGGCCCTCTCCTGGGGCTCCAAATGGCCTGATGTGCACTGCTCCCACACGTGTGGAATTAGCAAAAACCATTTTATTTTATTTTATTTTATTTTGAAAAAGGGTTAGCGGCTAACAACATTTCATTGGAGGAGAGATTGATAGGATGATAAGTACAAGGAGAATTGAACAATAGTCCATACCTGATAGGGTCGGCTAAAGAGAGCGTGGAGGGGTCTATTTTCTCAATCGTATACATCTGCAAAATGCTGCTGGAGGCCAGGGATGGTACAGGACCTTTTGGGCTTCCAAGTTTGTATAAGGAAAGATGACAACCGTTGCTTTGTCGGGGCCACCCAACGAAGGTTTAGGATTTTATTTTTATTTCCATTTACAAGTGGAGTTATGAACGAACTATTCAAAGGAGAGCCCATATCGTCAACTATATCAGTGCAAAAAATGTGTTGAATCAATGGCCATGAGGCCCTCTTAATCGTAGCTGTTGGTGGTGGAGATCCTAAGTAATTCCCAAAACAGCTTGTTAATTAAACTTTTAATTGGTCGTCGGTATTAACATTATTTATTTTTGAAACTGTTTTTCTACAGTTAGAAATCGAGATTAAAAAGGGAATTAACAACTGTTTCAAATGAGAGGCCTGTTTCACATTGGAGGAGTTTATGATTCGACCATTTCGTTGCTAGATCAGACCTATATGAAAAGTGGATTAGCATTCCTATTAAACAAAACAAAAACAAAAACCAAAAAATAGAAAAAATGAGAAAATCAAAAGAAAACAAACACTCCCCCATTGCAATTCTCAATCTCACCACATTCTCATCCTCATTTTGGGTGACAATACTCATGCCTTTTTATTTCACAATGTGCTCCCAAAACTCTCTTCGCTACAACATAGCATTACATCTTTGTAATATATTAAGCCAGCAATTTTGGGAAAATTTTCCCACGTCCCAAAAATTGAGAAGAATGGAGCCAGAATCCTTTTGGGAGAGAATGCTTGGTATTTGTGTCGCACTCTCTCTTCAATTTTAGATCTTGTTCAGAGTAGCTGCGGAAAGAAGAAACAGCAAAAGATAGATGTTTCTTCAGGGTGCTAGAAGAAGTTGTCTGGCATATCCTTTTTCGAATAAATCTACGAAAGAGATTGAGTCCTAACAGTATCTTATTGCTCTCAGTTTCCAGCCATACTTTATTTTGTCTCCAAGTCCTTTCTCATGACCATAGTGAAACTCTCACATTCTCACAGAAGGATCAAAAAGACAGTCCTGTCAATGAACATTTTCTCACATCTCATATGAATCACTTCACGCATTCTACTGAGAGATAAAATCAAGCGCAGACTCCATTCTTTTCCATCAAATTTGCCATTTTTATTTTTATTTTTTTGGAGAGAACGCAATTTCATTAAAAAAAAAAAAAAAAAAAAAA
Organism: Magnolia changhungtana; assembly: GCA_030180095.1. NCBI lineage: Eukaryota > Viridiplantae > Streptophyta > Magnoliopsida > Magnoliales > Magnoliaceae > Magnolia > Magnolia changhungtana. Next base: position 357,731 of record JASAUF010000436.1, on the reverse strand, counting down.
AAAAAAAAAAAGTAGCGAGAGAACGCAATTTCATTAAAAATAAAAAATAAAAGTAGCGAAACTACAAGAGAAAAGAGAACAAAAAGAAAGAGAAAAACGTAAAAACAAAGAGAAGGCTACGCAGAGCTAGCGTAAGCCATTAAGTAACAAGGAAAATAAAATCCACTTCCCTTAAGGTGTCATACGTGGCCCATTCGATCACCAATTTGAGAGCTTTGAAGGCAACTTTCTCCACGGAGGAGGTGGAGTTGCGGAAACATCTATTATTTCTTTCCAACCAAACTGACCACCAAATGACCAGGATGGTCATTCTCCAAATCAGCATAAGAGACATTTTAAAATTATGCATGCTCAACCAAGGGCAGTTTTATCATTTAGTTGTGCCTTTAATGCTCTCACACCCACTCCCACTTTGATGTAGAGCGGGCCGCGGACAGTTTCATGGCTAAGATGGATCAGAAAAGGCCCGGTCAACGACAGAAGTGATCCGGATTGTCGGACCTTAGATCGAACGTATCTCGCAATCCGGAATGAGTTAGCTGACGTAAAATATATGATTTTGGGGTAGAACGAGCTACTTTAGCCAACCAACCCAGCTCATGGGGTTGCGACCCGGAATTGCGAAAAACCCCTAGATCGATAGTCGTTTCCCTATTTTAATTTCGTTTTTACTATAAATAGTAAGTTTTAGTTTGATTATAACTCTTCATCCGTCGGGCTTTAGGAGTTGCGCCCAACGTGAAAAGAACTTAGAATAATTAGGAGAACGGTTTGGTGAAGCCAAATAGGACACTTACTATTTTTGGCCGAAAACCTTGCGCACTAGTAGACATCACGACCGTCTATAAATAGTAAGTTTACTATTTATAGTAAGTCGCGATTTCTAGGAGCTTTAGTTGTAGTTGGATTCTGATTTCTTTCTCATTGCTTGATACCCTTATTTAAAGGGTTGTGAACTCGTTTTTATTCATTCATTAATCAATTTCGAATTTATTAGAATTTAATTCTATTTTATGCTTTCTTTTCTCATGGATTCGAGAAGTCTCTCTGAGGAGTCCGGAGAAGTTCCGTGGATTCGGAATAGTTATCCTCTTGAGGAAGACGGTGCTCGACCTCACATCCTCCCCTGCGTCACACTTTGTACGTTCTATTAGGTAGCCCAAGTTGGATTTTTCTCAAAATGTTGTGGCATAAGATAGTTTTAGAAAGTGCACATTTTATTTTATCCTTAATGGATCTCCTATTTTGATAATTGTGTCATACTTTTAGAAATGCAAAAACTCACAAAAACAATTCCATGCCTTGGAGTAGAAAGTTGATTTTGCTTTGCAAATCTTTCAATGTAAGAAGTCTTTTCCCAGTCTATTTCAGATGTAGGAGAGAAGTAAAACCACCATCGATCCATCTCTAGGAGCCAAGCGCTGATCTGATCTGTCTACAAGGTGGACCCCACACGCCATGAGTGTGTGCACGTGTGGAGGCATGGGCACATCCTACTTTTTCTCTCACATACGTACTCTCTTGGCTCAAGTAGCTATAGTGATGTCCAAGTGGGGCTTGGACGTCCTAACTCTCTCTTTTTGTTCTCTCCCTCTGAAATAATATCAATTTATAAGGAGAAAATCAAGGTTCAAGTGGTGTAGTTCTTATGCTGTTCCACCACACTATAATTTTGTTGTACTCTAAGTAAGTTTATTTACCTGCTTATACTATGCACTATAATCATTCAAATTTCTTCACTGTTTGTGGTCACCATCTTTAGGCAATTTAAGGATTAGATCAATAAATTTTAACCATTAAAATCCATCGAATATGATTTAAAACAAATCAACGATTAAGATTAAAAGTTAACAGTTGAAAACTCATGATTAACCAGTTGAAAAACTTTCATATGCTGGTCAGTTGTTAAAATACTTAATGTATGCTCCCAACCATAAGATCAATTAGGCCTCTCCATCTACACACCTTAGGCTTAGGGATTTGACTGAGATGGTACATCTCTAAGCTATTCTATCTAGTCTTAGTGTGATGGGTCTCCTGGTTTAAAAGCTTGCTATCGATCCTACTATACTGTTAGTGCCCAAGGTTCCACCAAGGATTCGTACTCCATGGCACACTTACACTTTGATGTTGGGTAAGGTCCAAGCAAACAATCATCAGTCGTACCTGATATTGAATATCCATCCTGACACCAAGTTAAGTCCCCTCACATAAGATGATGATATTCCTAAATATCGTAGGTTTAGCTGTGGCCTAAACATTGAGATTAATAGATCACAACTCTCCCTTAGTCAACAGTTGTTATGTCTAATCTCAAGCATTCGAGGACAACCGAAGAAAACTCTCAAACCCATATGAATAAGTATGTTTCACACACATTAATAAAGCCAATGAATGAATAAATAATCCATGCACTTAATCTAGGCCAAAAGTATAATACACCATTGGGTTTCCAAGGCACAACTCCCATTCGATGAAGTACTGTAGGGTCACTGGCATTGGTATTATTTCTTGGAAAGTCACATGACTTATGTGGATATGTTATTAATGTCATAATTAAAGTGCAAGTTTACTATAAATCATTAATCTATTCATGGGTTAAAGAGTGATTCCTCTAGTTGTCATAGGCTCCTGAGAGTGGACACAATAGCCATAGGCCAAAGGATATTTTGTGAACCATGGATATATATCATGCCTAGAATGTCTATAACCATTTAAACTAGGCTTGCCTGTGGTAGTAAGTGGTCATCTTGTTTTGAGGGGTCCATGATGAGTGTAAATAGAAATTCTCTACCATTAAGCTAACAAAAGTTGGTGTGTTTTTGCCTCCCAACATGAAAATGAGTATTCATGTATATGGAATCAAGTCATTAAACCTTTTGGACACATTAGAAGATTACTTCAAGTCTCTAGATCAAGAAACCCATTATTTCTTGTCTAAATTGATTTGTCTATCTATCAAGTTTGACTAATCTAATTTAGACTCAAGAATATATGGAGAGTTCAAGTTACCATTATAATGTGTTTTGAACCTCATGTCATTATAGTGGCATTGTTTATGGGTGTAGTTGGATTCATGCATTAAGATATCGTTGAGGTTCATATCATCTAATAAGGGATTCATTAATTATCTAGGAATACTTTTATGGCTTAGATATTGTTAATCTAACCATTCATCAAGTTATTTTAATCACACTTGATTGCAATTTGATGATTAAGATCTTGTGGTCCACTCAGTGATTTACATGAATGTTGTATCAAGAGGTAATTATATGAGTAATGGAAAGACTGGGTTAATTCAAATACATGAATAGATTAATAGATAGCATTATAAATATTTTGATGTAGTAAGCTATATACAACAGTCCAAATCTGGGCCTAATCCTACATAGGATATAACATAACTAACTTCAATTGTGTCCAAATTGAAAAATTCATTCTCTATAAGTAAAATAATTATCATTCGAAGTACGAGTCATAAAGGTATCGTTAAGAGAACAAAACTCCTCAATATCAGTATACTGATGTCCCAGGAGAAAGTGGTTAGCAAAGAGATTATCTGGGCCCTTGCATGTCACCAGAAAGAGGGACCTCCTCATCCACATCTCCTTGGCTGGAAAATCCGTATTGGCACTTCTCATATCATGATTTACATACAATCAACAAATCAATATATGAGATTTGCGGTTTTTGATTGAGATTTGGATTGTGTGGTACATGAGATGCTAAATAAATTAAAATATAATTTTTTTTTAAGTTTATATTTTGGTGCATCTGTAAAACTCTACCATCTTTGTAAAATCCACTCCGTACATCTGTTCTGTATGATATTTTAGGACATTATCCCAGAAATCAACTAGTTATAAGACGCAGGTGGGCCATATCATCAGGAAAAAGCCTACAAGGGTCGCCCCCTTTGTTTTGTTTTTATTTATTTATTTTTATTTTTATTATTTTTTTTGCGCGCGTCACTCGCACCTGCGTTTACCACGCACTTTCCCTGTCCATTTTTTCCCTCCCTCCGAACTCCTAATAAAATCAAAGGTAGGCCAGTGGCCCATCTCTCTCTCTCTCTCTCTCTCTCTCTCTATGGCAGCCCGGTATCTCTGGCGCAGCGGGTCGAAGCTAGCGGCTGCTGCTACCCTCGTTGGTGGAGGAGCCGCTGCAGCAGCGATTGTAACGTCGGAAGATCCATCCACCACCTTCAAGATCTGCACGGCCGTTCCCGTTCGCCTCCTCCGCGATTCTTTCACCGCTGCTGTCATCGCCGCTGCTGTCATCGCCTTCGGTCTCTCTCTCTCTCTCTCTCTCTCTCTCTCTCCATAGATGAAATTGAGATGTGGATTTATAAGTGTCCTCCATGAATGAGAAATTTGGATTCTAAATCCTTAAAACCAGCAAAAATGCAGGGAGCATTCATAACAACTCCATATTTCCCACAATCTTGGACAGATGGAGTCAGATATCCATCTGTAACATTGCTAGCGTGACTAAATTTTTACCACTTGAATAATACTTAAAACCTTTTACAATAGGTCAAGGGCAAATTTTCAATTTGGCAAGCATCTAGCAAGCATTTTCAAATTTGAATTTTTCTATATCCCCTTTTGGAATTTGTGTTTTTAATGAATTATTCCATGTTGGGAGATGTGACTGCGCTGACTTTTGGCTCACACTGAATCTCTTCTCACAAGATAATAAGGAATTGATGTCCCTAATTTAGTAGATTCAACAACTCTTTTCCTTTTGAATATAGACATTCTTTTTCTACTTTTACTAACTTGTATGACAAAATGTAGCAATTGCAGGAGTGTCTATTGAAAAAGGGCAGGTGTTAATATTGCTCCCTGATATATATCCTACAAGTTTCCCATACTGGTATTGCTTTTACATTCTGTTTGACACTAGTACACTGAGGACGTGTGTGCAGACGACATCGAAAAACCATTCTAACTCATTTCTTCCTGACATCAGGAAATTGACAAAACAGTTATGGGAGTCGGCGTTTGGAAAAAAAAAAAAAAAAAACTGAGTGAAAACTGTCTGGATGGTAGAGCAAACACCTATCTTTTGGGGGTCGTGTCACGTTAATTGAAGTGGCTCTCTCCAATATGCAGTTGTACTTTACATCATTATTTAATTGCTCCGCCAGTGTTATTGAGAAGTTAGAACTCAAATGCAGTTCTAAAGGAGAGGAGCCAAATGGGATAAGAAAATTTCCATCTAGTCAACTAGATTGCAGTGTGCAAGCCAAAGGAGAAGGGTATCCTGGCATAAGGTCATTGAAAAATGAACTGAAGAATCAAAGTTCTTGGTATCGTGTCTTTGTCCACTATGATTGGATTAGAAAATGAACTGAAGAATCAAAGTTCTCACAATCAGGCTCTCACTGCAGCTTTGTTTCGGTCTCTAGCATTAATGGGCCCAGAACATTTATCATGAACCCAGTTGTACAATCGTAGATAAGGTCCCAGGGGCCACATCTAGGGTTGGACTCCCAAAATGAACTCATCTCTTTGACAAAGTGATTCAAAGTACAGTAATTACAAGGCCTTTATCTGCTCTCTCACACGTAAATCCATCGAGATCCTATTTTTCTTCTTCTTTCATAAGCCTCATAAAATTCAGTCACTAACCTCCTAATATTTTGATGTTGCCTGGGCTCACTAGTTTTTAATTAATATCGTATTGGATCATTTGAGAGCCATGATAATGTAAATTTTTCTAATGCTTTGTGATGCTCGCTTTGATTATGTAACAGTTGATGGACTAGCTTTATGTTCGGTATTTCTTTGTATCCATGCCTTTTGATATCTAATGAGTTTGGTCTTGATTTTGTTACCAGATTATGAATACTCATTGTGGGGGCTTCCAGAAGGAAGTTTTGAGAGGTCAAGAGCAAAACATGAAGTTCACCTTCGATGTGCACTTAGGCTGCAGGAACTGTGTTTTCAGAATGGAGGAATCTATATTAAGCTTGGTCAACACATTGGCCAATTGGTATGCTTTCCATCTGCTTCCTTTTATCACCCCAAGGAAGTTGGATATTTGTCTCTACCCTTGAGCTTCACAGATATACAAATCATAACACAAAATAACTTGCTAGGCACACAATACATTGTGTAATAAATAACGTCATTTTTCAAAAAAAAAAAAGTGTTGGATTATCTTGATATTATGAGGGAGCATAGTGGACAATGAATCTAAAGGATCTACTGCTGGATAGATACCTTTAGCAGCTGGGTCCTTATTCATGCCTCGGTGGTAGACTCACAAGAGCTTCAACAGGAGGCCATATGTTCAAGTACCCATTGTGGTGAAATCCCACTGTGGTGTGAGTGCGTGAGTGTGTCGAAAAAAAAAAAAAAAAACACAGATACCTTTAACTGTAATCTTCTTGAGAGTACCGTAGTAGCATCTAAATGTGCAAATGTTGTAGCAGGAGCAAGGTAGATCAAATTGTGTGGGGTTGGGAAGAAGAGTTTGCTAGAGATTGGGAAGAAGGTTTATTAGCTGATATTTAGGAGGTGCACTGTTGGGGAGCAAAGGTAGCAAGGGAAGCCTCAAAGCTTCACCCAAGCATGTTTTCAGTATGGGAGGCCATAGTTTGTGGTTCGTGGATTTAATTTGCACCACTTTTTAATGACACACCGATAGCTTGTGGCACCATGACATTGGCCATGCACATGAAATTATAAATACCCAAATCAGCGCAATCATACAATTGATGAACTAATCTTCTATTGAGCTGCGTACTTCGTATATTCTGCGAATGTTTAATGTGGTTAACTGCTCAATGTGTGTTTAACGTGGTTAACTGCTCAATCTGTGCAACGTTCCTCAATTTTCTTTTCTGGTTGCTGGTCTCTCTTGTAGGAATACTTGGTTCCTCAAGAATATGTACAGACAATGAGACAGTCCATGCTGAATAGATGCCCGGTTTCTTCTTACGAACAAGTTTGTGAAGTGTTCATGAAAGAGCTTGGAAGAATGCCACATGAAGTATGTTCTTTTTCTTTCATTATTTGGCAAATTCTTTATCCATATCATCTTGGATACATGAGATTTTCATAGTTTATATTTTGTCTCAACAAAATACGTAGCCAAAACCTCCTATTCTTGTCTTTGATTTTTTGATATGCAACCAATTGGTTGATGTGAATTGCCTTGTCTGTTGTTCTTCTTCTTTTTCTTTTCTTCTTCTTCTTCTTCTTCTTCTTTGTGTGTGTGTGTGTGTGTGTGTGTGTGTGTGTGTGTGTGTGAAGAGCAGTTTTATAGATTGATTAAATGCTCAATTGATGCAAAACTTGCCAACTGAATGAAGCAATCTTTTTATGGAACAGATTTTTGTTGAGTTTGATCCTGTTCCACTAGCAAGTGCTTCCCTCGCACAGGTTCATGCTGCTCGCATGCATGATGGCAAAAAAGTTGCTGTAAAGGTAATTTTTTTGGCGTTCTTCCATTTACATAGGCAACTAGAGTTTCAGCTCCAGATTGGAAATCTTTATGGCATAAATTAGGAACTTTTCATATTTCATGTTACATTCTTATAAATTAAGAAATTTCTTGCAAGCTGTCTTTGATGGTCCATAACTATCTTGATATGCAGGTTCAACACACTCACATGACAGATACTGCCATGGCAGATTCTGCTACAGTGGAGTTGATAGTGAATGTGCTACATAGGTGTTTTCCATCCTTTGATTATAGGTACTGTTTGAAATGGTTAACCAATAATTCTAGTTTTATATAAAATTTAGGCAACCTCCTTTTTTATGTTCGGATTTAACACACTCACACACACATAGAAATGCACATACATGCATGCAGACGTAGTTGATCGTGTGTGTGTGTGTGTGTGTGTGTGTGTGTGTGTGTGTGTGTGTGTGTGTGTGTGTAGTTTCACATATACAAATATAAATATGTATGTACACATGACGCATATAATTGTATGTGTACATTAATTGGACTCCTTTCTATAATAAGTACCATTTAATTTTGAATGCAGATGGTTGGTTGATGAAATCCATGAAAGTATACCAAAGGTGAGTAGGCTTTAACCTTGTTTAGTTTTCCTGCTTTTTCATTCGTTCTTATACTCATTTAATGCTATCTGGCTGCTGCCGCAACTACCCTGCATGATTCATCATTGCACATGGTATTAGCGTTTCTAGCGGTGGATTGTATTTCAGTTCTTTCTATTAGCCTTTTAATCTTGATGTGGAATTGGAAGTTGGAACTGCAGTCACTTCATTGTAGCTTCTTGACACAATGCTCACTGTTAGTTATTGCATGCTCTCCACTCTGTATGCCTTGACAATCCTCTTTGGGAAGGAGATCTGAAAATGATATAACCAAAATGCCCTTATTAGTTTACCAGGGAGGTCCTCATATTCCCTGACTGCTTATCTTTGTTGTCATATAAAATACTCTTTTGGTCACTCAGTTTGTAATTCCAGATTGACCTTGATCAAACTTACTCATGACTGGTAGCCCCATATTTCTATTTTGTGTCACATATTTTATCTGTTATAGAATGTACTCATGCCCTTTTTGTGTATCTGCTTGAATCTTTCTGAAATATGGAATTTGTATTATTAGTCAGCAATATTTTTATAGGAAAAAGTTGTATCTGCACAGATTGAATTGCGTGTCGGTGTGTGCACATCTCCCATGTCCCACTATCTGAAGCGTTGAATGGAAATCTTAACACAGACTGAAAAATGGGCTTTTAAAATTCCTCATTTTTGAAACCCTTGCAAAATTCTCAGCTGCCATCTTTTAGATGAGGAAGATCAGGCATGCACTGAGTCTCAGTGCTCACTGTGCACATTGAAGTCATTCCCTGATTCACTAAGTTTGATGTTATTTCTTATTACGCTTTGCACATTTTGGCTTTCTGTATGCAGTTCATTGTCTGAACAAGAGTAATTCAAAGTGAATATGATCAATTATGGTTGTGGCTATCAGGAATTAGATTTCTTGTGTGAGGCCAAGAATAGCGAGAAGTGTTTGGATAACTTCAAGAGGTTATCTCCTCATCTCACAGGCTATGTGTATGCCCCAAAAGTTTATTGGAATTTGAGTACCTCAAAGCTGTTGACTATGGAATTTATCGATGGTGCGGAAATAACTGACGTGAGTGCAATTCGAAGACTTGGAATTAAACCACATGAAGTTGCAAAATTGGTAAGTCATGTCACCAATACTAACCAGTAAATATATTGTAATTTGCTGAAAGAAGCATATATTATATATTTCTAAGTTCCAATCTGAAATTGTGCAGGTCAGCCAAGCTTTTGCAGAGATGACCTTTAAACATGGATTTGTGCATTGTGACCCTCATGCTGCCAACTTGCTTGTTCGGCCTGTACCTTCTGGAAAACGAAACATTTTTGGTGAAATGTTATTTATTTATTTATAATTTTGAGCTATTTAACCATGTGCTGTATCTGCATTTCATAAAATATTCATCGGAATGTTTGCACTGTAAACTTTTGTAGTGATCTACAGCTCTTTGCAAAAGATACCATCTACATTCATCAATTTGCCACCTTTTTGGTGAAACTTCTCTCATAGCTCTCCTTTATGAAATGCTCTGCCCAGTGTATAAATCTGCCATGCTCTCTAGATTACGGGGATGAAAATATGTTGGAATGGCTTGCACGACAAGTTTCTAAAGGGCGTGTCGTTGTTCTAGGAATCTAGGGGCTTCATTTAGTAGTGATGGATGGAAAGATTCAAGTGGCAGAATTGCTCTGTTTTTTTAATGAATTTGGCAAACTTTATTGAAAAGGGGTTTGGCAGAATCTCTTGCTTATAATATTCAGCATTGCAGTGGATGAGCAGATGCAAATGGAATGCTGAAGGATAAGGCAATTGAAAGCTCAAATTTAAATGAATTGTATGCAAATAGAGTGCAAAAGGCCGTATAGTGATGTCAAAGAGTGCAGTCTTATAAGATAATGCTAATTGATAATCAAGTTAAGGTCACTGTTGCTGTCCATCAACATTTTTTACAGGTAGAAAAACTTTAGAAACTAAAAATAAAGGAAAAAGTACCATCCATCATGGAAAAGGATATGAAGGCCTAGAAAGGGTGACTGACCCCTTATTTAGCAAAGGGAATCGGTGAAAGAATTAGCTTCTCCAGGAATGAAAAGTCATATAGATGGTCCTTTCCATTTTTATTATCAGCAGCATTCATGAAGCGATTTAATGAATTAGAAGAGGTTTTGAAGCTTCTTTAATTTGCATGTTTAATTTGTCAATGAGAAAATGCTTGGGAAGGAAAAAAAAATTGACAATTGAAGTCTTCTTGCCAGAACACTAAGTTAAGGTAATTGTTGTCTCATGCTTTATATTATATCTCAATCCTGATGGACAAATATGATCAAAGTGATTTATACCACGCATGTACCTCAGCATATCCACATATCTTGATTTTCTGTATATTAGTTGTGTTGCGCAGCACGCCAACAACGCAGTGAACCGAGATCCAATCTCAAGTCTCACCCACAAACGATAAACAAGAAGAAATATAAACTAGAAAAAGAATTAAAGCATTCCAAACAAACCACAAGACAAGATATATGTGGAAAAACCCCAACAAGGGTAAAAAACCAGGGATGCAAACTTCCACTATGAAGAAAAACGAAGATTACAAGGCAATATACTAACCTCTCCTTTGGAATTACATAGAAAACCCTTTGTCCACACCTTAGAATTATTTCTCATCATACCTAGAAAAGCCTTAGGGACCCCTATTAATAGTTTAGGCAACTCCCTTTCGCACCTCTGCGAAAGCTGACTCCAAAATCCGCAGTCCGCATCAAATCCGGAAACGAATTTGCGTAACCTCGACTGGTCGAGCAGACTGCATGACCAGTCGAGCGGACCCCTCAACCGGTCAAGCACCTCGGAACCCAAAATCTGATGCTTGCTAGACTTTGAGTCGAGCCAGTCCGCGACTGCTCACGACTGGTTGAGTGGGGCACTCGACCGGTCGAGCAGCCCCCAGGTGTGGCTCCACATCTCAACAAGCTGAATATTCTGAATTCCATGCTGAAGTCTATCATTTTTGCATGAATCCATGAATAAAATCCTTTATGTGGGTTTCTTATGTTCATTAGGTTTATATTTTCCCTTCTCATATGTAGGCAAGAAAAAACCACAATTGGTATTGCTTGACCATGGCCTATACAAGGATCTTGATTTTACAACAAGAACCAACTATGCTGCACTTTGGAAGGTATTTTCATCTCATAATTGCTGAAGGAATTTGTCTCCAATGCTTGTAGGGGTTATTGGTCCTCATTAATAATGCTCTTCTATCTCTCGTCCATCAATACTTGTTACAGGCTTTAGTATTTGCTGACGTTAATGCAATAAAGGAAAATAGTGCGAAACTGGGTGCAGGAGAGGATCTCTATGCTCTATTTGCCGGTATTCTTACTATGCGGCCATGGAATCGGGTCATTGATCCAGCTGTCGATCATTTGGTTATAGAAGGCAATGATGGTGATCGTTCAGAACTGCAGGTGATTTTCTAGTTCTTTTGGCATATCATATCTAATCTGTCAGAGTCTAAAGCTAATTGGGGATTCAGGTTATTTTGTTTGGATTCGATGTTCCCTTTTTCCCTTTACGCCGATACACTTAAGATCAGCTTGTTTGATTTTACTAAGTGTCGAAGAACTTTCATGCTCCTATTCCATTACATATTCATGCATTTAAAATTTTGGTAGCCTTAAATTTCAAGATGCATCCTAAGAATCTTGATCCTCTTCAGAATTTTCTTGAATATGTTTTTGTGCGACACACTTTAAATGAGTTCTGACCCCAGGTTACCTATAATTAAATGTAAAAACCAACTACCAACTTCTTGTCATTAGCAAATATTTCTATAGTAATTCCTGGACTTGTTAGATAACGGGTAGTTGCCTGATGATGATGAGGTGGACCAGGTGGTTGTTCTGTAGAATGCTTGCCCTTGTTGTTCTGCGAACCACTTGTTGGACTTATCTAAGCCTTCAATAATTCTGGTTATGTGGGGTGTCATGGAAAACTTTTTAAGGGAGCTTTAGTGCCTAATATGACATACTTCCTCTCTTTGGCAGATGTATGCTTCTCAGTACTTCACTCAGATCTCAGAGCTGCTAAGGAGACTCCCTCGTGTAATTCTGTTAATGCTCAAGACAAATGACTGCCTGCGAGCTGTCAATCATTCTCTGGTATGCCATACAACTTGTTGGGCCTGTTTGGACTTGCTGAAATTGAAAACTGTAAATTGATTTTCCACGCAAATAAAATTTCCGGTGTTTTTTTTTTTCTTTTTATTAAAAAATAAATAAAAAATCATGGAAAACCAATTTCCATTTTTTTTGTCAAACTTACAGGAAAATTGCCCTTTTCAATCGCCATTTTAAAACCTTAAAAATACAATTTCCTCACTTGATTCCATCTCCTTCCCCATCTCAACCCTACATCCTCTGCACCATTTAAATGATCTTAACCATGTGGACCCATCCTTAATCAATCCTAATCACCAGCATTTCCACATGGAGCCTACCATAAGATTATATTAATCAGGTAGGCTTATAGTTAGTCAATCCTAAACACGTGTGTTTACACATGGGGCCATAGTTGGTAATCTTAATTGTGCTTCCCATCGTTAATTGATCATAAGCTCATAACCATGTGTGTTTCCACTCTACAAAAAAAAAAAAAAAAAAAACCATGTGTGTTTCCACAACAAGCCCATACTTAGATGATCTTAACCATGTGGGCCCATTATTAGTTGATCATGCCATGTGTATTTCCATGTTGGGCCCATTGTTAGATGACCTTTATTATGTGGTGCCCATCGTTTGTCGATCTTGCCATGTGTATTTCCACTTTTGGCCCATTGTTAGATGATCATAACCATGTGGGGCAATCTCTAATTGACCATAACAAAGCCTATTTCCATGTGATGCTCCTCACTGTATGATCTTAACCATGTGGTGGTAATTGTTTGTCAATCTTAACTTTTCTATTTCCACATGGGGCCCATTGTGACACAATACTGGTGCACATGTGGGCGGACGCTGTGTGGGCGGGGTCTAAGGACTTAGGCGAGCTACCAATGGTTGGCAAGCTACTGTGTATGCAGTGGGGTGGAATGGTGTCCCGTATCGGAAGCGCTGTCCGAGTAATGGTGGTTATATATGTGGTTCAAACCTTCATAGTACGAGGCCTTTTGGGGGAATCCTCCAAGAACAAAACTGTGCTGGGGAGTCTCCCAGAGCGGACAATATCGTACAATGTTGGTCGGGCCATTACAAATGGTATCAGAGCCGAGGACGGCTCTGCTCTCGGTGGGGGATAATGTGATACAATACTGGTGCACATGTGGGTGGACGCTGTGTGAGCGGGGTCTAAGGACCTGGGTGAGCTACCAGTGATTGACAGGCTACTGTGTATGCAGTGGGGTGGAACGATGTCCCACATCGAAAGCGTTGTCCGAAGTAATGGTGGTTATATATGTGGTTCAAACCTTCATAGTACGAGGCTTTTGGGGGGAGTCCCCCACGAACAAAACCGTGCGGGGGAGTCCCCCAGAGCGGACAATATCGTACAATGTCGGTTGGGCCATTACACCCATCATTAGTTGAACTCAAGCACATGAATTTCCATATAGACTTGTCGTTAGATCATTTAACCGTGTGGGGCCCACGATCCTATCCAAGTTCACATGTGACAGACTAACAGTAAGAGATAAGCCATTGATCATGGTTATTTATTGATATGCATACCTAAGTCCTAAATTTTCTTGGAAATGAGGCGTCTATCAAATAACAGGAGTGGAAAATTAGACCAATTTCCTTGGCTCATGAGAGAGTGCTCAGGGGCATTCAATCAAATATTGGATGGGTGATTAGCTCTTATAGAATAAAGTTGAATAGAAAGAAAAGAAAATGGTGAAAACAGTATTTCATTTCCACCAATTTTCCTGGAATGTTATTTACAAGAAAATCGATTTTTGAAAATTTCCGTTTCAAGGCCCTAGGTTCAATTGAAAAGAAACTTCATTTTTACTTTGCTATATGGCTTCTGTTATCCTTCAAATGCATGCTTTTTATTGTGATGATGTGGAACTTTATGGTCACTTGAATGTATTTCAATCCTGTGTTATCTGTAGGATGAGTGGAATTAGTTGTGCACATCATCATCATTTAAGCCTTATCCCAATTAATCAAGGTTGGCTATGTGAATCCTATTCTGCCATTTCACTCTATCAAGAGTCATTCCTTCAGTTAGACAACCATAGGTCATCAAGTCTTTTCTTACTACCTCCATTCAGTGTTCGAAATATCGGTATCACACAATGTATCGCACCCTTGCGATACAGATACGTATCGGTTATCGCACGGGATATATCGTTTGTATCGCATAGTTTATCGCACTTTTTGGGAAACATGGGGAAACATTGGGAAAATGGTTGTTAATGAAACTTTGGGGATTGTTAAAAAGGCCCTTAATACACACTTTTAAATCATAAAGTTTCATAAAAGAAGTGTACATAATAGATTTCCTTTGTATAGGGTCCTAAGCTATGCGTTGTCCGATTGAACTAAGATAACTATATTCAGTATCAACCCCGTCCATCCGTTTTTCCATGTCATTCCAGGGCATTATCCAAAAAATAAAACAGATCCAATAATTAGGTAGACCATACCATAGGAAACAATGGTGATTGACCATTAGTGGGCCACAAAAGTTTTGGATCAAGCTAATAATAGTTTTTTCTCTTCATTCAAACCATAAAATTAGCTGGTAAAATGGATGGACGGAGTGGATAAAATACATGAATTATAGTGGGCCCACAAAGTTTACAAAGTACACTGTTAACTAGGGGATCCACTTCCCACCACATCGGGGGTGGGGCGCTAATCGTACGCAGATTTCCTGCTAAGCTCCTTCACTCGAAACTTAGGTGGGGCCCATTGTGATGTTTGTAAGAAATCCACCTCATCCATTCGTTTTTTAAGATCATTTTAGCACTTGCGAGCAAAAAATGAGCAGGATGCAAGACTAAAGTGGGCCGCACTAAAGGAAAAGGTGGGTATGAAAATTCCTACCATTGAAACCTCCCTGGGTCGACAGTGATATTAACATGCCATCCATACCGTTCATAACGTTATTCCTACACGGATGAATTGAAAATACAAATATTAGTCTGATTTAAAACTTATGTGGCCCCACGAATATTTTAAGTGTGGAAGTTCAATCATCACATTTTTGGCACACTTGAGTATTAGATCCTACTCATTTTTTACTCCATGTCCTAAAATGATCTCACCAAACGTATGGACGGAGTGGATTCCTCACAAACATCATAATAGGCCCCACTAAGGTTTCAAGCGCAGGAACTTCCTGCGGAAGGCTTTCGTAGGAAATTCGTGTACGGTGCTGACGCTCCTCGAGCTCAAGTTGTACAAAAATTTCAAAGTTACATGGCCCCACAATAATGTATTTATTATATCTACACCGTTCATGCATTTGGAGAGATCATTTTAGATCATGAACCCAAAAATGAGTCATATCCAAAGCTCAAGTGGACCACACCACAAATAGCAGTGGGGGACTGATTCTTACCATTAATACATTCGTAGGGCCCACCATAATGTTTATTTCCCATCCAATTTGTTAATTAGGTCACACAGACCTGGATGAAGAGGAAAAATAAATATCATATTGATCCAAAACTTCCGTGACCCCCAAAAGGGTTTCAATGCTAGATGTTCAATCTACCACTACTGTTTGCAATGTGGTATAGTTGATCTTTGGATATATCTTATTTTTCGGCTAAAGCCTTATGAAGAGCTCGCCAAATGGACGAACGGTCTGGATATAACACATACCTCATGATGGGACCCACAGAACTTAGTGACATCAACACAGTTAGCTCGGTGGTGTGCGGCACTCGTTTGGGATAAAAAAGGCTCGAACGACCTTTAGTTTTTAAGCAGAGAGGGTTCCAGAAGCCGGAACCCTAAAATTTATCCCAAATCTCATCGTCTCGACGAGGATGTCTCCAGATTTCTCTCCAAAATCGGAGATTTTATTTGCGGTAACCTAGGAACGACGCTTCAATTCGAATGGCCCACCAAATGGAAGCTTCCGATCATGGCGATCTTATCTACAAGTACCGAAATCTACCCTCTAATTTTTTTTCCCGATTTTTTCGGATGACGACGTCGATGTCCGACAATAATGGAGAGGAAATCGCACGATATCATCGAAATATCGTGCGATATCGACGATATATCGGCCGATATCTGGATTTTGGATTTTTTGGTATCTTCCGGGGGTTATCGTGAGTGTATCGTCTCGCAGGGGTGCGATGCCGATAATATCGGCCGATATCGGTATTTCGAACACTGCCTCCATTCACATCCCGTTGGGACTTCCCCATGCCCCTTTAGAGTCTTCTACTTGTACCAAATCACTCCTAACTGGTGCAGTTCTTAGTCTCCATTGCACTTGACCAAACCATCTAAGTCTACTTGCCCTCATCTTATTACCTATTGGCTCTACTCGTTAAGTTCCCTCGAATGCATTCATTTCTAGTTCTATTCTTTTTTATCTCACCACTCATCTATCTCAAGTCTCAACATCCTCATTTCAGCTACACTCCACTCATCCTCTGAGAATTTTGTTCCTAGGAAATTAGCTATGCACCTAATATCCTATTCGATGAGAGTATACCACGCGTAACATTTCAAATCGTATTATAAGAGATGCATGGATGCAATTATACTCACTGGCAAACAGTCTTCTGTTGGTTTCCCTATTAATAGTGTTTGACTTGCCCTTCCTTGCTTCGGGACAGAATCCAAGAGTGTCATACTTGATTTCTCCAACATTTGACAAGGAGTGATTCACCACTTCAGTTGTCATAAATTTTGAATCAATGTTTTAGTGGTCCTGATAGTTGGACACAAATTTTCTCCTTTTCCCTGTTTTTCCTCCCCTTCCCTTTTACAGCCGGCTGGCACTTCTCTTTTCCCGGACGATTTCCTGATATTGTGAGAGAGTGACGGTTCACATGCCCATAGCCACCGTACATATATGTTCCTTTAACCGAACCTAAATGTATGTCATGATCAAGGTGTTCCATATCCATTTTTATGGCTGATGCACGATACAGGGGTGAAATGGGATTCTATTTAAAATCATTTTTTCACTTCTCGCATCCCTTTTTTTTTGTCTTTTTTAAAGATTATTCTATAGTAGATTTCGACCACTCTTACTATAGTTTTTAGGATTAATAGATTGAAGCGATTTGGGTGAATAGAAGCTCCAAGGCCATTTAAAAAAAAAAAAAAAAAAATCAAAAAAATGGTATTGATGCCTTTTTCCCCCCCTAATTTTAGTTTTAATGCTTAATTGTGATGTTTAAATATAATAGACACATAACCATATTCATAAATTCACCGAAAAGCCAGATATAACATTCACCAAAGAGTAGATCGTTATGTTACCATCAACAAGTTCAAAATAAAAAATGAATATATATTTGGAATTTTTATATTATTTTGGGTTTTCTAAATATCTTTCGAAAATTTTTCGGGAAAAAAAATAAAATAAAAAATAATCAACTGTTACAAGGTTCGTTATACCCCGTATGGCCGATATGTGTATTAGTAACAGTAATGACCGTTATAGCCACCATTACCGATATGGAATACCTTGGTCCCGATGTAGTTGGGTCATATCCAAATATCAAACTAATTCTAATTATTGGTTTATTGGCCATCAAATGGACAATTAAACATGAAAATTCAAATATATTTGTTGTTATCTAACCTCTTGAATTGGCAGCAGCATAGACTATAAGAACATTTCAGATGATTTTGGCATCTTTCATCTTTTACAGTTGCAGGGGTCTTCTGTTGACACGTTCTTGATTATTGGAAAAGTTTCATCAGAGGCTGTTGCCCAGACAAAGATGTTGCAAAAGAAATCTGTTTTGACATGGCTAAGCATATGGTTGGAGGAGATCTTGCTGGAAGCTCGACTTCTAACTATGCAGATTGCCTTATGGCTTCTACAACTCAGGAGAGCTTTGTCTGGGTGATTACTCCATTTTTTGTTTCACAGCCCCATTTCTTTGCCCATGATCTTATAAAGTCCTGAGATCTGCTTGAGGTCATGTTACATTAGATCATTGTGATATTATTATCATTTTTTTTCTCTATGGGCCATTAAAATAAAATATATATTTTTTTTTTTGGGGAGGAACCTGTATAACAATGTCATA
Organism: Magnolia changhungtana; assembly: GCA_030180095.1. Taxonomy (NCBI): domain Eukaryota; kingdom Viridiplantae; phylum Streptophyta; class Magnoliopsida; order Magnoliales; family Magnoliaceae; genus Magnolia; species Magnolia changhungtana. The sequence goes on along the minus strand of JASAUF010000436.1, from coordinate 339,424 downwards.
TTGTATTTACCTGACAAATGGGGGAAATTGATAGAGATTGATGAGTTTCAGTTGGAATGTAACTGCATATGAAACTGATTACTATACATTAGAATTATTATTTTTGTTGAATTTGTGAGGCAATGAGGCATCTGAGATACGACCATTGGTTTTCCATTTTAGATGCATGAATTAATGACTTTTTGGATTTGGGGACAGCCATGTACATATGCATATGATTCTTCATTCTCTTCCCCTCCAAATAAATCAAAAGATAGAGAAAAAGAGAGGAATATTGGAATATTTTTAGTGTGATCATTCAACATATAAGAATATTAGCATACTAGTGAAGGGAACCTATTCTCTCTTATCACTAGGAACGGTCACAAAGCTACATACGTGAGAATCTAGGTGAGCGAATTTAGAATACTCGATCCAAAGACATTCATGGTCTACTTGGGTTTTCGGTTAGTGTAAGTGGGGACCATGATCCAGTGATCGAATCTGTTGGGCCCCCACTGTGCATGGACTACTATAAAATGGTAAGGTAATCCTCATGATAGACAATTTTAACATGCAAATAGACAAGAAAATGCTCATGATCGGAGGTGGAATCTTACAATCTAAGAGATATAAAGGTGATGGTCCGCCATGGCAGGCCACATTTTGACCAACTATTTGTATAATTCAAAATACAATATTTTTAGAAATGATTTTTAACATTTTTGTGATTTAGAAACACAATGGCATGTCGAGGTTTAGGTAACTAAAATGAGAGATGAAATCAGTTTTGAGTGGCAACCAAACAGGGTCTTAGTCTTTAGCATTGAAATTGCAACCTACTATCCATACAATATGTTCATGTAAATATCAATCCAGGGAAGAAAAGAGTGGCATATTTAACTTTGGAATTTTCATGGCCCACTATGTACTTCCAAGTGCTTCCCTTTCACGTTTTTCCTTTCCTTTTTCGGGCAGTTTTTTTGTGCAGATCGATGTATATGATAGTTGTCCGCCCTTTTTGTAGGGACACTCCTGAATGTTTGTAAATTTTCTCCAGTAATGAACAGGCCGTTCGTTTTTTTATAATAAAAAAAAAAAAAAAAAAAAAAAAAAAAATGTACTTCGAAGCTGAGACCGTTCCATGCAGCACCAACACAAGTAGGGCAGTCAAAGGGTTGGGTTCGGACTGGACCAAAGTCAGTCCAAGCCCAGCGTAGATAGTAGGAATTAACCCCAGTCCAGAAGCTCTGATTGGCCTCAAGTTAATAAGTGGCCCAGCTTGAGCCCGGCCCTAGCTCAAGCCCGGATGTTGATTGCTGTTAATAAATTGCTTAATCCAAAGAGAGTGCGGCCCTTACCGTGAGGCCCACATTGATGTATGTATTATGTATTTTTCCAGATCATTTCAGGGCACTATCCCAAAAATGAAGTAGATCCAATTATCAGGTGGGCCATACCATAAGAAATAGTGGTGCTTGAATGTCCTATCATTAAAAAACTTCTTAAAGTACACTTTAATGTTTTCATAGTGTTTATTTACCATCCAATATGTTTCCACATGTTGATAAGGTTGCATAAGCGAGAAAAAACAAATATCAACTTGATCTAAAACTTTTCTGGCCCATTAATGGTCAATCACCACTGTTTCTATTGGTATGGTCTATGGATCTACTTCATTTTTTAAAAAATGTCCTAAAATGATATGGACGGATACATACATCAAGGTGGGCCGCATGGTAAGGGCCGCACCATCTTGGTGAGGCCGGAGTCTCACGGATTGCGTCCTACCCTGGGCAGTTGGGGCCCACCATGATGTATCTGTTTATCCATGCCGTCCATCCCTTCTCTCATCTAATAAGGTGTGTGTAAAAAAAAAAAAAAAAAAAATTGAGTCAGATCGAACGATGACTCTTGCATTTAATGCAACCATGCTTATTATTTAGTGTGGTCCACTTGAGTGCTGCATCTAACTCATTTTTTCTGAAAATAACTTAAAATGATATGAGAGAATGGATGAACGGTGTGGATAAACAGATACATCACGGTGGGCCTACCGACAGAACTGCCTCATTGGGGCTAAAGACGGGGCGGAGGTTAGGACGCAATCTCACTTGGTCCGCTCTCCCTCATGAAGGAAAACAGCCACCGTCAGTATCGGGCGCGGCTTCGGTGGATCCCAGCTACCGAGGTGCGTGAGACCCTCACTGTGGGGCCAACCTTAATATAATTGGCTACATCCATGCCGTTCATCTGTATTGAAAAATTATTTTAGGACACGATTGAAAAAATAAGCAGATCCAAATCTTAGATAGACCATGGTATAGGAAACAGTATTAATTGACCATTAAAAACTTATCGTGCGCCGCAAAAGCTTTGGATCAAGATGATATTTGAGTGGTCTCATCATATAAGTCTTTGTGACCATATCAATAGGTTGGATGGCAAATAAACATTACGGTGGACTCTATTGGTGGAGATTCAATCATAAGTCTTTACTGTTGTGTGGTCCACCTAAGATTTGGGCATGCTTATGTTTGGGATCATAGCCTGAGTTTTGAAATTGGTTGGACGGTGTGGATTTAAAAGCACATACATTACTGTGAGCCCACAGTCAGGGTCTCACGCACTTGGGTAGATCCAGGGGGGAAACGAATTGGCTACTCCCCCGCCACCAGCCAATGGCTGATGGTCGGTGCTTTGTGGGCCCACCATGATGTATGTGTTTTATCAATTCCGTCCATCTATTTTTATAATCATTTAATGGTATTAGAGAAAAAATTAGGTATATGTCAATCTCAAGTGGACCACATTACAGGATATAGTGTTGAATGAACGTCAACCATTAAACACGTTCTGGTGGCCATAAAAGTTTTGGATCAAGATGGTATTTATTTTTTCCCTTCATCTAGTTGTTTATGACCTAATTAACAGATTGGATGTCAAATAAACAGTACATTGACCTTAGGAGGATTTTAATGATGGATATATAATCATTATTGTTTTCCTGTGGTGTGGTCCACCTGAGATTTATATCCCTCTCATTCTTTTCATTATGCTATAAAATGATCTGTAAAGATTGATTAAAGGAATGGATTAAACACATATACTCTCGTGGGGCCCACAGAGCACCGACCATCAGCCACCGGGCTGGTGTCAAGGGGAAGTAGCCAATCCGTCTCCGATCCGGGGTGTCACCTAATCCGCTCCCGTCAGTATCAGGTTCGCACTTCAAAGCAACCAAGCTGCGACAGGTTTTCAGGCACGTGATGATCAAGGCCGTTCGTTTACAAAAAAACCCGGAAAGATGCACCATCCTCTTCCCAAGTAATGTCGTCTCATCCACCGCCACACACGCACAAGTGGCAATCTTATTGAAAATCTGGACCGTTGAAATCTTGAGCATTAACCTGGATGATGCATAGCATGAAATTTTACTAATAAAATGATATGAAGCACCACTGGTATTTCCTTTCGTCATCCAAAAACAGTTAAACAACCACATCAGCGTAAACCTTTGTTTCTAGTCCATCTAAATCAGGCCCCTCAATTTGGACGGTTAAAAATGAAATAAAAAAGAAAGAAAGAAAAAAATAAAATCTAATGATTCTAAAATATGGCCACTTTAAATAAATTGAGTTAATATATGCTACGTGTACAATTTAAAGAGCGACTGCGTGTGTGTATGAAACACTATTAGCTGCCCGAGCATCGCATCACATGAGCTCATTTTGAAAAAGAAAAGAAAAAACACGATAGTAGCTAGTTGGAGGAGAGGCGCCTCGTCTTTCCTCCACATTGCATTAACCGCTCTTTCATCTCTGTCTTTTCTTCTGCTGCAGCTGCTCATATCTCCTCCTTCAAAGCAATGAAAGAGAATATAAAGAAAAAAAGTAGTAAATTGAGACAAATGAAAGTGAATATAGAGAATAAAATAGTAGATTGAGAAAAAAAAAAAAAAAAAAAGGAGAGAAAGAAGCCATCCCATCCCAAATACTAGCAGCTGCTGCTACTCCAGCTGCAGCCATGGTTCGTGAAAAAGAAGAAGATGAAGAAGAAGAAGGAAAGGAAGAATCAAAAGAATCAGAATCGACGACAACCAATCCAATGCAGTGTTGGCGTGGCCTTGTCGTCGGAAACTACTGCCACGACGTTCTCATCCAAGACGGTCATGTCATTGGCGAGAGTCTTGGTGGAGCTTCTTCTTTCATATCCAACATTTTCGATGGCCTCTCTCTTCCCTGCTCCTACATCTCCAAGGTCGGCCCTGATTTCACCTACTCCGTCTCCCACCCTCCTCTCCTCTCTTCTTCTTCCCCTTTCACAACCCTTTTTCACGCCCATCTCTCCCCTTCTCTTTGCCCCGATCACGACCGCGTCCTCCGTCGTCTCCGTTCCTCTGATCCCATCTACCCCTCCGACCTCCCTTCCCTTCCTTCTCCTTTCGATTTCGGCCTCTCCGTCGGTGTCGCTGGTGAAATCATCCCCGACACCTTAGCCCGGATGCTCGACCTCTGCTCTCTCGTCTTCGTCGACATCCAGGCCCTCATCCGCACTTTCGACCCCATCGACGGCACCGTCCGCCACATCCCCCTCAAAGACACCGGCTTCTATCACCTCCTCCCGCGGATTCGATTCCTCAAGGCCTCCTCCGAAGAGGCTCCCTTTGTCAACATCGAAGAGGCAAGAAGGTACTGCTGCGTAGTTGTCACTGATGGCAAGGACGGTTGCAGGATCTTTTGGAAAGATGGGGAATTGCAGATCCCGTCATTCCCAACGGACCAGATCGATCCAACTGGCGCTGGGGACAGCTTTTTGGGGGGATATGTGGCTGGTCTTGTTTGGGGGTTGGCTGTTCCAGATGCTGCCCTTTTGGGGAATTTCTTCGGCTCTCTGACTGTTGCCCAAATTGGCGTTCCCAAATTCAATCCGAGGATGTTTAAGGTTCTCATTCATTCTCTTATCTCCTTTTGGATATTTGATTTTTTTAAATTTTTTTTTGCTGTTACGGTGCTATCTTTTTTCCTTGTATTCTAACAGAGATGCCACAATTCACGTTTAAAGAAGAATTTTAGTTCGTTCTCTTCCTAAATTTCTCACAGACACACTGCATCATCAAGGCAATCACAATGGCTATACTATTTTTGGCATTTAAGGTTTGCTTCTTATAGAACTTGTTCCTCACACCAGTGTTAGCTGATTTTCTCCGCCATGCTATTTGTGCATCTCACCCAGGAGGTCAAATTCAGGTTGCAGTTCAACATTAGAGGGTTTTTATTTTTCTTTGGGGGGGGGGGGGGGGCAGGGCACAGTGTTCGAAGTATCAGTATCGCTACAAGTTTCGCTGGCCAGAGAGACAGACACAATATCAATATCGGCGTTAATATCGATGATAACTGGAAATGCGGGGAAACATGGGGAAACCGGTGGAATTTTTAATGAAACTTCAGGAGATGTTAAAATGTACATATTTGCATATTTAGAAAATATTTTTTTTTTTTTAAAATAAAAATAAAAAATAAAAAATAAATGCAAAAAGAATGCATGCATAACAAGTTTCCATTTAATGGGGCCTTAAAAGCATTTGTTGTTGTAAGAAATCAGTCCAACTATCCCATCCAACCTATTTAACTATCCAACCTTCCATTCAAACATCTATCGATATTGCAAAATATCAATAATCAACAATTGGAAAGGAAACAAAAGATTGTGGTCTCAATATTGCGCGTGTTGTGATATCGATAATATGGAGATATTATTAATATTATCAATGATAAATTGAACACTACATACAACCATGTTCCCATGAAAAAAATTGAAAAATATTTTTTTTAACAAACAAATTTCTAATAATATCAATACGTTGGTGATATTATTGAAATATCATCGATACACTTATGATACAAGCATTACCTAGAATTTACATAGTCAAAAATATTGGCGATGCATTGGCGATATTGATGCATTGGCAATACAAGCGACACTTAGAATTTACATAGTTGAAAATATTGACGATTACATTAGCAATATTGATACGTCGGCGATACTTAGCGATGCATTGCTAACACCTGAAATTTCTGAAACTACCAGCATTATCGGTATCGCTACCAGTGTTATCGATATTGCTGAGCTGGAGATAAAGATAATATCAGAGATAATTCGAACACTGCTTGCACATAGCACAACTTTTATTAATGGTGATACCCCGACTAATAAGCCTATCCACTGTCAAGAATTTCTGGCGGATTGCAAACTACATGAAAGCAGCCACTCTTTCGTGAGCTGGAGACTTCCAAAGGATCTTCACTGCCAGAGAGATGACTTCATTATCTGTTTATCTGTTCTCCGGAGGAGAGATTTGACTGAGAATTTAGACGGCTACCCTCCAACTTCTTTCATTGGCGTCAAGAGGCGATAAGCAGATGGTGAAGCATAGATAATAGAAGGATTTGAGTAGTTTAACATGAATGATCTGAGTTCCTGCATAAATGTATGGTTCTCTGCATATCCTTTGTTTCTTTGCGTGTTTCTATCATTGTCTTGGAGAATACATTCTCTGCATACACTCATATGTTGAGTCCATGCACCTTGGATGCAGTTGTGAAACCTGTGACGTTTTATGTTGACATCCTCAGACAAGCATGTCTACAGGCATATAAGTATTTTGTATGGATTATTTCTTGAATCCATGCATCCGTGGTTTTTTGAGCCAACAAACCAAGGTCCAACAAGTTTGCAAACTAATGCACGAGTTCTCAGTGAATATATGAATGAGATGTTTTCTATTGTTCATAGTTGAACAAATCCGCTGCTTCAATTGCTAGTTGGGGTCCATTAGTGGCATCTTCCCAGGCTGGCTCAAGTACCACTTGAAAGAGGGGCTAATATCTTAGTGTTTCTAAATCCCAGGGAACTGAGTCCTATGGTTGTATTGTCTATGTTGGGATCGAGTGAAGATGAATTTGAAAATATGGTGCGGCTCCGTAAATGCTGAAGCTGACAATTGTTGAAAGGGATAGCTGGTGTTGAAAGCTGATAAGTTCTGGGAAATTCTCAGCCAAATCACACATCTATCCTTGGGTCCCCATTGCACAAGGACGGGAACTGATTGAGCTCATTGGGTCTTTTTAGGCTCATCGCTTTCGATTGGCTTGTGTAGAGGAATAAGTTGACAATGAATCACATGAGGAAAAGGCAAATGATCATATCCATCGTCTGGGGAATGTAGAATTGGTTGATCCTTTATTTATTCATTGTGATTTTGCTCATTGGTGGAGGTTTATTGATCTGTTTCATATATTATGGATTATGCATTTGACTAGTCGATTCTTTCTCTGACTTGGCAAGAGAGCTGTCACTTGTTAGAAGGAAAGATATTATGGAGGTTTCCCCTGCTTGTGAGTTAGTGGTCGATATGGGCTGAGCGTGACAACAGAACTTTCCGCAATTAATCTTCGGTTCTGCTGATGTGTTTATGAGATCTATATTGGATGTGATCACTTGGGTCAAGTCTTTATAGGCTTTCAAAATTTGTCCTCTAGAGCTGTTTGATTCTTCGAGCGATAGCTCTTAATTGTATCCGGGGCAATGATTTCGCCCTTTCTGTGTGTTTCCATTCCCACGCCATATGCTCCATTATCCTACTGCTCCTTATAATAACTAAGGCAAAGTTGCTATGTCAACTAAATACCGTTTATGATTTGAATAGACCTATAAGTTTCCTTGGAGCTTTTAAAAAAGGGGAAAAAAGAAAGAAAGAAAGAAGTTACCCCAGATCCCTTGAAGATCAGAGCTTTTGTCTGGATTGTCTCCCTCACAAAAATTCTCACCATTGACCACCTAATGAGTAGAGGTTGGAAGTTGGTTAACAGGTGAGGTATGTGTTGTTGTGACGAAGAAAGAGTAAATAACCTGCTGTTACATTGCAGATTTGCAACAAGTGTGCGGGATGCGGAGTTAGTTTAATATGAAATGGATTTTCCCATGTTCAATCAAAGAGATGACTGAGAGCTGGCCATCCTCAGTTTGGGGCCTCAATTGCAAACTTCTATGGATCATGGTTTTATCTGCTAGTCTTTGGAGCATTTGGTTGGCTAGAAACATCCACATTTTTAATTGGAAGTCCCTTTCAGTGCAGCAGGTGGTGAAGAAGATCTCTAACGTCCTATTCTCTTATCAGAAATTCAGGGGCCTGCCTTTTGTGATGCGTCTATATTGGTTGGAAAGATGTTCTTAATGGCGGCAGCTACCTGAAAAGCTCCACCGGCTAGTGGTCTGAGGCCGAAGTTCAATGGGTCCTCCTCATGGAGGAACCAAGATGCTGTGGCCATTGGGGGAATTCTTCATGATAGCAGTGGGTGTATGATTGTGCAATTCACTGGGACAATAGGGAATAGAGGTTCGGTGTTTGCGAAGTGGCGGCTTTACTTCAAGCTTGCAAAATTGCTAAGGAATATGCCTTCCACCTTATTATAGTTGAAGGTGATTCCAATAATGTAGTCAAGTGGGTTCTTAAGGAAGTGTCCTTTTCTCATATGCCCAGGGGGGACAGTTCTTAAGTAGACAGCCTCACTGAGGCTAGCCAGCAGCCCTGCATTAGTCATTGTTGATAGAACATGATGCATCCTGGGGGTGGTTCTGTTTGATATTGGATGGTGCAGCATCATGCTACTATGTTTCTGTTTTGTTTTTGCTTTTTCTTTTTTCTTTTTTGTCTTTTTCCCACTTGTTTGTAGTTTGCTAGTATCAAACTGGATGGTATGCCAAAAAAGGTTTGGAAGAAGGTATTCCATAACGGTAATAGCGGTCATAATGGCCATTGCCATTACCATTAAGATATGGACCGTAACGTCCATACATTTTTTTCCCATATATATATATATATATATATGGGAAAAGGTACTATGCGCTCGAGCTGATGGGAATGTCCCATGAGGTCTAGCTGTGTGGGCCCCACCGTGATGCGTGTTGAACATTTACCCCATCAGTCAAATGCACCATTCCATCGTGGGCCTAGGTCTCAAAAATCAAGTCAATCCGTGACTTGTGTAGGCCACACCACATACAGAAGTTGAGAGGGACCATGCACCATTAAAACATTCATAATCATTTTTTGGGCCCACCGAGATGTGGTTTGCAAATCCAGCCCATCCATTATGTGTGTCCCACTTGGATGAGGGTTCAGACCAAGTTTCAGCAGCATTCAAAACTCAGGTGGGCCCCACCAAGTGCTTTTATATGTTTTTGGCGTGTCTTCACATGATTTTAGATGGTATAGCCCACCTGAGTTCCGTATACGGCTGATTTTTGGGTTATCCCATAATTTAAAGGGGACCCATCAAATGCACGGTGTTGATGGTCGAGACGCATCACGGTGGGGCCCACACAGCTCGACCTCATGGGACGTTATCATGAGCTCGAGCACATAGTACCTTTTCCCTATATATATGCCCTGTAACAGACCGTTGCAAGGTCGTTACAGGACTGTTGTAGGGTCGTTATGGGTCAATTTTTTTCCATAACAACTGTTACAACCCTGTAATGTGTAATGCTTACCAACCTTACCGTTAAGTTACCGTTTTGGGATACCTTGGTTTGGAAGTGTATGGGAAATAGTAGGTTATTTTGGTTAACAAAATTGTTTAAAAAGATGGTAAGATCGAAGAAAATGGCAGATAAATGGAGGAAAATTATTGTGGTAACTATTTATAAGAACAAAGGAAACATACAGAGCCGCACTAACTATTTATAAGATTGTAAGATCGAAAAAAAATGCCATAGGAATGGACGAAAAATACTATGGTAACTATTTATAAGAACAATGCAGTCATACAAAGCTGCACTAACTATTGTGGGATTAAACCCATTTGCCATACTATGAAACTTTGGGAGAGAGTGGTTGAGTAAAGACCAAGTCATGAGACAAATATATAGAGAGGAGGAAGGATTTCCACAGTCATTATCGACTTAGAGAGTATATGATAGGGTCCCTAGAAGGGTTAATTTAATGGGTGTTTGGAAATAAAGGAGCTTCAAGAGGATATATTGACATGATTAAGGATATGTATGAGGGAGAGGTAACAAATGTGAGGACTACTAGTGGGGAGACAATTGAGTTCCCAATTGTTGTAGGCTTGCACTAGGGTTTGGCATTGAGCTCGTACCTCATCGGTTATGGACGTATTAACGAAGCATTTGCGGGAAGCTCATGGTGTGTGTTGTTTGCAGACGACAGTTTTGATTGACAAGACAAGGGAGGGTGTAAACGCAAAGCTAGATTTATACAGGAGTGCTTTAGAATCTAAAAGATTTAAAATTAGTTGGACTAAAACATCGTATACGAAGTGCAATTTTAGTAACAGTAAGAGTGAAAATGAGAAAGTAGTTCAAATTGTTGACCAAGAAGTTTCCCAAAACTACCACTTTTGATACCTTTGTTCAATAACTCATGAGAGTGGAGAGATTGAGAAGAATGATGCCCATAGAATTCAAGCTAGGTGGAAAAAATGGAGGTGTGCCTCTAGATTTTTATGTCATCGTCGCGTACCACTCAAACTAAAAGGGAAACTTTATAAGATAGTTATAAGACCAACCATGCTTTATTTGATAATGTTGGGCAATTAGGGAACAACATGTTCATAGGATGAGTGTAGATGAAATGAGGATGTTCAGATGAAAGAGTGGCAAGACAAGGAAGGATAAAATTAGAAATGAATGTATTCAAGGGAAATTAGGAGTAGAGGGATGGTAGACTTAGATAGTTTGGTCATGTGCAATGGAGACCAAGAACCGTGTTGGTTATGAGTGAGTTGGTACAAGTTAAAGGCTCTAAAAGGGTAAGCGAAGGCCTAAAAGGACGTGGATGGAGGCAGTAAGAAAAGCTTGATGATTTACGGTCTAATTGAAGGTATGATCCTTGAAGAATGGAATAGCGGAACTGTATTCATTTAGTTGACCCTAGGTAATTGGGATAATGATTAGCTGACGATCATTGACAATTTTCATGATTCATGATAAAAGTTGTGGCAAAAGTTTTACATTGGCTGCCAACATGACGCAACTATGAGGATTCTTTCATCATCATCAAAGCCTCATCCTAGCTAATTAGGGTTGTCAACTAATAGGATTCTTTGTAGGTGTATGTGTGCATGGGTGTGTGTGCATGCACATTAAGTTTCTAACATCCCCACCTTCGTGGGGACTTTAGCAACATCCCCAAACCTTTTTGATGGCATTTACAGTGAATCGTCGTTGATCTGAACCATTCATTAATTCATACAACTAGGAGCAAGCTATGGTGCAAGAATCAAGTCGATTGGATGATCTTGACCATTTGAATGGGGTTAATTTGTTACAACCGTCCATTGTTTATGAGACATAACCCACATGGTTAGAATCATCAAATCAAAGTGTTACTTTAGAATCATAAGAAATACGAAGTGGAATCCATCTATTAGATGTTTCAAAATGATGATTGGATCTATTTTGTTTCTCCAATCAATCTTGATTTTTCTTTTTCATGCTATTGATTATATGAAGGATTGAATGGTTCAGATCAACAATAGGTCACCCCATGTGCCACTTGAAAAAGGATAGGGGACACACACCCAAGGTTTGCTAATGCTCCCACCTTCGTGGGGACGTTAGCAACATCCTTTATCCTTATCAATGGCACATGGGGTGACCTACAATTAGAGGTGGGCATCGAGTCGAGTCGGACCGGATTGGGTCTAACTCGATTCGGTCTGAAATTTTCATGCTCTAACCCGAACTCGATCCGATCCGGGATCGAGTCCGGGTCATCTAACTCGATCCGATCCGTTGCACTGCTGGCCTGACCCGAACCGAGTCCGACTCGGTCAGTGAAACCGAGTCGGAACAGGTTGGGTACGGTTCGAATCAGATCTTCTGTTTTATTTTATTTTTTTGAAAATTAAAAAAAAAAAAAATCACTGTTAAAAAGGCCCACCATAACGTTTATTTTCCATTCAATCTGTTAATAAAGTTACAACTACAAGGATGAAGAGGAAAAACAAATTTCATATTGATCTGAAACTTCTATGACCTCTAAAAGAGTTTCAATGGTAGATGTTCAACCCCCACTGCTTTTTGCAGTGTGGTCCATTTGATCTTTAGATCTGTCTTACTTTTCGGCTCAAGCCTTAAGATGAGCCCGCCAAATGGATGCACGGTTTGGAAATAACACATACCTCATGATGGGACCCACAGAACTTGCTGACATCAATACCTGGTGCGTGGTACACCTGCCTATCTGCTTCTTCTTTCTTTTCCTGTGTCAGAGATGGACGCAAATTTCCTTCGGAAACCTTTCACTGGAAGTTCTGCACAAGGATGCTAGGTGGGGCCATTGAAATGTATGTGAGAAATCCATTCCGTCCATCCTTTTTGAGAGATCATTTTTCTAATACATAACAAAAATTAGGTGGATACAACTGTCAAGTGGGTCACACGAGAGGAAAAATTGGGGAAAATTTTCTACCGTTGAAAGCTTCCTGAGCTCCACCTTGATGTTTATATGCTATCCAAACCGTTTAAAAGGTCATTCCCAATGGGGTGAAGTGAAAACACCAAAATTATAGCCAGATACAAAACTTTTATGGCCGTAAGAATGCTTCAATGGTGCTCACTGAATGTCCACTGTTTCTTCCTGTATGGCCCATGTGAGTGTTGGATATAACTCATTTTTGGCATCACATCCTAAACTGATCTCGTAAAACGGACGGACGGGGTGGATTTCGCAAAAACATCGTAGTGGGCCCCACCTAGCATCCTTGCGCAGGAATTTCGTGTGAAAGCCTTTCGTTGGACATCTGCGTCAGTCAGAGACTTCGGTGCTCGAGGCGCCTCAAGCCATGAGCTGAGAGGAGACGGATGGGCTACTTCCCCTGCCACCAGCCAATGGCTTGTGGTCAGTGCTATGTGGACCCCCACCATGATTGAGTAAACCTGACCAGATCGGATCGGATCCCGGATCGGATCGGTCTGGATTGACCACTGATCCGAACTCGATCCGATGTACAGTCAGATCTGAGTGGGCCAACTCAATCTGACCCAATCCTAGCCTTCGGTTCGGTTCAGATCGGATCGGGTCAGATCGGTCCGGATTCTGCCCAGCTCTACCTACAATCGATTTGAACTGTTCATTTATTCATACATCTAGGAGCAAGCCATGGTGTAAAAACCAATGCCAATTGGATGATCCTAAGCGTCCGATCAAAAGCATGTAAAATAGATAGATTGAGTGGAGAAACAAAATAGCTCCAATCATTCTCTTGAGACATCTACTAGGTGGATCCCAATTTTTATTGCTTATGATTCGTAAGTAGCACTTTCGCTTGATGATTCTAACCATGTGATCTATGACTCTTAAACAACAAAAGGTTGTAACAAATTGGCGACATTCAAAGGGTTAGGATCCTCTGATCGGCGTGATTTTTGCACCATGGCTTGCTCCCATTGGTACTGCTGAATGAACAATCCTGATCAATGATCGAGCATCCCACATGTCATTCTAAAGGATAGGGAATGTGCGGAGACGTTAGCAAACCCCGCTCTTTAAATGCCCATGTGCCTGCCTGTGCCTGCACATGCTTGTGAATATAAAGAAGATAATCATACATCTTTCATTTTTAGTTTAAAATGTAAAATGGCTTCACTTTTTATGGTATTGCTCTTTGTTTTTTTTTTTTTTTTTCCTTGTTCTCAGACAAATGGTATTGCTCTTAGTAAAACCACACACACCAAAAATAAATTTATTTTCTCTCCCTCTCTCTCACACAATTTTAATAAATATTTAAAATGTTTTATATTGATAAAATTTAAAATTTTGCTCTTCTTCCTTCATTTTTTAAAAATAGTTATGTTTTAATTAAGAAGACTACTATTCCCTCATTTGAAAAGGTAATAATAAAAATTTCCAAGTGTTATCTTGTCGTAGTCTTAGAATTTTGAAAAAGAGGAACCTACACAATTTTAATAAATATTTAAAATGTTTTATATTGATAAAATTTAAAATTTTGCTCTTCTTCCTTCATTTTTTAAAAACAGTTATGTTTTAATTAAGAAGACTACTATTCCCTCATTTGAAAAGGTAATAATAAAAATTTCCAAGTGTTATCTTGTCGTAGTCTTAGAATTTTGAAAAAGAGGAACCTATGTGATACTCCTGAAATGCATAACAAATCGTAAGCATGCACCTAGTTGGAATAAAGGCGCCAAATCATTTTCCCCTTTCTTCCTAATGCCAGCCCCATGCCAGGCTAGGAAGAGGCTATCAATGGATCCCGGCATCACCCATGACACTTTGAGGCGATCGGTCGATTCTCTGTCCTACGTGCACATCATGCTATTATGAGGGATCACCATCTTCCTCTTTTGAAGGTGAAATCAATCAGAAAAGGTTGTTTTGATGACTGCCTTCTGAATTTTTATGGACTCACAACTGATCAGCAGCTGACGAAAGATGGTTAGATGGCAAAAGATTATCGTGCTGTTTGTGCTGGTTTATGATTGTCTAAATCTATTTGTAAGAGTGCTCGAGTCAGGATTAGAAAATGATGTCTTTCTGTGGTCTTCTTTTTTCCTTTTTTTGTTTTCTTTTTCTTTTTCTTTTTCTTTTCAGAAAGTAAAGGATGAGTTGGAGAGGATGAGGCATTGTGTCGGCTCATGTGAGAGAAGAGAGATTGCAGCTGATTTTAGGAAATCAATAGAGCATGAAGCATTTCGGGCATCATTAATTGAGGCAGATAAACTGCAGCGTGGAGAGCACGGCCTAGATGGCCAGTGGGACCTGCCAGATTCCTTGCAAGTGATGGGGCAGGGTGACCAGCAAGATAGTAAAAGCCAGCAAAAGCTTTTATTTGGTTCTGTTTATGAAGTGATTAGGCCTGCCGAAGACCATGACACGAGCAGCACAATTGCTCTGCATAGTTCTCATCAGTAATTTGGGGATTTTATATGTTAGTGCAGAGCTCTAATATTATTTTCACATCCAATTTCAAATGTATACAAAATAACACTGGCTGCATCAACCCCAACCATTTCATTGCTAACACAATAAATTGTGCCCCAAGTTAGCCAAGGCTTGTGCCCTACAATTACATGTCCCACGTATCTTTAACTTTTATCTGTTTGTATCAAATCCAAACGGAAGAAAAAGAAGTACTTTGGCATGACATCTTATTGGCTTTTCATCTGCTTCATTCTTCCAACTAATGGAAATCCTTTTCAGGTAAACACTCACACAAAACCATTAGAAAACCTGCTACCTGCCTAATCGCCAGCTGATTATAACAAGGGGGAAGGTTGTGGCTTGGGGGCTCAGATCCTATTTGCTGCCTAGGAACCTCATCGTTTCTGCCCCCAAATGCATCAGCCAATTGAATCTGCTAGCTTGGAAACCAAGCAGGCCATTAATTCGGTTCTATTATGCTGTTGCCACTGCTTAAAGATATGAGGTTTTGATTGCTGGATTAGGAGGGGTTGTTTATTGCCTGATCGGGTGGCACGTGAGGTGGTGAATCCAGACAATCAAGTTTGTGGTTCCTGCCCATGGATATATCCTTCAGTTGGGAATCAAAGAGAGCAGAGAATCCTATCTGCATGGACGATTGCCTTCAAATTGATGGTCATGACCGAAATGTACTCTATAGAAGTGATGGCTTGGATCATCGGGTCAGTGTGATTTTTAACAGAGGGCCATCTACAGATAGCACCTACTAGTTAGAAGGCTAGGATTCAATCTTAGCTTCACTTGACTTGAGATGTGGTTTTAGTCTAATTCTTTTGAAAAGCTCTTGCAATCATCCTCATTCACATCTAAAACAGTTCCATTGACTGGCAATTGGTTGTTGGTAACCTGTTGCTCATGTACCATATCAAGTGTTGGTTTGTCGTCAACCATTCTTAAATCTAAATATTCACAAGAGACATTTTGTTTTCAGCATCTTTGGATTTGTATTTCATCTCTAATGCTTTTGGTAGCTCGTGTTGGAGTCAATGCATAGACATTGACTGGTTAGAGAGTGCACTGAGAATATGATATTGACTGAACTAATTCTCTAACCATTTCTTTCTTCATTCATCTCCTGCCTTAATGCCATCCTTTCTAGGTTACATGCATCTACTTCCAGCATTCAAAATTCATTCCATCTATCTTTGTCGGCCTTGCTGCTGTTTAATGTTTCCTTGTAGGTAGCTTTAAGCATTAGAGGTTCCTTCATATGGAGATAGAATAAAAAATGTATGTCATGTTTAGAGGGGTTAGATTTGAGGTTGGCTCTGGAGATAGAATAAAAAATGTATGTCATGTTTCTACTAGAGGGGTTAGATTTGTGTGCTGTCAACTTTACTCCATCTCAACAAGAAAACGTCCTTGTCAAAGATTGCCATGAATTGTTAGGGTCAGATCAGTTATGGGTTGTAGCTCTCAAAAAGAGATGTTTTTAACTTTGGCTATAGAGGACGTTGAAAACCTTGTCAAGGTTCTTAACTATATTCTATCTCCTTAGAAACATGGGAGGGCTCCCACACCTCTTGTTCAGTTCTCAGCTCATTTGTTCCATAAAGCTATGCATCCTGCAAATTCCCTACTTAAAATGGTTGGGGATTTTGTGCTCCTGATGTCAAAGTTTTTACTTGACCAAGGTTTCATCCTTCCCAATATCTGCATTATTTTCCACAAAAGATGAGTTCCATGCAAAGCGGCTACGAAAAAATAAAAATAAATAAATAAATAGATGTACATATATATATGTATGCGGCTTTCTTTTTTGGCCTCTTTCAATTTGCTTGGTTCTAAAGGTCGTACTCAAGGGAACCACTTAGAAGCCATCTTAGCTTCTTCTTCTTTTTCTTTTTCTTTTTATTTGTTACCCTTAGCAAATGGTGTAAGGGATGCTAGAATGGGGAACTGAATGGATCCTTAAACTAAGAGATGGCTTTGATTGCTTCTAAAACCAAGTTAATAAACATGACCAAGGTTGTTTCCACTTGACACCTGCCGGGCTAGACTGAAATAAGTGAATCCCACCATTTCTTTAATGGTTGTGATCCATCCAACACGCATCCGGCAAAAGAATGCATGGTTAGGATAGTCTTTACCATTTGATATGCATCCCATGAAAATGCATGGTTAGGGCTTGTTTGGGAGCTTGTAATTGGAGGTAAATGGGAAATGGAATTGGAGGTAAATGGCTTACATGAGTTGTGTTTGGATGGGAGTAAATGAAATGCGTTTGAAATTCAAATATTCAGTTTGGATGGGAGTAATCAGGAGGAATTGGAATGCATTTGAATTTTTCAACATATTTACATGAATATATGCAACATTCCAAATCAGCTTTAATATCCCAACTTAGTGTATATACACGATATTTAATAGAATGATTGTAATAAGCCCATTGAAATATATACTTTAACAAAAAAAAATGAGGAAATTTCGAGCCCAAGGTGAGCCACAAATGTAAGGATCACAAACAAACAACTTGCCAACTTTTTTATTTGTTCATTTATATGGCCATCCTTTAGACAGTTTGGATCATTCTTTTGATGTGATTTTAGTGATGTAGCCAATCATTGAATTATTTCGAAGTATCATTAACATGCTACATGTGCATAGCGGCACCTTTTGTTTACACGTGCGACTCTCCAAGGGAGCTCAAAAAGGCATTTCACTCCCATTTACTTCCAAATCCTCTCTTAGAGAGGATTTCATTTACGTGCACGTTTACTCACATTTCATTCCATTTACATGCATTTACTTCCATCCAAACACACATCAATTACCATTTACCTTCATTTACTCTCAATTATACCCATTTGCTCCTATCCAAACAGGATCCGTTGGTCTGATTCTCAAGGTATGGTCAATGGACAATGGGGGCAAATGGTTTAGCAGTTTGAAATGCAGCATGCCTATGCCACATGTACAATCAATTGGGAAATGCATATAGCAATCAAGCTCGATGCCTACTCAAGGCATAAATAAAACGTTTGCAAGTATATAGAAGCAGTATAGGGTAGGCTCAGATGTGATCAATCTCATAAAGCATTTCCATGTCTAGGTTTTTTTTTTTTTTTTTTTTTTTTAAATAATCAAATTATATATTTGATTATTCTAGCCAAGCAAATGAGGTTTCCTTTGCCACATAAGAGAGTGCAACTGAATGCATCCATCAGGCGAAACCAAAACTTTAAATGCTCTGATATCCTAAAACACAAGTCAGAACCTAGATCCAGAAGTAGAGCTATCCAACTGCTGTCATAAATCCTCAAACAAATGAATCACCATGAAACAATATGTACAAGCGAAAGTAAAGAAATAAACACAACTTTCCAGCTGCTATTGTAACTATGAATTTGCTCTATATAGGTTCTACTGGAAAATCAGACTCAAGTAACTGGCAACAAATTTTACATTGGACAACATCTGGTGTCAGCTCTTCTCAATATGAATACAAGAAAATAAAATCCCACCATTTGGCCGTTACGTAACCCATTTTGAATACCTTGGTCCCACGTTGAAAAGAAAAGAATTCATCAAAGTTCCTCCCCACCTGGAACCAAAGAAGGTAAATGGCAAGCCATCACAACAGATGCCAGTTCTCAAAAGGTGAATGTGGCAGAGTTCATTACTACATGGGATGAATAGCTATGAAAACTAATCATCAAAGTTCCTCCCCACCTGGAACCAAAGAAGGTAAATGGCAAGCCATCACAACAGATGCCAGTTCTCAAAAGGTGAATGTGGCAGAGTTCATTACTACATGGGATGAATAGCTATGAAAACTAATCGCAGACTGAGCATCATTGCTTCTGCAATCACAGGAAGCAAAAGGTAGAAGCAGAAGAAGGCAAATGCTGCTGTACCTAGTAGACCTGGTTAATTTGCACAAGTCAGAGAGAATCCTCAGGAAAGAAGAGAAAAGTATATATAGTTCTTATCATCATATATCATCCAGTTTGATGAAAACCTCATTCAGGAATGGGGAAAGAGGAAGATCAATCAATAAATATATAACAATATGTGCAACCCAATCCACCAAGACAATCAACCTGGAGAACAAAAAGGTCAAGACTAGATTACATCCATTGTCTTTGGTGGAATACCATCCGAAATACATTCAGATAACAACTCAGCAAAGATTTATAACTAAATTGGTAAAGTAACTACATGCTGTTAAGGAACAAGTAGAAAAGAAAAAGAAAAAGAAAAGAAATAGAATAAGCACAAGCATAAATAGATAAACCCAATTCAACTGCTTCTCTAACCTCACTTCGAACGGGTAGGGGTGCCATAGATGTGCTAGGTGCACAGTTATCAAATTTGTTTTACTTCAGTTATTTGGTCGGTGGGGTGCCATAGATGTGTTAAGCAGCAAGGTTTTTAAATAGTTTATTTCAGTTATTTCATTCAGTTAAAAAAAATGAAATTTCAGTTTATTTCAGCTGAAACTTTTTGCACTTTAATATTTAATAGAATTTTACTGAAATACTTCTGTGAACATTCAGCTTATCATTGCACATGTAAAATATTTCTTTTAAAATCAATGAATTTCAGCAGAAATCGCCAAAATTTGAACTTTCTTGGTTTTTTTTTTTTTTAATTAACTTGTCAATAAGAGAATGTTGGACAGAACATCATGTACATGGCATTTGTTTAGCTGAAATGAGGGTGTTGAGATGGATGAGTGGCCAGACGAGGAAGGATAGAACCAGAAATCTATTCAAGGGATCTTAGGAGTAGCACCAATAGGTAATAAGATGAGGGAAAGTAGACTTAGATGATTTGGTCATGTGAAACAGAGACCAAGAATTGCGCTGGTTGGAATGAGTGGGTTCAGGCTGAAGGCTCCAAAAGTGCAAGGGGAATGCTCAAATGGAAATGGGTGAAGGTAAGAAGAAAAGACTTGATGGCCTATGGTTTAACTGAGGATATAGTCATTGATAGAGTGGAATGACGGAAGAGTATTTGTGTAGCCGACTCTGATTAGTTAGGATGAGGCTTAGATGATGATGAACTTGTCAGTAATAACATCTATTTAGCCCAAACAATTTCAAAAATAATCCTTATACCATTATAGTAGGTACTGAAATTGACAAAGAGCAAAGAAAATGGAAATGTGATTAGAAGGGTCAACTGCAAGTAATTTAAAGAAATACTATGTATATTAACTTTTGGCAAATGGGCACTTGCAGGGTTTAGGGCTTCTGCAAAATGCCTAAGCTTGAGAATGCTTCTATAAATTCATGATCATCAATGCTGATGAAGCTCCGTGCATCGAGACATGTACAGACGACCCAGGTGGATCCTTTCTCATGAAATAAAAAGTATGGTTTACAATTGCACACCCTGATGATTAAAGGCTATCTCGACAATTCCTCCCCCCAAACACACCACCCCCACACCCAACAACAACGGCTACAAAATAACTATCCTGGTCTCTTTTTGTCATTTCTACTAGCCAGGAGAATGCTTCTAGCAATCCATGATCATCAATGCTTATGAAACTCCATGCATGAAGACCTGTGCAGACAACCCAGACGGATCCTTTCTCTTGACATAAAAAAGTATGGTTTTCAACTGCACACTTTGGTGAATGAAGGCTACACAAATTCAGGCATAAACCTTCACTATCACATTTATAGGCCATATGCTTAAAAAATGAATGCTAGGTGGTGCCTCCCAATGCACACACAAAACAACAACAGCAACAACAAGCAGGTGCCCTCACAATTAAGGCTGCAAGGCCGCATATAGTAACAGTTTGGGGAACTGTCCAAGTGGTAGAGAAAAGTGGCAGAAGCACCAGGTATCAAAATGTCTGGAATTATCTGGCATGATTGTATCCAAAAATCTAAACATGTGGATGGTTACACACACTAAATATGTTCATCATCATATCACCACCACCACCATCATCATAGCCTTTCTCCTAAAAATTGGGAGTCAGATTCTGAATGGTTGATTGGCAAAAGTTTTACAATCAGCTGCCCACCAGACATAACCTTCCTCTTTATTTCTCTAGCTCTTGGGAGCCAACCGTGGTAGAATCTCACATTGACACCACTCACAATCCAATACAGTCGCACCCAATATTGAACCCCAACCCATTCTACTACAACACAAAAGAGAATGATGCTATTTACGGATTGTAATTTATAAAATTTATCTCTTTCATCTATATATTTTATTAGAAAAAGCCACCAAATAAAATAAAAGCAAAACAACTTGAGCAAATTGATTTTGATATGACCTGCTATAAGTGGTGGGAGGATTTGTGCGAGGTTGAAATTGTGAATTCGCAGCACAAGTTTAAATGCTAATGTGAAACAGATGAAATATTGGGGCTGTTCACCAAGTGTGGACCACCATGAACAAGCCCTGGTTAAAATTCACACTGGTCCACCCATCAAGTGTGTAGCTGATGTGTCTAGACCTTTCAATGCGTTTCCCTCATTCTTGCTACCCTTGATTTCACCTTTTTTTTTTCTTGTCTTTTGAGAAGACAACAAAATGTTAATGAGGCTAAGAAAAGGGAATAGAATTCCCAATAAAAACAGAGGAGCAACACATGTTAGCCTTGGCCAACTCATAAGGCCTAGTGATGGACCAGGCCAGGGCTGGGAAAAATCAAAATTATGAACAGGGCCATCCCAATAGGCCCCGTCTGAACAGTTCAAAATGCAGGACTAAACCAACCCCAAGACCGAACATTGCCAGGCGTACCTACTCACCTTCATGTGAATTACTCCCTTAACAATGTGGAACAATGAAAAATCACTATGGCAGTTCAAGCCCCAGCTCAAAATACCACATTTGCCCTCTCCACTACCCAAGCCAGGTCAATGGTCATGGTACTAGAGATTTTTTTTTTTTTTTTTTTTTTTTTGAGGGATTATGAATGAATTTTATTGAAAAAGGCTTGACAAAGTCAAGACAGAATACAAACAGCAAAAAGGATTACACTTCCAACAGAACAGACTACATTCAGATCTTCCTGTAGGCACCCTATAGCCCATTCAACTACGTCCCTTTTCACACTCCTCATGAACTAATCTGGAGATTTAAACTTGGTACTAGAGAATGAAATCCTATAATTGCTGTCTGCCAATGCATCAACATTTCCTACATTTTATATCACTCTTTCACAATTTATGCTCATATTTCTGCCACTAGTTGTGCCAAAAGTTGGAAACAAAGTGTGTAGTTTTAAAATATTGTTGATTCTCCTGCATTTCTTTTAGTAGCCTTGCCAAAATAAATACAAAACCTAAACAAATGAGGTAGTAACTTACAATTTCAACTAGAGTAAGGAAATATAATGTCCAGCGCCAATTAGGAAAGTTTGGCTTTACATAGTTAACAAAACAATGTCATACACAGTTCCAGATCATACCCAACAACTAGCTACAGATGATGTTTCTTCCTTGTCAATTTCAAGTTCATATTGAACTTTCTGTCCCGTACTTTGATGTTCTAAAGATATGAAGTTGCCTTTATCTAGGAAACTCGAAGTGGGCCAAACATTAGGCGTTGCACACCTGGACGCAACTTTTTCTTCTCACATAGGCAGCAAATTTGTTGAGCTAACCTTCAACAGTGCCATTTAAGCATTAGATCTCACCATGGAGCACTTAATCATTCACATGGACTTTCACTGTATAGACAAGGATCATTCACCTGAATTCAGGTCAGCATAGCATGGTCATTCGTAGTCGAACTACCAGAATGGCCTATAAATCCGAGTGCGCCAAAGACCCAAGTTAGCCTGACAGGGTTACTTCAGCGCTGTTGCACCTGGTACTTCGGATATTGGATCAAGGCATTAAAAAAGTGTATTGTGCATCGTTATCACATGGACTAATTTTTCAATGCTATTAAGGGGACATGTCTGGTTGGTCATACTCCAACATCCCCCCACTTGAATCAAGACCTAAAGTAAGGCTAACATGAAATTCAACGAGCCTATAGGGAAATCGAGTGAGGCAAACATGAAATTCGACGAGTCTCAAAGGAAATTGAGTGAGGCTAACATGAAATTGAATGAGCTTAACATGAAATTCAATGAGCCTAACTTGAAATTCAACGAGCCTAATATGAAATTGAACGAGTCTAACATGAAATTGAATTTCATGTTAGCCTTACTAAATTTCTTGTTATGCTCGTTCAATTTCTTTTAAAGCTTACTCAATTTCATGTTTGGCTGACTCAATTTCAAGTTAGCCTCGCTCAATTTCCTTTTAGGCTCGTTGAATTTCATGTTTACCTCGCTTAATTTCCTTTGAGGCTCGTTGAATTTCATGTTTGCCTCACTCAATTTCTTGTGAAGCTTGTTAAATTTTATGTTAGCCTCACTCAATTTCCTTTGAGGCTCATTGAATTTCATATTTGTTTCACTCGATTTCATATTAGGCTTGCTCAATTATCTACAATGGTATATACCTTTTGCTATAGAAGAAATGGCTACAGATTAGATCCATAGCATAGAGCTAATGGCTACCAATACAATAAAGCAATGGCTACGCTATCAATAGATACGGTTTAAATTCGTATCCATAAGTATTTAGCTATGGCCTTTGGCCCTTTTCCTGGTATTGGATGGTGCCACCGTGGACAAGACAAAGTTTCACAGTGCAACTGTGGATATCATGATGCCACTATGAATGCAAGGGTATTTTCATCCGCAAATAGTGTGTCCGTACATAATGGTTTAGCATTTAGAGAAGACAGTGGGTAAAATGTGGGATTTATAGTCAGAAAAAACTTTTTTTTTTTTTTGTAACTCTATAATTTAATGCAAATAATTATTTAGCTGAGTGGTATATATATATATATATATATATATATATATATATATATATATATATATATATATATATATATATATATATATATAGAGAGAGAGAGAGAGAGAGAGAGAGACGCACCTGCGAACCAGGTTAAATACGTAGTAATGTACGAACTTTTTTTAATGACAACCCATCATACGTGATGAATCTCGCAAATCTGAACCGTTCATGTGAAGCAGCACCTAGTGAAACCCCCTAGGACCGAGTTTCACTTTTATCTAAAACTTTTATCCATACCGTCCATAGCAAAGAGAAATTCAAATCAAGGAAAGAAACTGTTTACATTTTTCACGGTCCACCAAAGTTTCAGATCAAAGTAAAATTTTATACTATGAGGTTTCATGAGGTTCTACTTCATGTGGACGGTTCAGATTTGCGAGATTCATCACGTATGATGGGTTGTCAAAAAAGTTCGTACGTACTACGTACGAACCGGTTCGCAGGTGAGCGTTTTCCTATATATATATATCCTCTCCCTTATCCCTTCGAAAGAGGAACCGTCCTCCCTTCTTAAGGGAGGGATTTGCGTTCTCTCCACAGGTATTTCAAAGTTAATGGAATTTTTTTTCTGTTATTTAAGGATTTAAGCATGGTGCCCACATGATGACCGGTTCTAATTTACCATGGGTCCAACCAATGCACACTCGTAAAAACGAGTGCACACACATACACGGACGGTGCACCTTATTGCACCAGACGCATTAAAACAAACAATTTGAATCATGAGAAAATGACCATGTAGACAAAACCTTTTATCCAGCGGTTTTTATGAAAGATTACGAACTTTAGTTGCCAACTTAGACTAGCACGTCTGGACAGCGACTTTGAAGACGAAACTAACCCTCCTTTTCACTGCGAAGACGAGCGCTGACGCTCCTCCAACTGAGAGTTGTACGAACGGCTTAAAAGAGATCAAAGTTACATGCCCCACAGCTATATATTTATTATATCCACAACGTTCATCCATATTTCGAGATCATTTCGGAGCATTATCCAAAATAAAAAATCATATCCAAAGACCAACCGGACCACACCACAAAGAGCAGCGGAGAAATTGATTTTCACCGTTAAATTTTTTTAGGGCCCACCATAACATTTATTTTCCATCCAATCTATTCATAAGGTCACAAAGGCCTGGATGAAGAGGAAAAACAAATTTCATAATGATCCAAAACTTCTGTAACCCCTAAAAGGGTTTCAATGGTAGACGTTCAATTACCCACTGCCTTTTATAGTGTGGTCCACTTGATAGTTACATCTGTCTTATTTTTCGTCTCAAGCCTCAATATGAGCTCGTCAAATAGATGGACGGTTTGGATATAACACAGACCTCATGGTGGGGCCCACATAAGCAACAAAAATTTCACTAAAAAAAAATAGATTCTGCGATGAATCGTGGATTCCGCGATTCCACGGCAACTTGATGTAGGATTTGGGGATGGATCATGGAATCTGTGATGGTTCCCCGATTCAAACAAAAGGCAATGGCTACGGATTATAACCGTAGCTATAGCCTATCCTGTGTACTTTTCTTTTTAATTTTTTTTTTTAAAAAAATTTAATTTAATTTTTTTTACATTTAGAATTTTATTCTACCTACATTTTTCTCTCACACATATTTATATAAATATGTATATATAAGCATATATATATAAAAAAATTTCTCTCCTTTTTTCCGTTTCTTTCTTTATTCATATAACAAGAATATCTTCTAAACCAAAATTAGTTACTTGACGTAACATATATGATTTTAGGGCTGAAAGTTGGGCGGGTTCAACCCAACCAACCTGTGACCCACCTGACATTGGGTTGGGCTTGGGCAGGATGTATCGGGTTTGGTCTTAGAGTTGGGCCATACAAACACCAACCCGATAAACCTTGGAAACGGAATCGCCGGGATTGACCCTCAAATGCATAGAAATGACCCTGAAGTGAAGGGAATTGACCGTGAAGTGCATCGAAATGACCGTGAATCTAAACGGAATCGTCAGAATTGACCGTGAAATGCATAGAAATGACAGTGAAGTTAAGCGAGTTGATCGTGAAATGCGTGGAAATGACCGTGAAGTGAAGGGAATTGACCGTGAAGTGCATGGAAATGACCGTGAATCTAAACGGAAATGCTGGAATTAACCGTGAAATGCATGAAAATGACCGTGAAGTGAAGCAAATTGAACGTGAAATGCGTGGAAATGACCGTGAAGTGAAGGGAATTGACCGTGAAGTGCATCGAAATGACCGTAAATCTACACGGAATTGCTAGAAATGACCGTGAAATGTGTGAAAATGACCGTGAAGTTACGTGAAATGCATGAAAATGACCGTGAAGTGAAGGAAATTTACCAGAAATTGAGCGGGACAAACTGAAAATTGAGCGAGGGAACTTACAAATTCGGCGAGGGAAGCTAGGAAGTGAGCGAGGGAAGCTAGGAATTGAGCGAGGGAACCTAGGGATTGAGCGAAGCAAGCTAGGAATTGAGCGAGGGAAGCTAGGATTGAGCGAGGGAACCTAAGGATTGAGCGAAGCAAGCTAGGAATTGAGTAAGGAAATCTACAAATTCAGTGAGGGAAGTTAGGAAGTGAGCGAGGGAAGCTAGGAATTGAGCGAGGGAACCTAAGGATTGAGCGAAGCAAGCTAGGAATTGAGCAAGGGAACCTACAAATTCAGTGAGGGAAGCTAAGAATTGAGCGAGGCAACTTACAAATTTAGCAAGGGAAGCTAGAAATTGAGCGAGGGAACCTAGAAAATGAGCGAGGGAACCTAAGGATTGAGTGAGGGAAGCTAGGAATTGAGCGAGGGAACCTACAAATTTAGCAAGGCAACCTATGAATTTAGCGAGGGAAGCTAGAAATTGAGTGAGGGAACCTAGGAAATGAGCGAGGGAACCTAGGGATTGAGCAAGGCAAGCTAGGAATTGAGCGAGGGAACCTACAAATTAAGCAAGGCAACCTACGAATTGAGCGAGGGAAGCTAGGAATTGAGCGAGGGAACCTATAAATTCAGCTAGGGAAGCTAAGAATTGAGCGAGTGAACCTAGGGATTGAGCGAAGCAAGCTAAGAATTAAGCGAGGGAACTTACAAATTCAGCGAGGGAAGCTAGGAAGTGAGCGAGGGAAGCTAGGAATTGAGCGAGGGAACCTAGGGATTGGGCGAAGCAAGTTAGGAATTGAGCGAGGGAAGCTAGGAATTGAGCGAGGGAACCTACAAATTCAGCGAGGGAAGCTAGGAATTGAGCGAGACAACCTACGAATTTAGCGAGTGAAGCTAGAAATTGAGCGAGGGAACCTAGGAAATGAGCGAGGGAACCTAGGGATTGAGCGAGGGAACCTACAAATTAAGCGAGGCAACCTATGAATTTAGCGAGGGAAGCTAGAAATTGAGTGAGGAAATCTAGTAAATGAGCAAGGGAACCTAGGGATTGAGCGAGACAAGCTAGGAATTGAGCGAGGGAACCTACAAATTAAGCGAGGCAACCTACGAATTGAGCGAGAGAAGTTAGGAATTGAGCAAGGGAACCTACAAATTCAGCGAGGGAAGTTGGGAATTGAGCGAGGGAACCTAGGGATTGAGCAAAGCAAGCTAGGAATTGAGCGAGGGAAGCTAGGAATTTAGCGAGAGAACCTACAAATTCAACAAGGGAAGCTAGGAATTGAGCGAGGGAAGCTAGGAATTGAGCGATGAAATCTAGGAAATGACCGAGGGAACATAGGATTTAAGCAAGGGAACCTAGGGATTGAGAGTGGCAAGCTAGGAATTGAGCGAGGGAAGCTAGGAATTGAGCTAGGGAACCTACAAATTCAGCAAGGGAAGCTAGGAATTGAGCGAGGGAAGCTAGGAATTGAGTGAGCGAACCTACAAATTAAGCGAGGCAACCTACAAATTTAGCGAGGGAAGCTAGAAATTGAGTGAGGGAACCTAGGAAATGAACGAGGGAACCTAGGGATTGAGCGAGGCAAGATAGGAATTGAGCGAGGGAACCATGCATTGCTTCAACACAGATTTCATGGATTT
Source organism: Magnolia changhungtana (assembly GCA_030180095.1). Lineage (NCBI taxonomy): Eukaryota > Viridiplantae > Streptophyta > Magnoliopsida > Magnoliales > Magnoliaceae > Magnolia > Magnolia changhungtana. The sequence goes on along the minus strand of JASAUF010000436.1, from coordinate 311,562 downwards.
GGCGGTCCAAGTCTTCCCTTCAAGCGCGGTGACGTCTCCGGTCGCATGGAAGAGAATCGGGAGCACCTCCGTCATCAAATTGATCATCTACTTATACTTTAAGAGAGTATTTGACACTAAGCTATCGATAATAATGATCTCCTATTGTCTTGAATATAGGACCATCAAGAACCAATGACAGTTATCATGGTTGACGGGTACATAAACCTGTCCATGTTTAAGAAGTAGCCTATCAGTTAAAAAATATAATCAAAGAACACATTACGACCTATTTTAAAAAATTACAAAAACTGAGTTGGGCCCGCCTTGAATGTATGTGGACTATCCACGACGTTCATCCGTTTTTCCATCTAAAGTAAGGGTTTTAGCCCAAAATGGTGGCATATCGAAATATCAAGTGAATCACAGCACAGGAAACAGTGGTTCCACCGTAGAAACCTTGTTATGCCCCCACAATGATGTTTTACTTGTAATCCATCATGTTCATATGATGATTTTTGCATGGATGAACCGAAAACCTAGGTTACCTCGCTCAATTTCTAGCTTTCTTCGCTCAAATCCTAGGTTGTCTCGCTCAAATCATAGGTTGCCTCGCTCAATTTCTAGCTTCCCTCGCTCAATTCCTATGTTGCCTCGCTCAATTCCTACATTCCCTCGCTCAATTTCCAGCTTTCCTCGCTCAAATCCTAGGTTGCCTCGCTCAATTCCTAACTTCCTTCGTTAGTTTCTACCTTCCCTTGCTCAATTCGTAAGTTACCTCGCTAAATTCCTATGTTGCCTCGCTCAATTCCTATGTTGTCTCGCTCAATTTCTAAGTCCCCTCGCTCAATTTCTAGCTTTCCTCGCTCAAATCCTATGTTACCTCGCTCAATTTTTACCTTCTGTTGCTCAATTCATAGGTTCCCTAGCTGAATTTCTAGCTTCCCTCGCTCAATTCGTAGGCTGTCTCACTCAATTCCTAGCTTCCCTCACTCAATCCCTACGTTGCCTTGCTCAATTTCTAGGTCGCCTCGCTCAAATCCTAAGTTCCCTCACTCAATTTTTAGGTACCATTGCTCAATTTTTAATTTTCCTCGCTCAAATCCTAAATTGCCTCGTTCAATTCCTAGCTTCCCTCGCTCAATTTCTACATTCCCTCGCTTAATTTTTAGCTTTCCTTGCTCAATTCTTAGGTTGTCTCGCTCAATTTCTACCTTCCCTTGCTCAATTTGTAGGTTACCTCACTGAATTCCTACGTTGCCTCGCTCAATTTCTAGGTTCCTTCGCTCAATTCATAGGTTCCCTCGCTCAATTTCTAGCTTTCCTCGCTCAAATCCTAGGTTGCCTGGCTCAATTCCTAGCTTCCCTCGCTCAATTTCTACCTTCCCTCTCTTAATTTTTAGCTTACCTCGCTCAATTCCTAGGTTGCCTCGCTCAATTTCTACCTTCCCTCGCTCAATTCCTAGGTTACCTCGCTTAATTCCTACGATGCCTCGCTCAATTTCTAGGTTCCCTCACTCAATTCCTAGGTTGCCTCGCTCAAATCGTAGGTTTCCTTGCTGAATTTCTAGGTTCCCTTTCTCAATTTCTACCTTTCCTTGCTCAATTCCTAGGTTGCCTCGCTGAATTTTTAGGTTCCCTCACTCATTGTCTCGGTTTCGTCGCCGAATTTCTTGGTTGCCTCGCTTAATTTCTAGGTTTTTCGCTCAATTTCACCTTGCATTGCTCAATTTTTTAGGATGCCAGTTTCATCTTGCCCATTGAATTTAATGTTTGCCTTGCTGAATTTCATGTTTCCCTCACTCATTTTTTAATTTGTCTCACTTAATTTTTAGTCTGCTTCACTCGATTTCAACTATGTTTAATTTTTTTTCGTTATGATTCTCTAAGTAGTGAAATTTGGTTTTAATATATTTTTCATTACATGTTTGTTGGTGACAATTCTTATTCTCAATTCCCAAACCCATCCTCTAAGTATTCATTGAAATGGTGGTTCAACATAGTGAAGGGTGGATTAGAGAAGCATAATACTCGGCTACATCTATTCAAGCAATCCCCATTAGATGTGTTTAATAAATTAGTTGACACCAATAAGCACGAGGATGTCTCGCTCAATTCGTAGGTTGCCTCGCTCAATTCGTATGTTCCCTCGCTCAATTCCTAGCTTCCCTCGCTCAATTTGTAGGTTGCCTCGCTCAATTTTTAGGTTGCCTCGTTGAATTTCTAGTTCCCTCGCTCAAATCCTATGTTCCCTCGCTCATTTCCTAGGTTGTCTCGCTTAATTTGTAGGTTGCCTCACTCAATTCGTAGGTTCCCTCGCTCAATTCCTATGTTCTCTCGCTCAATTTCTAGGTTGCCTCGCACAATTCGTAGCTTCCCTCGCTAAATTCGTAGGTTGCCTCGCTCAATCCATAGGTTCCCTCGCTCAATTCCTAGCTTCATTCGCTCAATTCTTAGGTTGCCTCCCTCAATCTGTAGGTTCCCTCGCTGAATTTCTAGCTTCCCTCGCTCAATTCATAACTTCCCTCGCTCAATTCCAAACTTCCCTCGCTCAATTCGTAGGTTGCCTCGCTCAATCCGTCGGTTCCCTCGCTGAATTTCTAGCTTCCCTCGCTCAAATCCTATGTTCCCTCGCTCATTTCCTAGGTTCCCTCGCTGAATTTCTAGCTTCCATCGCTCAATTTCTAGCTTCACTCGCTCAATTCCTAGGTTGTCTCGCTCAATTTTTAGGTTGCCTCGCTAAATTTCTAGCTTCCCTCGCTCAAATCATATGTTCCTTCGCTCAATTCGTAGGTTGCCTGGCTCAATTTCTAGCGTTCCTTGCTCAATTCACAGGTTGCCTCGCTTGATTTTTAGGTTGCCTCGCTGAATTTCTAGCTTTCCTCACTCACGGTCAATTCGCTTCACTTCACGGTCATTTCCATGCATTTCACGGTCAATCCCGGCGATTCCATTTTAATTCACGGTCATTTCCATGCATTTCACGGTCAACCCTTCACTTCACTTCATGGTCATTTTCATGCATTTCACGGGCAATCCCGGCGATTTCGTTTCATTTCACGGTCATTTCCATGCATTTCACGATCAATCCCGGCGATTCCGTTTCATTTCACAGTCATTTCCATGCATTTCACGGTCATTTCCCTTCACTTCACGGTTATTTCCATGCATCTCACGGTCAATCCCAGCGATTTCGTTTCATTTCATAGTCATTTCCATGCATTTCACTGTCATTTTCCTTCATTTTATAGTCATTTCCATACATTTCACGGTCATGTCCATGCATTTCACGGTCATTTCCCTTCATTTCACGGTCATTTTCATGCATTTCACGGTCATTTCCATGCATTTTCCAGCGATTCCCGAGACTCAACCCGAGCCCAACCCAAGTTTTATCGAGTTGCTATTTGTATGGCCCAACCCCAAGACCAAACCCGATACATCCTGACCAAGCCCAACCCAATGTCGGGTCAAGATCCACGGGTTAGTCGGGTTGAGCCTAACTTTCACCCTAAAATTATATATGGTACGCCAAGTAACTAATTTTGGTTTAGAAGATATTCTTGTTATGTGAATAAAGAAAGAAATGATAAAAAGAGATTATATTTATATATATATATATATATATATATATATATATATATATGCTTATATTTACATATTTATATAAATATGTGTTAGAGAAAAATGTAGGTATAATAAAATTCTCCATGGAAAAAAAACGTGCATAGAGATACAACTATAGCTACGGTTATAATCCGTAGCAATAGATCAAGGGGTGGAATCGCGGAATCCGTGATTAATTGCCAATAAGGACAGCGACTTGCGGTGGAATCACATAATCTGCTATTAGTCGCCGAGCTATGACTATGGCTACGGATTATAACCGTAGCTATATCGGTATCCTTGTGCATACGCCATTGCCATTCTACTTGAACGTCTACGTTGAGACCCTTTTAGAGGCCACACAAGTTTTGGATCATTATGAAATTTGTTTTTCTTCTTCATCCAGGTCTTTGTGACCTTATGAATAGATTGGATGGAAAATAAATGTTATGGTGGGCCCTACAAAAGTTTCAATGTGAAAATCAATTTTCCGCTGCTGTGTGGTGTGGCCCAGTTGATCTTTGGATATGATATAATTTTTTTTGATAATGCTCCGAAATGATCTCGAAATATGGATGAACGTTGTGGATATAATAAATACACAGCTGTGGGGCCATGTAACTTTGATCTCTTTTGAGCCGTCCGTACAACTCTCGGTTGGAGGACCGTCAGCGCTCGTCTTCGCTGTGAAAAGGAGGGGTAGTTTCGTCCTCAAAGAAGCTGTGCGCACGTGCTAGTCTAAGTTGGTAACTTAAGTTTGTATTCCTTTATAAAAACCGATGGGTAAAAGGTTTTGTCTACAGTGGCCATTTTCTCTTGAATCATCAAATCTATGTCTGTCTCTGTTAATGGACTTCCTTCTCTTTTAGCTTTGGAAACCGTGTTGGGCCCGCTATTACGTGTGGGGCCTGATCCAGACTATTCATTTCATTCCTGAGGTCGAAGTAGGGTGGACCTCCAAATATCAGACGGATCGGAAGCGTCTTGATTTTCTACCATTGAAAATCGATTTGTAGCCAACCAGGCTTCCAATCAGGCTGATATTTGTAATGGCCCTTCAATTACCAAAATGTACATTGACGATATCAGTTGATATATCCCACGATATATCTTGTATCCTACTCATGCGATACCAAATGCACAAGTAGCACGGATATATCCCACCTATTCAACCTGGGGAGCATTTTCAATTTTAGATTCATTTTTCCTTATTGAAATTATGTTAAATTAGTGTTGTTATAAATTTATTGGTTCTTCATGCTCTCTCTCTCTCTCTCTCTCTCTCTCTCTCTCTCTCTCTCTCTCTCTCTCTCTCTATATATATATATATCCAAAATTTTCATGCAAAGACTAATTTCAGAGTATTTAAGAGAATTTAATGAAACAATGATCATATACATTTTAATTTTGAAATTTGAATATAGGTGGTCTGATTTGGGAGAAAATTGAGAAAAAATTAAATTTTCTCCAATTTCTCCCAAATCGCTTGCAATGCCACATTCCAAATATAAAATCAAGTAGGTATGAGAGTTGATCTATTGATTTGTTAAGTCCTTGTTAATTTTTGGAAAATAAAAATTATTTTTAATTAAAATTTAATAATTTTTTAAAATAATAATTTTATTTTTCAATTTTTTCATTCAACTAATTGTTAATTGAGACTAATTTTGAAGTATTTAGAAATGTTTGATGAAATTATCATCATATACACTCTAAATGTTGTGTATTCAATTAGAATATGGTTGCATTAGTTTAATCAGACAGCACATAGCTTAAGATCATATATAAAGAAAACTTATTATGTGCATTTCTTTTTTGAGATGTAATGATTTAAAAGTGTGTTAAAATCTTTTTTAGCAATTTCTAAAGTTTCATTGAAAAATTCAATTATTTCCTTAATATTTTTTCATGTTTTTCAAAAAGTGTGATAAATTATATATCTGATACAAATAGGGGTGTACACAAACCGGGCTAGCCCGGTTAGCTCGCTCGACCCAGCCCGAAAAAGCCTAACTCGGCCCGACCCGTAACTGAGTTCGGGTCAGAACGGGCCAATTTTCTGGGCCCGAAAATGAGTTCAGGCCGAGTTCGGATACATCCCAGTTTGGCCCGACTCGGTCCGAAACCCAACTCACCCCGGCCTGACTCGACCCTACCCGACCCGTTCACGTCTCTGTGTGTGTGTGTGTATTATAACCTAACCCTACCGTCCCTTTCCCCTTTCGCTTTCTGAGATCGCCCGACCCCACGGTCCCCACCAAACCCTGCTCCTCTCTCCCTGCCCGACGGCCCAACCCCACCAAATCTCTCTCTCTCTCTCTCTCTCTCTCTCTCTCTCTCTCTCTCTCTCGTCCGACTAGCGGGCGGACACTGTCCAACCACAGTCCGGCGCCCCTTGACACCCTCATTCTCTAATCTCTCTCTCTCGTCCAACCACAGCGCCCCAACCCTCAACACTCTCTCTCTCTCTCTCTCTCTCTCTCTCTCTCTCTCTCTCTCTCTCTCTCTCTCTCTCTCTCTCTCTCTCTCGTTCGACCAACGGGACGGACGTCCGACCACGGTCCCTGGCCCCCCTCGACACCCTCACTCTCTAATCTCTCTCTCTCTCTCTCTCTCTCTCTCTCTCTCTCTCTCTCTCTCTCTCTCTCGTCCGGCCAGGCGTGACGCCGTCCAACCACGGTCCGGCGCCCTACTCGATGCTCTCATGGTCTCATCTCTCTAATCTCACTCTCTGTCTCGTCCAACCAGCGGGCAGAAGCTATCTGACCAAGGTATGATATCTCTCTCTCTCTCTCTCTCTCTCTCTCTCTCTCTCTCTCTCTCTCTTAAATGGATACAAATTTTCCTATTTTTTTTAAATGGGTTTTGTGCAATTTATTGAATGGATTTGATTTATGTTATTTGGATATAAATAGGTTGTTGAGTTTGATGGGATTGGTAGAATGGTTATATTGAAGTTACTAGATTGATAGAAACGGTGGATTTAGGTAGCTGCTAAGGCTTCAAACTAGATGGGCATTCATTGTTTGGGAGAGAATTAAACACATCTAAAGAAACTGATTTTTTATTATTTATTTATTTTTTTCTACAGCTAGAAACTTTTTGAAAATATGCAAAAACAAAACTGATTGGAAAATAGGCCCGAACTCGCCCGATTGCTGCCGGGCCGTGTTCGGGCTGGAGATGTTGGCCCGGTGACCAGGCCGGGCCGGGTTCAGGCCTAGTGCGGCTGTTGAACGGGCCTGGACGGGCTAAGGCCAGTTCGACTCGGCCCGACCCGTGTACACCCCTAGATACAAACGATATTTCCTGTGCAATAACCAATACATATTTATATCATAAGGATGCGACACGTAACGTGATACTGATATTTCAAATACTGGCTGCACCAATGATCGATTTGAATTTCATCTAGAGCATATGGTGAGCCCTGGATGAAATAATTTACTTTTCAACTATAGATTTACTTTTAGACATTTTGGCCCAACTGAGTCATAGATCTGGCTCATTTTTTAAACCATGCCCTTGAATGACCATGTTAAATTGGTAAACGGAGTAGATCTAGCACACACATCATGTGTGGGATACAAAAAAAAAAAAAAAAAAAAAAAAAAGGACATTGGACTGGACACCATCCCAAAATCATTTTAAAATGAATTTTGGATCCAAAATTGATCCGGAACCGTTGATCGACTGTGTGGGCCCACCTTGATGCGTGTGATAAATCCATGTCGTCCAATTATCCCTTCAGTTAGTAAGGAGTTGGGATTGAAAAATCAGCTCGAACCAAAACTTAGATGGACCATGGGTTATCAACTAAGTGGAAAGTGAACTGCCACTATTAGGCATTCGTGTGGCCACAGAAGTCTTATTGTGGAGTTTTTGGGCTCACTCCTCATACAAAGAATACCATCACATCAACGACTTAGATCTAACGTGGAACCTACTTTTTTTAAAAAATTGTCAAACCGAGTGCTGTTTCTAGTGGAAACCGTTTGTCGGTTTGGGGGCGTGGGTTCATGGACCCCACAGAGACGTATGCGTTGAATCCATCCCGTCTATCTAATTTAGGAGGCCACTTTGGGCCTACGATGCTGATCTGAGTCAGATCCAAAATTCGTGTGGCCCGCACCATAAGAAACAGCAGTGACTGAACGACAATCCTCTGCGATCATCATGGGTCCCACAGATTTCAGACTGGGCCAAAATTTATATCCCAAGGTTTACTAGAGTGGCAGTGACCCTATGAACGGTTCAGATTTTTTTAGCGGGCCCCACTTTAATGAATATGATAGATCCGTGCCATCTATTTGATAAGTTGGACAACTAAGGGCCCAAGTCCAAAAGATGGTGTAGATTGACAGTTTAAGTCGCCCACTTAATCAAACGGCCCATAACCCAAAGGTCTCATGATCGAAATCCGGCTCCTTCACACTTGCTGTTTAAATTCTAAATCATTCCACTTTAAAAAAAAAAAAAAAAAAAAGGATAATATATAATGAATGTACATATACAATAAATACAAACAAGCAAATAGTTATATTAATGGATTGTTTTGCAGGTTCTTAATCATCTCCAAGCAACAAATAAATCACTAATAGTCTTAATTTGATCTTGACCATCGTTGACAGTTGCATATGGGTCATCCGGACTATTAGCCGAAATCAAATACATCTTAACCACATATAGAAGTGATCAAACCATTGATAGACAGTTGAGTTGTGTTAAACAAACTTTATCCAAAATGACATTCACTTTCGCACCTCCTGTGAATCATAGGTGCTCACTGATTTCCTCAGTCAGCTCACTCTATAGTTGTCCTCGTCGAATCATAAGGTGAGCTGAGGGATCCCAGCTAGACCCCCTTGTTGAATCAAGATGATCTTATTTACTATTTCATGCCAACTCCTGTATACATGCCGTAACTTTGATAGCATTATGTGATCTTAAATTCAAATATACATATGCCAACTCCCCATGTTTGTGTGTTGTGTATAAGTCTACTAACTAAAGGAATAACTTAATCATCATGCATACGTGTGGCACTATCATATTAGTAGGGACTACTTTACCACTGCAGGTGGACCATCCTATTATTTCAGATAACTGCTGACTCTCTCTCTCTCTCTCTCTCTCTCTCTCTCTCTCTCTCTCTCTCTCTCTCTCTCTCTCTCTCTCTCTCTCTCTCTCTCTCTCTCCTTATATAGTTTGCAGACCATAGATCGAATGGCTAAAGATTGTCCTTTTAGGACTCATCTTACCAATGGCCTACATTACTTTACGACGGCCCCAACTGTAGTAACTGAAAAATGTATAAGGTTGTGAAATGCCTTTAGCCTGGTAACCTAACAGAGAGGTAGGAAGTATCACTGCGATTTGGTGGAAGTGAACCATGGCAAGCGTGACAACAGGCTCACATGTATGAGGTTCGGTTTACTTATTAACTAGCGCTGACATAAATATGGCCATGGGCCATGATCCGTCTGATCCCAGCTGAACCATGGGTCATGTTTCAACCATCCAAACCGTTTACACAACAGGACGCATTCCCTTTTATCATTTGAATCTTTTTCCTAATGACTAGGAATAAAAGGACTAGGGCCGACTATTGCCACCCTTTGGCTGGTTGAATTGTTGTCAAGTCCATTCATTTATTTTTTTTTTTGAGAATCACACAGATGGTACGGGACGATGGCACTGCTTTTGGAGGCCCCACATGTTGTTAGTATGACATCCAACCCATCCAAAGGGTTCCCCCAACGATGATCTGCACCCAACTCAAAGTTCATGGTAATCTAATCACAAGGCGGACCACACTGTAGAAAACAATGTAAGTCTACCCAAACACCTATAAATTGAAGTGGTGGGGCCCATGTGGTATGTGTATAGCATCCAACAATCTAAAAGATGTGCCCATTATTTGCACCCATTTTTGGTTCCCCAATGTGGACCAATAGAAGGTTGCCACATGTCAACACTATGAGAGTTTGTAGGGGTAGAAATTCTACTCACACTTGAGAGTATCTTCGTTTGATTTTATTCCGATATTATCGCTTTTTAATTAATGTGGAGGTATATACTTAGGAGAATGAATCAATAGATGCCACGTGGTCATATTTATGGTGCCAATTAATTAGTCAACGTACCTAACACATCCATAAAAGACCCACTAAGAGATAGGATTTTATCACATATCTAGTTATGATACACTCGACAAAATCATCCATGACAGCCCCTTGAGAGTTCATAGCATTTAAGAAGATTCTGAATTGATTAAACCGATATTCAAGCGAACCTGATTATAATTCAAACCCAAATAAAAAGAGAGACACATCAACCAAATTGGGTCCTAAGCCATTTAGCAATCGAAATTACGATAATGAGAGTCCTTAATGAAAGATTTTATCTATCCACTAACAAATCAATATCAAGACATCTAGACTGCCCAATACCTCGAGATGTCTAGATGTCCCATTTAATTATCCGAGTCAGGAATCGGGGTTCAATTAGGATTTGGAGTTTAGGATATCAGGAAGTAATAGATCTCGTCTATCAATCCTCTCCCACACTCCAAACCATCACATGGTGAATGGTTAAATACAGGAAGCGATTTGATCTATACGGTCCCACACCTCGAATGGAAGAGATAAAGAGTCCGACTTGATAATTGGCCATGGTCGATTTAAGGTTCGGGGTCAACCTTGGAGATTTCCGGATTGAACCCGAACCCAATTATTTAGCCACGAAGATCTTCATAATGGGATTAAGTACGAGAAAAGGATTTCAAAATCCAATAGTTCCGAATACGTCCAAGAGATTCCCTTATCCAAAACATGCGTCGTAAACACAAAGGATCCATGATCAGCAAGAAAATCCAGTGAGAATTTTGAAGCCTCGACAAGCCATTAAAAAAAAATACAAAAAAAAAAATACAAAAAAAAAAAAGCTCAAGGCCCTACGCCAAATACATCTATCCAATTTTCAATTAGCTTTCTTACATAGCCTACCCTAGCCTAGTTCTAATATAGAATACTACTGCCTAACGGGTTCCACTACAGTACCTTAGGATTAGATTAAATATCCGTAATTTTAAGTTGTAGGATCATAATCAACAGAGTTTCAATTTAGTCGATCATACCTCATGCAGTTACATCTTGTTGACCATCCGTCTCAATGATTTATTCCAATAAACGAATTAGGTATTTATCTATGGTTTATTCTATTTCTTTAATTGTTTGATACTTTGTCAATTATAATAAGGTATTTATTCCAATATCAATAAAATCAGTATTGTTTAGACTTCATTTATTTTTCATTTAATCCTTATTCCTTTAAGAAATATTAAGTTATAGTACTAGTGAAAGAATAAGTTCTTAAGTCCATAAATACAAGTCTATTGTCACAAGGCAAAGGAATAATTAGGAAGGTTTAACCCCTACCCTTTCACAAATCGCCTGAGAAAATAATTGAATCTTGCATCCAGACTCTAATTAGTTTGACTCAACGCCGTCAAGTAGACTCTAGCACACATCATACCCACACGTGAAAACTGAATATAGGCCCTCATTCATATCGTGTCCTTGTTTGATTGAATTGGCAGCAACATCTATGTCCAATTAGCACGTGGTAGATAAGTTTTTAGTCATTTTTCATTGTTTACTATGATGTGACCTAATTTTAGGGGTGTGTTACCATCATGGTAGGGCACACCAATTGGACAAGTTGGATGTCGTGGGGCTCATTGTGACTTATGGTTGTACTAGTAAAGATTGGAGCATTCCCTAACACCCTCTTTGGCACCTTGGATTTGGTGGTAAATGGGTGTATTTCAAATCCAAATAGTTGCTTTTTGCATTTGGCAACCTTCAATTTGGAGGTAAATGGGATTAAGGTATTTCCAATCTATCTTTTTGATGTGTTTTGAAATTTGAGATTCAGTGTAATCCAAAGGAAATACTTTTTTAATAACATTTTTAAGGACATGATAATTGCACATATAGCAAAGGTGTCTCTAGGCTACTAAACCATTAGACACATGACATGTTGATGATACTCCAAAATAACCTAATTATTGTCTACAACACTAAAATCACATCAATGGAATGATTTGAATCATCCAAATGTCAAAAATCTAGATAGACAGTTTTTAAAATGCTAATGAGTCTCCTGTTTTTAATCCTTGCATTTGTGGCCTACCCAATACTCAAAATTTCCTATTTTTTGGCCAAAGTATGAGTTGTAATGGGCTTATTACAGTCATTCTGTCAAATGCACACACTATTTAGGAATATGAAATCATGTGAATATACTGGAGAATTCCAATACCCTCCAAATACAAGATCTCAAATATAAGATTTGCATTCTACCGCATTTCAACTAAACACAAATGAAGATTGAGACACCTTGATTCTAATGTAATCGTGATTTGGATTCCAATGCATTCCGAATCCAAACTCCCAAACGGCCCCAAGTATGGTGTTCCAGCCACATTAAAAGGAAGCGGGTAAAAATAAAGACAGTAGCAGAAATGTAGGAGGATTTTATATCAACGAAAACAGAGAAAAATGTCAATACATAGGCTTAACTTGGTGAAGAAAATCATTCAGCACACAGGTACAAAATCCTAATTTTCTATCTATTTGAAAACAATGGTACATACACGGTGTAAAAATTAGGCCCCTTCTTCTTCTTCTTCTTCTTCTTCTTCTTCTTCTTCTTTTTAAATCTGTTATAGTGTTGTGGCCCAACTGAAGTGTGAAAAAGGCCTAATTTTTAAAGCAAAAATAAGTGTGTGTGTGTGTGTGTATTTACAGGCATGCTCACATGTGCACCTTTGCACATGTGCCATGGGCATCTAATCCGAACAGTCCATGTCATGCTGAATCCCATGAAACAAGGGACCTAATTTCACCCTAATCTAAGACTCTGGTGGGCCATAGCAATGAGAGATGCAAATCAAGGGAGGAAATTGTTTTCTTTTTTCATGGCCTACAAAACTTTAGATCAGAGTAAAAGTTGGGCCTCGTGGGTTTCATGAGGTGCTGCATCATGTGGACCATTCAGATTTTGGACTAACATCACGTATGATGAGTTCTCAAAAAGTTCGGACGAGTTCCGTCGGAACTGGTGGGCAACTGAGCATTCGGCTATATTTATATATATGGGCCCCACCATGATGCGTGTCGAACATCTACCCCATTGGTCAGATGCACCATTCCATGGTGGGCCTAGGGATTAAAAATCAAGTCAATCCGTGACTTGCGTGGGCCACACCACATACAAAAGTTGAGAGGGGTTATCCTCCATTAAAACATTCATAATCATTTGTTGGGCCCACCAAGATGTGGTTCACAAATCCAGCCCATCCATTCTGTGTGTCCCACTTGGATGAGGGGTTAAACCAAGTTTCAAACACATCCAAATTTCAGGTGGGCCCCACCAAGTGCTTTTATATGTTTTAGGAATGTCTTCACATAATTTTAGTTGGTATGGCCCACCTGAGTTCCGTATACAGCTGATTTTTGGGATATGTCATAATTTAAAGGGGATCCATCAAATGAACGGTGTAGATGTTTGACACACACATATATATATACTATGAGGTTGACCTCCGGGGAACTTCCCATCAAGCTGTGTGGGCCCCACTGTGATGTGAGTCAAACATCAACACCATGCATTTGATGGGTCCCTTTAGGTTATTGGATATCCCAAAAATCAGCTGTATGCGGAACTCAGGTGAGCCATATTATCTAGAACCATGTGAAGACATGCCTAAAACAAATAAAAGCATTTGGTGGGGCCCACCTGAGTTTTGGATGCGATTGAAACTTGGTATGACCATTCATCCAAGTGGGGCACACACAAAGGATGGTCTGGATTTGTGACCCACATCTCGGTGGGCGCCATAAATGATTATGAATGTTTTAATGGGAAAGTAACCCCCACTCTCAAGTCATGGATTGACTTGATTTTTAAGCCCGTGGCCCACCACAGAATGGTGCATCTGACTGATGGGGCAGATGTTCAACACACATTACGGCGGGGTCCACACAGGGAAGTTCCCATGAGGTCGACCTCATATAAAACCAACGTCCTGTGGATGGAAAGCTCCAGCACGCAAGTCGAATTAGAAAACTTTCAAACGTGAGAATGTTCTCATAACATTGTATGTGATCATTCAAGTCACTTTTTTTGTTTTTTTTTTTCAGATCATCTGAGCCAAGAAAATGGTGATCCAAATCACAAAAAACATGTGTTGTAAAAATGGGATAAATCCACCAATTAGATGGGCCACATTCATTCAGTCAAAGCATTGGTTGTCCATGAATTTTGACTTTGGAGCCTAGATAGGGAGTAGATCATTACCTTTTGATATTTATGGTGTCCCACCTGTTCCATCTGTAAGTTTTTTTTTTTTTTTGGTGCACCTGTGACTGGTGGAGACAAAAGAGTATTGTTATGGTTCACACGTACATTGTTACATGGTATATTTGGCAACGCTGTGTCAAATGGTATATAGATTCTCTAACAGGTTAGAAAATCATGATTTTTAATTTGAGTCGGATCAATTCTATAGAATAAAAGTATTAGTTTAGACAATATTTTCTGACCATGTGATTTGGATGCGGTAGATCTGATCGATGTTATCCCTTTAATTATCTACTTCCAAAAGAGAAATAGCATCAAACATTGCAATTCTCTATGTTATAGGGATGTAGACAATGGACGCAAAAAATAGGTTGTCAATTTGATAGGCCAAGAGAATGAAAGGATGAGAGGAGAAAACACTCTCCCTCTCCCTCTCCCTCTCCCTGTGCTTTTTCCACAACCAGGGGAGTTCCCTTGCTCCTGCTGCGTACGATTAGCCAGCCTTGCGGCGGCAAAAGGATTAGACGTCCCCCCATGCTACGGTTCCCTGCGGTCCGAACCCGGTGCCGCATTAGGTTAGGGAGCTGGGCGGCCACCAATCCAGGCCTTTAAAAACCGACATAAATATCAGACAGTTGAATCATCCATCAAGCTTTACAACAACAAATCTATGGTAAAAACAAGTGATCCAGCAGTTGAAATTAATCCAGAAAGCATTGAAAACATGTAATGGTATTGGCCAGTTGTTCTAAGCTTGATGGGGCATCCAAGAGGCAGGATCTAATCACTTTACCAAGTCCCGGACGGCAAGAGAATTCCTTTGTCCAAGTGCGTCAGGCCTTTGCTGAATCTCAACATGGAAAGCCCAGTAACACATGTTTGCCAAGTCATTGGTGTAGCATCAAAATCCCTAAAAAGTCCCTTTGCAATCTCAAGTCTGAGGACAAGCTGAGTCGTGGGATCAAATCTATCCCATTGAAGCATGATGGGCACTCCAAGTTAGGAGACTTGGATCCTTACCCTTGCTCGGGTGGTAGACTCTCAGGAGTTTCAACACCCGGTCAAGGGTTCGAGTATCCATAGGTGGTGCAATCCCACTGGGCGTGTGTGTTATAAAAATTAAAAAAAATAATAATAATAATAAAATTAAAAAAAAAAGTTAGGACACTTGATACAATTCATCCAATACAAGCATTCAATCAGGCCTAGAACTAAACCCCAATGGACATATGTACATCCATATCCCAACTGCGGAGATTCCAATTCGTCATTGGTTCATATCATATCCCACCACCGGGTAACTGTAATCAAGTCACAGAAAAATCTAACGTACTCAAGAATATGGAACATCGGCTCTTTAATGACCCACCTGGGCCGTTTGGCCATTTCATTATTTCCTATAAAAGAGATTTCTAAAGAAATCCATGTAACCCACTAAATCACAGTTAATTAATAAAGTACATGTCACTAATGACCCTGTCCCATTCATTAAAAGGAGGTCACTCATGACCAAGTTCCAATCAACAACAGAGTCAAATTGGCTTGAAAGAGCATACATAACACCAACAGTTGGAACCATCCCTCTAGTGGACCGAATCACGGATTGCTTGTCCTTAAAAAAATTGCACTCTATAACACTAACACAATCCTGGGCGTCATTTTTCTTCCATTCTAGGCACTTAATGTTGACTATTGCTTTGGAGAAAAACCCATCTAGTGGGCCTATTCATTTTCCTTCTATTTTAGGTACTTAATGTTGACCATTCACCAGTTTAGTCTTAAAGAGAGACATAAATTTTAATTGTTGTTTTAATCATATTGCATTTTGCTTGTGTTTTAATGGGGTCCATGAAAAATCACATCTTTTCTACTGATATTTTGACAGAGAAGCCATTTTATACGGATAGATAATTTAAGTGTTTTTTTTTTTTTTTTTTTTTTTGAAGAAAACAAAAGAACCATCTAATACTGCATATTACTTACTAGAGTCCCAACTTACTACTCTTATGGATTAGTTTTTGAAGGAAATCTGTGGTTTAGCTATATTTCTAACATCATCTACCAGAAACGTGAGAGACAGAGAGAGTCAATTTGCATTTCTGGTCCCAGACTGCGACCGCAAAAGAAAATAAAATGTGCCTATGTTTCAGATCATACATCATCAATATCATTAGCTATGACAAAGGATTGTTTGCTAAACACCTACTCCCAAAGAACATTCATTAAACACCTACTCACTCCCCAAGAACATTTCTACTGGCCTCTCATGACCGACTGAAGAAAGGGAACAGCAATGGGTAAGTAGTTACAAGAAAAGAAGAATACAATACAAGGTCAAGAGGCAGAAAACCTCAGAAGCATGCAATGGAGGAATGCAAGCTACAGAATTCCTCCAACAAGAAGCTCAAACATCTTAAACGCTGTCAACTAGACTTTGCGACTGCAACCATCCGCCAGTCCACAAGCCAGCTCAATTTACTCAGAGTCGCTATCAGATTGCAAGAAGCTGAACTCTTTTAGCCCATTGAGCCGGATGACCACTGTTCCTTTGTTCCCTTCACTCCATTCAATGCCTTCTTTCTCAATGAGGCAAATCACCTATAATACATACATCCATACATAGATGAAGTTCACTCAACTTGAGTTCTCCAAAACCACAAGATCATTTACTGTAAGTCATGCAAATCACCATATAGTTTAGACTCACCACCCAAGACACTGGGAATTTTAAACATCTTCTACCAGATCTTTCTATGGTGCACGTGAAATGGACAGGTTAGTTCTGGAGCCTATTGTGAACAATACCTCCCACATTACAGCTGAAGTAGCATATTTTAAATAAGTATCACTGTCATCATTTGAGGGCTTGTTTGGTAGATGCCTAAAAATTAGTTACTCTCATTTTAGTTAATCATAATTATGCATCAGAGATCATAACTGTTAGCTATTGTAGAATGGAAAAGAATGGAGATAAGAGAGAGAAAACCGATGTGAGGGGGAAGGGAGAGGACTCAATGCCTCCCCCCTTCCAATGAACCTTCATTGATATTAATCCAGGATTACAACATGATAAGCCAGAATAAAAAACAATGTAAGCAGACGAAAATTGAAAAGATACTCTCATCATATGTTGATTGCTAGCTTCTTCTTCCTTCAAGAGTACACTAAGTTCCTTACTAAGAAGACAAGTTTGGACATCTTCATTGGATGAACTGTCGGTGACTGGGAGTGGAAGGACAGACAGGGTATTTGTACATTCCCATAAGTTGAAATATGACATTTTCAAAGAATGTAACATCCTTTGAAACAAATCTTTTCAACACTAACATTTGTATCCCTTCTGAGAATTAGAATATTCTAGAGATATACATTTAATTGATTAGGTACCTATTTTAGTTCAAGATGGCGCAAGCACAAAACAAGTACATCAAAACACTGGGATGAAGAAAGGAATGGTAGACCCTCAAAATGAGGGAGGGAGGGAGGAGAATGGACGAGAAATACAAAGAAGAAATGAAGTTTCGAAAACTTGAGAAGATTTGGGTCAGATAGGCTATTATACCATGTAGATCGAAAAAATAAAATGGAGATTAGAGAAGAAATGGGAGAGAATGTAGAGGACTTAATGTCCCTCCCCTCTCAATCAACCTTTATCATTATTAATCCAGGCATACAACATGCTTAGCCATAATTAAATATTGCAATTAATAAAAAGAAATAAAAATGGTACCCCCATAATATTGAGATCTGCACGTACACCTAGAATTGTTTACGCTAACAGCTACCAAGATTAAAAAGAAATATGGTCTCTAACACATAATTAAACTAAAATGAGATGAATTTAATTTTAGGCGTCGACCATTGTTTGGATACGTTGATTCCAAGGAACAGAAAGGAAACAAATAATAATTATCTAATGATGTTGATTTCGATGAAACTAACGAAACGTGGATTCCAATTTTAGACTTCTTGTTTGGATAGCAAGTAGAAATATCATATTACACTCGCAACAATCACCTGGTTTCTTGTGCCGAGAAGCCAAATTATGGGAAAAAAAGTGCAATGATTGCTTTATAGAATCCATCTTTTTCTATGTTATCCAAACAACACAAATTGTCACATCAAAGGTAAACCCTTATCCTTTTTCATTGTTTGGCATGGAATCCTTGGTATCTAAACATGGCCTTTCCTTTCTCCTAACAATTCAGGGTTGGCTTTAATTAAGTAAAAAACACAAACAGCAAATCCAATTACTTTTAGAGGTCCTGCAAACGCAATGTATCAGGCTAGTTGGCAGAGATTTCTGACCTTTTAGTAAGTAGCACTGTAAGTAATGAATCACCAACAAACAAAAGCTATGAAACAAAATGATAGAATTGAATTCTATTGCAGAACATACCGATTGTTTTAGTTTCCCCTTCCCAACACCACCATGTGTACCGCACCCAGTGATAACATTGAGAAATTGAATAGCTAGAGCAAAGAAAAATATATTGGCTCAATGAAGCATGACAATTCCAGAATTCAACACGAAGTGAATAATATGCTATTTTAACAAGGAATAAATCCATTAAAAAAAAAAAAAAAAAAAAGAACACTGGAGCAATAGATGCTTACAAGGGATGTATGTAAACAGTATAAGGTGAAGCTTCAACAACCTTATTGCTTGCTTGACATGCTGTCCATGCAAATCAATCGTTACTACATTTTGTATTTCCTTGTTTCTGCAGATAACCGGTGCTTAGAGTCATGTTTAACCCATCTGATATAACAAAAATATTTTGAAAAAAGGAAAGAAAGAAAAAAAAAAAAAAAAAACTAGTTGCCATGTTCATCAACCTAGCTTCAAAAATATCTTGGCTAGCCTTTTCATCTGCCTTGCGGGCCTTTCTGTCGTAGAATCTCCCCTGACCAAAATACAACATAAGCTTGTTTAACATAAAAAGGAAAGCCCATGTCAATTTCACATACCAGAACAGATTGAAGCATCACAAAGGTGAGGAATTCCCTCTCTTCACCTTCTGTGAAAACTACCATGACTTACAGGACAGAACTAACTGCCACCCCTGCATCAAATGGTTGCTTCCTTAGATATCGAAATTTATGGTCTACAAGCTACTCACGAGAGCTTATATTTGCAGCCTTATATCCATGATTAGATCTAATCAGATATTTGGAGTACCATGGACACAATGTCGTTTGGGCTTTAGCCGATCCCAATTAGTCGGGATAAGATGATGAGGATGATATGTTTAGGCTTTCAAGAAGACTGAATGCCAATTTATTTTTAAAATAAAAAATAAAATAATCCTGATAGGTAAGTTGGGCTCGAACCCAGACCTAAAATTTGAAATTCAAGCAGTATACCACCGAGCAATGGGCTTGAACACAATTGTAAACAAAGTTAATCAGCATAAAACATAAAAATTATTTAAAGTTGTTAAGAAAGCGAACTTCAATAAGCTCTAAACTAAATATGACAATCTCGTGCGTTCCTATATGCAGAAATCATACTTTTTCTGAAAGGTAAGCTGCATGACCCCGTTCTCCCCTTGAATATGCCACTGCAGCCTGCAAAAGAGTTTATATGTTATTGAATAAACATGTTAACATTACAACCTAAGCATTGTCAAATTATTGAAATGTACCAAGTGCTCTAAAAGTCACGAATATTCCACAATCATCTTACTTTCTGATAATAGGATACTGTTGTATCCCAGTGCTTCCTCGCAGATCTCCGAAACAACTGATAGTCATCTTCTTTGGCTACAATTTCAAAGACAAGTTAAAGGGACTCTAGTTGTAGTGGATGAAATCAGAAACAAAAAAATGCATCCAAAAAATAAGAAGTTAAGTGTTTCAGAGAAGGTAGCAACTGATGGTCATCTTATTTCCAAGTAACCAAGACAAGCATCTGACAAAGTAGTGAGCCACTGATTAAGCATATGCAACTTAAACAAGTGTATGTGCCAGCGTTGGACACTGACATGAGGTGGACCTCTGTGAATTGTGTGGAACAATGGAGCTTTTATTTGTAGTAAATGAAATATGAGGCTTAGTTCTTTACTAGAGGTATCTTTTCCTTGTATTCCTCTTTAAGTGAACGAGATAGTATATTGCCTTGCTAAGAGAGGAGAAGATTGGCCTCATCTTCATTTTATCTCTCTTTGACAGATTTTGTACCTACTTTTTAAGGGGGGGAATCATGTGTATAATTTGCACCAAGGGTCAGTGAACATAGTTTTCCCAACATCCAGTATTGGTGAAAAGGAATCTATGCATTTCAAAATGGGCATTTAAAATTCACGATTGGAATTCTTGCAAGATCTTATTCAACAGTGGGAGATATGCATGCATTGACTTTTGGTGCCCATTGTACATGTTGAAATTGGGCTCCTTTGTTTTAATAAAATTGCAGTTATCCATCATGAACTTGAGGTGTCAGACATTGTGAAGGGTAAACCTAGCACATATGGATATATCATAATATGGCAGATACGTAGTTATCATAATTCATAAGAATAGTTCATAACCATATAAGATAAAAGGATGAAGAGATCAATGAAAGATAGAGAAGCTATTTCCGAAACTTGTGAAACGATGGCCATTTTGAGACCTTATTAGGGATAGGGGGAATTATAAACCAAAATGAGGAGCTAAAAAAAAAAAACTAAATGAGGTAGGAGAATATAGATACTTTCATAGGTTTAGAATATCTGAAGTGAAAGAAGCTTTGAGAAAGATGAAGACAGGAAAAGACCTGGGACCAGATGGTATTCCAATAAAGTTTGGAAGAGTAGGGGAGATATCGGTTTATTTTCATTGACAAAGTTGTTCAACAAGATTATAAGATCGAAGAAAATGCCAAAGAAATGGAGGAAAAGTACCATGGTATCTTTTTATAAGAATAAAAGAGATACAAAACTGCACTGACTATCGTGGGATTAAACTTATGAGTTGCACTACCAAACTTTGATTGAGAGTAATAGAGCTAAGATTAAGGCACAAGAAGAATGTATCAGAAATCAGTTTGGATTTATGCAAGGAAGTTCAACCATTAGAGATGGAGAAATACAGGTCACATAGAGAAAGCATACAATTGGGTCTCTATAGAGCTAATCTAGCGGATGTTGGGAAAGAAGGGAGTCTCAAAAGGTCATTAAGGATATGAGGGAACAGAAACAAATGAGGATTACTAGCGGAGAGAAGTGAATTTAAAGGCTCAGACTAGGAGTTAGCATTAAGCTGGTAAGCATTGGTCATGGACGAATTAACAAGCATTTATAGGAAGAGGTCTTATGGTGTTTGTTGTTTACAGATCACATTGTTTTCATTGACCAGATGAGGGAGGGGGTAAATACAAAGCTAGAACTATGAAAGGATGCTTTAGAATCTAAAGTTTTAAAATTAGTCAAAGTAAAACAGAGTATATGGAATGTAATTTTAGAAACAATTGGAGTGGAAACGAGGAATTAGTTAAGATATTTTTTTTTTTTTGAAGGATACCAATACTTTATTCGAAAGAAAGGGAGAAACAACGGGCATGTTTAGATTTGAGCAAAGTTTGTCTAGACTAGTAGTCATGGGCAATGTATATGTCCACGGTTTGTCAACCCTCCTATGCACAAGAACCAACACACTTTTGGACACTAGTCATGGATATGTGACCATTAGAACACGGATTAGGTGACTTTGGTGAAAAGGTGAAATTGTTGGTCGCTGACACTTTATAGCTTCAGTGCAGATGCGAATCGTACTCATCCATGCACATGCATGACATGTTTTAATGTGCCACAGGCCCACATGTGCAACCGTTCAAGTTCAAGCATCCCTGTGCACATGTGCCACCATCAATCTTCAAGCACTAAAACTTGGCACATGTTTTAATGTACATGAGAAAAATGTGCATATGCACGTATAAACGTGCCACAAACCAATCTTTAACTTCCTTACATGTGCCACAATCTATCATGTCGAGTCTCTAAAGTGTTTGACAAACAAGGGGTGGAATAGTCAACTATAGTATGCCCATGACCAACTAGTCTTTAGAGAAGGCCATGGACTGCTAGTCCCTAGACAACTTTGCCTAAATCCAAACAAACCCAAAAGGATGACAAGAAGTCAACCACAAGTCACAACCAAAAAAACACCAGCCCTAATGACATTTTTGATATCTTGGGCCTTCAATTCATGAGAGCACTGACATTGAGAAGGATTTTGCTCAGTGAATTAGACCTAGGTGGATGAAGTGGAGGGATACCTCTGGAATTCGATGTGACCGCTAGAACCAATCAAACTTAAGGAGAAATTTATAGGATAGTTATAGGACCAGCCATGCTTTATGGGACAATGTTGGACAATAATAGAACAAACACGTTCATAGCATGAGCGCGGCTGAGATCGGGATGTACAGATGGATGAGTGACAAGACAAGGAAGGAAAGAACCAGAAATCAATATATTCAAGGGAACTTAGTGACGAGGACATCACATCACGTCACGTACACCCTTATGTACGCATCAAAGGAGGCAGGCCGCACTAATTTCCCTGTGACTAGGCGAGTACCCATGATCGTGCTAAACACCCCATGTGCATGAGCGAGCATGTGGAAAACCCCACACTGGGAAGATGCACATGGGCTGCTTTATGGAGTGATCCAGACCGTTGGTTCAGAGGGACGCGACGATCGGGCTATTGGATCGCATGGATCACATGATCAAGCCATTGATCGTTGATCGTCCACATCGGTTTTAGACTTTATCATATTTTAGGATTTAATTTTTTATTATTTTATATTGGGACACATTATGAATGTTTTAGTTGATTTTATTTATTTTCTTTTAAACTTCTTGGATCTATAAAAAGAAGGGGGGCGTGTAACCTCTCTCCCATTGGATTTAGTGATTAAAAAGAGAGAGAGAGAGAGAGAGAGAGAGAGAGAGAGAGAAAGGCTCTTGCTTTCTTCTCTCATCTTCATGCAATTTGGAAGGAAAATTAGTGTGAGACTAGTCTTCATCAATGAAGGTACGAGGTCTCCATCTATCCCCGCACCATCTTCTCTTTTCTCCCACATCCACGTATTTTCTTCAGGTTCTTCATTCCCTCCATCCCAGATCTTCGTCTTCTCCCAAACCCTACTTTCCTATACACATACACAATTTAAACCCTAACCGATCTAAACCCATCCTCCCATGCCCCGCGCATGACCATACGGACACGTGTGAATCTCACTTGCCTCTTTTGGTTTCCCACCATTATTATATCAAAACCCCTTTCTTCCATCCCCGAAACCTTAACCCTAAATTTAAATTTTCTAATTTTCCTACTTTCCCAAATTACCCAAACTTTAATTTTCACCCTAGGTTGTATTAGGTTTCCTATTTTGAAATAGACTATACCCTCTGCTAATTGGATGTCCCTACATCCATTAGATCCTAGTTCCTTTTTATTTAATGATCTTGTGTTACAATGTTGGTAGCTTAGGCCAGGATTATACATGATTTTCTTTTGATTTTCATGATATTTGTGATGATTATAGCGATGTTTGTGTTTTTTGTTAAATATCTTAATTCGCTTATTTGATCTCACATGTTACGTAGTTCATGCATCAGTCCTGCATCACTTAGGAGTAGCACCAACAGGAAATAAGATGAGGGAAAGTAGCCAAATGGTTTGGTCATGTGCAACAAAGACCAAGAAATGTGCCAGTTAGGAGTGGGTTCAAGTTGAAGGGTTTAAAAGAGAAATGAGAAGCCTAAATGACATGGGTGAGGTAGTAAGAATGGGGGGAATAAGATTCGTGTAGCCGATCCCAATTACTTGGGTTAAGGATATGATGATGATGATGGCGATGGTGATGGTGATCACAACGACAATGATGAACCTTATCAGATAAAAATGAAGAACCATATAAGATAATAATAATAATAATAATAATAATAATAATAATAAAAGTGTATGGGAAACTAGGAATACAGTTTACATAAAACTATACAAAAAGTAATGAATCATACAAAATAAAAAGCCTACTCAGGTTTTTCTGAAGGAAATCAAATAGTCTACATCCCATTCAAACTGAAAGTATGTGAGGAAGATTAAAGTTCCTTATATTATGTGCTAGAAAAATTTTACATACAGAAAAGTATGCCAAAAAGAAAAGAAAAATACAAAATAAAAATAAAAATCTGTGACATAAATTGGTATAAGCCAAATAGAATAAGAAAATCAGTTGGATTTCAATCACTTATAGTAGTGACTAGCAAAAAGTTAAGAACTCAATCGCAAAACCAACGGAAGTCAGCATCTACAAGACATAGCTGGCTTCCATGAGATGAAACTACCAACTGCAGTTATATTAAATCTTATTATGTTGCATACCATGCCTGGTACTTTGCAGCGGTTTTGCAGTGCTTGAAGAACGAAATTCCAACCCTTGTCCAAATGACTCCATTGTCTTGATGACCTTCTTCCAGTCCATAGAGTCAGGCTTACGTTCGGAACTCTCGGGGATATTGAACAAAGACTCCAGTACCTTTTGCGGAAGATATGATTTCATGATTCCCGATGTGAATGATGAATGTTCTTCCGAAATGGAACCAAGTGTGGTACAATCCCTGCATAAATACCAAAAAGTAAAAAAATAAATAAATAAATAAATAAAAAGAAGAAGAAGAAAAGGGAAGTGTTCTTTAGGACTGATGAAACTATAAGACTGATCCAATAATATTAATACATCAAATGTCACGAGATACAACTGTTTCGCCAATCATTTGAAACAGGATTTTGCCAATCATTTGGGGCTTGCCTTGCGAATCCTGTTTCACCAATCATTTGAAACAGGATTTCACTAATCATTTGGGGCTTGCCTTCTGAATCCTGTTTCACCAATCATTTGAAACAGGGTTTCTCATGATTTCCTGACAAAAGTTTTACAATCAGCTGCCCACCTGACTTCAACCATCATCCATAGGGCCTGTTTGGATAATGCCCAAAAAATGGGTGCATTTCATTTCTACTCAACAGTTGATATGCCAGCATAGGTCTCTTGGCGTTCTTCACAAAAATCATTTGGACGAGGTTATGATATACCACCTCCCTCACATCTGCAAATGTGTTGTACATGTGCAGGACCCAGACCATTCACAGGCAGCGACATCACGTGAAAGGTTCTCCACTGAACAATCAGGCTCAACAGGTCAACAGGTAGGCCATAGCCAGTGGACACAATCTAAATCGTCGGTGGGAATTCCAACAAGCATTGACACAACCTGTCATGCCTTTAGGACAAACTTGCTAAAATGATTTTTGGGTGCCACCCAAATGTGCCCTTACCTGTGCTGATAAACATTTTTTTTTTCTTCTAATTTTTATAAACCAGAAAACCATTTTGTATGCAATGTAACACGATATTTTAGGAGTATCACAATATATATATATATAAACGCTCACCTGCGAACCAGTTCGTACGTACTACATACGAACTTTTTTGAGAACTCATCATATTTGATGAGTCTCGCAAATCTGAACGGTCCACATGAAGCAGAACCTCATGAAATCCCCTGGTACGAATTTTTACGTTGAACCAAAACTTCAGATAGGCCATGAAAAATGCAAACAGTTTATTCCCTTGATTTGATTTTCTCTTTGCTATGGCCCACCAGAATCTTAGATCAAGGTGAAACTTCACCCTTAAGGTTTCATGGGATTCCGCATCTTATGGACCGTTTGGATTCAACACCCATGACACGTGTGCAAAGGTGCACACGTGCATAGGTGAGCATGCCTCTCTCTCTCTCTCTCTCTCTCTCTCTCTCTCTCTCTCTCTCTCTCTCTCTCTCTCTCTCTCTCTCTCTCTCTCTCTCTCTCTCTCTCTCTCTCTCTCTCTCTCTCTCTCTCTCTCTCTCTCTCTCTCTCTCTCTATATATATATATATATATATATATATATATATCTCGTGTGTGTGTGTTAAATGGTACCATGAGGTCAAGTTGTGCAGGCCCCAGCATGATCTATATCAGACATCCACCCCATGAATTAGATGCGCCCTTCCATGATGGGCCATGGGCCTAAAAATCAGGCCAATACATGACTCAGGTGGGCCACACCATAGACAACAGTTGAGAGTGGATATTCACCCATTGAAACCTTCATGATCATTTACGGGGCCAACTAAGATGTGGTTCAGACATCCAGCCCATCCATTGTGTGTGTCCCACTTGGATGAGGGGTCAAACCAAGTTTCGGTCTTATCCAAAACTCAAGTCAGCCCCAACAAGTTCTTTTAGATGTTTTAGGCATGATTTCACATGATTTCAAATGGTGTGGCTCACTTGAGTTCTAGATATGGCTGATTTTTTGTATATCCCATAACCTAGAGGGAACCCACCAAATTCATGCTATGGATGTCCAATATGCATCATGGTGGGGCCCGCACAGCTCGACCTCATGGGAAGCTCCCATGAGGTCAACCTCGTAGTACCATTTTCATATATAGTGAAATGCTCACATGTTCTCACTAGAACTCCTGAGAATTGGTGTGCAGGTGAGCATGACTTTTCACACACACACACACACACACACACACACACACACACACACACACAGATGTTCACTTGCGCACCTTTTTAGGTGAGAACTCGTGCACACCTTTGCACATGTCATGGGAACAAAATCTAAACAGTCCATAGTGTTGAGTGCCAAATATTGCATATTTCCCAATGTTTATACCTTGGTTTTTTAAACATAATAGCACTTAATCAATATATTTGTGCATGTGTCTTGCGAGGTGATTTCGAGAGCTTGAAATGAAAAGGATGCTAAAAGCATGGATTTAATGCTCAAGAATTGCCAAAGCAAGGATTGTGGATATTTTAAGGCCAAGATTGAAGATTTCAAGGGTCTAAGATCCACGGAAACCAAGTGAAGAATGAAGAAAATAGAATTTGTAAAGTGCAGAAATTCAGAACTGCTGAAACTTGACTGTTCGATTCAACAAGACTGTTATACATGGATCATTACTATGGATGTTTGGAATCTGTTTTGGAACAGTTTATGATGTTTTAACCGCTCTATCATCCAACTAGATAGATTAGGACTTTGATTTCAGTCAAAGTGTTGATTGAATAAAGGATGCATTAAAGCAACTACAAGTGGATCCTTGGCGCTATAATTCCCATAATCTGATAGTTTCAATTCACAATCTCTTCAATTACAAGTCTTAAGTGTAGTTTCTAGTTCTAATCCTTAATTATTTTAGAGAAATTACACATCTTCAGTCCTATGGGTACTACCTCGGTCTCACCGAGATTATAGCTACATTGCAACCCTGCATTTGGGGTACAAGCGAACAAGTTTTTGGTGCCATTGTCGAGGATTGCAACGTGTGTGTTTTTCTGAATTATTTAACTTCTAGAATTAGTTAGGATTAACTTTTTGCCTATTTTTCTTCGATTTTCTGAATTTGTTTTAGGAACTAACTTAGTTTTCTGTTTTGTAGCATCTAACTTAGCGGTTCTTCTCTAGTAACATCCTTCTAACTCCTCTTCTCTCTACTTTCTAAATTTATATTTTAGGATTAGGTAGTTTTAGAACTCAGAGGTTGTGAGTGTTTCATGCCCAAGTGTGTTCGTGACAACACTCGGCGTCTCTTGAGCGAAGGAGGATTAGTCGAAGAGTTGCCTATCCATCACCGGATTAGACACCACTTGAGATCCCCTACATTAATCTAAGTAATGGTTGTAAATCAACCTCAACATCCAATTGAGGAGGTTCAAGATGAGAATGAGATGCATCACGCTTCTCCACTACTTTACGAGATTAATTACAACCGACGGGGGTAAATATACCTTCCTGCATGGTGTTTCCACTTAATGCAGGAAACGTGAATTTTATACTAGGAGTGATACAACTCTTTCCTAAATTTCATGGACTAGAATCTAAAGGCCTATACTTGCACATTAAAGAATTCGACGAGATAGTCGTCATATCGCACTTTCCAAACGTGTATGAAGACACAGTAAGACTATAGTCGTTTCCCTTCTCACTGAAGGAGAAGGCTAAGTCGTGGCTACACTCCTTAAAGTCGTGATCTATCAGCACATGGGCTGAGATGACCCGGGAGTTCCTTAAAAAATTCTTCTCGGTTCACAAGACAAACACTTTTAAGGAGGGCGATCATGAATTTCGCCCAAAAAGAGGAAGAGACCTTCGAAGTTGTGAGAGATTCAATGATCTCATAACTTCGTGTCCACATCATGGTTACGAGATATAGCAAGTAATAAGCTTTTTCTATAATGGATTGATTTCGCCCATGAGCCATTTTGTAGAAATGAAGTGTAACGACGAATTCATGAATAAGGAAGCTGATGATGTGTAGGATTATTTTGATCTACTCGTAGAAAACGCGCAATCATGGGACACCTCCCCAAGACCCACCACTTCTAAGCCTACTCAGACAAGAGAGGGGAGGAATGTATGTCTTAAAAGAAGATGACAACATATGTGCAAGGGTGGCCAATCTCACGAGAAAAATCGAGGCCATGGAACTTAAGAAGGTAGAAACCGTCAAACCTGATGAGGTTGTGGTAGTTGTCTGCGGTATTTGTGCTAGCAACATGCATACAATTGAGGATTGTCCCACAATTCCAGCTTTTCAAGGGCTATTGAATGAACAATCAAACGCCGTAAACAATTACCAACAACCATTCAGCAGACCCACCTCAAATACTTATAATTCCAACTGGAGGAACCATCCAAACTTCAATTAGAGGAACGGACAAACGGTCAATCCTCAAGAGGCCCTTACTCAACACTTCTCAATCACAGGAAAACTCGAGAGGATCCAGTTCTAAAGCACAGCCAAAACCAAGAGCTCTTCAATCAAGGCACACTACAAGCATTTCAAGACCTTATTAAGGTTATACAAAGGATTGAGTCACACTTAGCGATTTGGGAGAAATGGACTTTTCCAGTCCAACCTCTACCCAATCCAAAGCCGCAGTGTGAAGTGACCCGAGCTCTTCTCATCACATAGAGCAGGCTAAATCCATAACCACCCTGAGAAGTGGAAAAACGACTGATAAGACTATCCCGACGAGGGTTGATTAAGGACTCGGAAAAAGCTGAGAGAGATGATGGACCTAACATTGCTCCACAAGAGAAAGAGTCAGAAAGAGCATACAAACCGATTGTGTCATTCCCCCAACGGTTGATTACACCAAAACCTCTATCTAACTCTCAGAATATTGAGGTGCTAAAACATGTGAAGATCAACATTCCTCTCTTTGATGCCATTAAATAAATAACATCGTATGCCAAGTTCCTGAAAGACCTTTGCACGGCCAAAAGATGGCAAAGCATACAAAAGAAAATTATGTTAACTGAAAAAGTGAGTGTCATCCTAAAACAAGATGTACCACAAAAGCACAAAGATCCAAGTAGCCCAACTGTCTATTGTGTAATCAAGAACCACCGGATTGAGCACGCACTTCTTGATTTAGGACCAAGCGTAAATCTAATTCCCTACTCGGTCTACGAACAACTTGGCCTCGGTGAATTAAAACCCACCAAGACCACACTTCAATTAGCTGATCGATTGGTTCATATACCGAGAGGAATGATAGAGGATGTGTTTGTCCAGGTCGACAAATTCTACTACCCAGTAGACTTTATTGTTTTGGATACAACCTATTATAGATGCGAGCACTAAGATTCCAATCATCTTAGGCCACTCATTCCTCGCCACACCAAACGCAATCATCAATTGCAAGTATGGGGTGATGAAATTGACTTTCGGGAACATGACATTAAAGCTAAATATTTTCAATGTGCAAACAACCTGAGGAATTTGATGATGTCCACGAAATCAACCTGATCGACTCATTCGTGCAAGATAGAGCTATCCTGACTCTATACTCTGATGCTTTGGAGACACGCTTAGCCCACTCCCCTGATTTGGATGATGACATGATTAGGGAGATAGATGCCTTGCTCCATGCAACATCGGTACTTGAAATTGACCGGTGGAGGCCACAATTTAAACAAATGCCCCTAAATGAGAAAGCCTCTACCGTCAAGCATCAAACAGTGTTTTAAATAGCGGTAGCATATTGCGTAGCGTTCAACCCTCCGTAGCGTGTAGCGAAATAGCGTAGCGTGTAGCGTAAGCTACACAATACTTCTATTTTTTAATTAAAAAAAATATTATATATATATATGATAAATATTAAATAGTAAGAAAAAACAAAATATTTTGGCATTTTGAGTTAGCAATTACAGTTCATAATTTAATTGGTAAATTTTAAGTTAATACACGTCTCGTGTACAATTTTTTAAGGGCCCGAATTAGGTAGGACTCATATTGTGAAGTGTAGCACACGAGTGTCAAAGTTTTTTAGACCCTACTCGTGATGAATGTGTTATATCCACACCGCCCATCCATTTTGCCAAATAATTTTAGGGCACGAGCCCAAAAATGAGGCAGATCCAAAGCTCAGGTGGACCGCACCATAGGAAACAATGATAATTAAACGACTATCATTAAAAAATTATCGAGGCTACAAGAGTTTTTAGATCAAGCTGACATGTGTGTTTTCCCTTCATCCACGTTAGTGTGACCCTATTAACAGGTTAGATGGAAAATAAACATTACAGTGGACCCTAAGAAATTTTTAATGGTGAGCATTTTATAACCACTGTTTCCTATGTTGTGGTCCACCTGAGATTTGGATCTTACTAATATTTTGAATCATAATCTAAAATGATGTGGCAAAATGGATGGATGGCATGGATAAAATACATACAGTATGGTGGGGCTCATGTGGCACGTATACATTTTATTAAAATTTTGCAACGTTTGCGTAACGCCTACCAGTACATTCATTTGACGCACAAAAGTCCTGTGGGTCTGATCATGAGGTATGTGTTATATCTAAACCGTCTATTCATTTGAAGAGCTCGTCTTAAGGCTTGACACGAAAAATAATACAGATCTAATTATCAAGTGGACCACACTGCAAAAAGCAGTGGGGGATTGAACGTCTACCATTGAAACCCTTTTTGGGATCACAACTTCGGATCAATATGAAATTTGTTTTGACTCTTCATTCAGTCTTTTTGACCTTTTGAACAATTGGATGGAAAATAAACGTTATGGTGGGCCTACGAATTTTTTTAACGGTGAAAAATCATCATCTCGCTGCTATTTTTGGTGTGGTCCAGACGATCTTTGGATACGATTCATTTTTTGGCTAATGCTCTAAAATGATATTTAAAAATAGATGAACGGTGTAGATATAATAAATACATCATTTGTGGAGCCCATGTAACTTTGATCTCCTTTGAACCGTTCGTACAACTCGGAGCTCGAGGAGTGTCGGCCTTGTCTTAGCTTACACGTGCCTCACAAGCAGTATACTACACCCGGTCAAACCGCTTCCGATTTCAAAAGAAAAAAAACGGAGAGGGAAACCGAAAAGAAAAGGAGGGAAAGAAGAGGGAGGGAGAGAGGGAGAGAGAGGAGGGAGAGAGAAGAAGAAGAAGAAGGAGGAGGAGGCCGGGCATGATGGCCAAAACATGACGGGGTGAGAAGAAGAAGAAGAGGAAGAAGAAGAAGAAGAAGGAGAGAAGAAGAAGAAGAAGAAGAAGAAAAGAAAAAAAAAAAATAAAAAAATAAAAAAAAAAAAAAATAAAGGTACGTTTTTTTTCTTTTTTTTTTACCAATTTTTTTTTCTTTTTTTTTTACGCTATTTTATACGCTACGTAGCGTTTTTTGTACGCTACGCTACGTAGCGTACGCTACACGCTACGCTACCACGTTATTTAATACACTGGCATCAAAGCACCGAAGTTTGACCTAAAACCTCTGTCGGCCGATCTTAAATATGCTTACTTAGGTCAATATGTTGATCGTAAACCTTTGCCAATAAGTCATTCTACCACCCTTCCTTCCGAATATCACTATTGCAACATAACTGAACTCGAAAGACCCTAAAGAGTCCTCTAACACTTTGTTATGAATCCTCACTACTGGACCTTCGGCCGACAAATCCTTCCAAACCCACTTATCACCCTTGTTTTGCACTTCATCTGTATTTTTGCCCTCCTTATCTATCAAGTTAGAAACAACTTTCTTGTAAGATTTTCCTCTCGCATCCAACCTCATTTGTTCCAATCTTAAAACCCTCTCTAATCCCCGAACTATCCTTCTCCTTTATTATTGAAGTCCCGGCTTTGAAATCGTCCTTCTGTTCTCTGTTCTTCCTCTCTGGACAGTACTTAGCCCTTTGGATATTTAATTCCCCCGGAAACTCTCCCCGTTCAGATGGTATACCGCATTGTCCATCTCCTCCATTGAACTCATTTGAACAAATGCGAAACCTCTTGGGGACTTTTGAGTTTCTTTCTTTCAGACACACGACCTCCATTACCAGCCCAAACACACCGAAAACGGTTTTGAAATTTACAGGTGACCATTATTCCGAGAAGGATTCAGCGAAAAGGATCGGATATTCCGACAACGGTAACTTCCCCCTTCTCCCAGCTTCCTGAATCCCAGTCTTCTTCTTTATTATCGTATGTCAACCCACCTGTCCATCCCCTTCCTCCATTAACAACGGATCTTTGCCTCTTCCCACCCGTTTCTCCCTCCACTCCATACAGAAGCTATTTCTTTACTAGAGTTTGGCCGACCTTTAGTATCAAAAATAGGAAGACATGATATTACCCTTACAATCTCTTAGAATGCCACCCATAACACAATAAAGAATCCCTTGATTCAAAATTTAACTTTCAACTCCCACAAGGTTAAAAGACATCAATTAAGCAAAACAAACTAGAGCTAAAAGATGTTGAAATGTTAAACCATAGAATTATCAATATAAAACTAAGGAAAAGCTTTTGAGTTTGTACCCCCATCATTAATTATGCATTAAATTGTAGGTACTGAAAATTCAAGGTGCCTGAATAAATATGCTACCAGCCTGCAGATTCTATTATAACAAAAGGAATGATGGAGATACAGATGATTTAAAGGAATTTACCCACAAAATTGTCCTGCAGATTCGAAGTCTTCATGAAACTCTTTTTCAGATGGAGGAAAAATTGAATCTTCTGTCAACTGCCTCAAAATTTCACGTGTCAGGAAAAAGTAGTGCGCTTCAATTAACAAATATTTTGGCCATACTAATGGAATTTCTAATTCACCTAAGTGAGAGTAAACTACAAGATACTTTCACAATGTTCTAGTCTTAGAAAGTGGGTGGCAGCAGTTAAAATACACAGAGCTTAAGCAGAAACCAGTAGATTGGCACAAGAATTCTTCTCTCAAGGAAAGCTACGCAGTTCAGTATTACGGTACCATTTGGATTCCCAAATCGAATATTTGAATATCCAGTTCTTCAAAATTCATACTTGGTGTCCCTGAACCAAACATCACTGAAGCCCTTGTTTTGTGGTCAATTGTATCTGCATAGAAACTTCCAAAATGAGAAGAGCCTCACTGATGTGTTCGGTCAACACCCACCAAATTTGTGATTTTGAGAAGTTTAATTTTCAAATAGTTCAAGTACAGTTAATGCCTTAAGCACAAACATATGTTTCTCTACAGAACCCAATGGATAACTGAAAATTACTAAATAAACAAAGTAGGTTATTCTGTGTATACATCAACAAAGTCAATATTTTTCGTAAGTTCACTAATATGGTCAGTGCACTGTCAAACTGTAGCATGAGACTGAGGGATGGAAGTGATATTAGTAAGAATAAAGATCACATCATAAAGTTCCATTTAAATTGATAACAATGACTGTATAAAGCCTTCATCAATAAATAACAGGAGTATACAAATGAATAAGTATGAAAATTGTGGGTTTCAGCCATAGGCAATGATTGCTTTAACATTATGTCTCAGGTCCAAGCCTGGCTTATCTACCAAAAAGAGAGAGAGAAAATTATAGATGAAAAAATAAATGCATAAATGCTAATTTTTAATATAGCCTCACTGGAAAATGAAGATGGAAGCAACCACTCCCCAATCCACAACTCCTTCCTAAATTGAATACCTTTTCCTTCTCCCCAAGAGAAACAAATTCCATCCTTAAACTTGCTCATCAATGCGACCCCCCTCCACAGCCTAGAGGCCCTATAGAGGGACAAATTCTTCACCCACAATCCTCGATCTTGGAGACCATATTTGCTAACTACTACTCTCCACAAAGCTTCCTTCCTTCTCCCTGTGCCTATTAGAACAGAATAATAACATCGCTTGCCTCAATTAAAAGGTCCACACATGTGGGGTAAGTCGAATGGGTGTGTACTAACAAGCTAACCCAAAAAAAAAAAAGTCGTATGTGTCATGGATAAGAGCCTATCCTCTTCTTGACCACATGTACAGCCATCCTCCACTAAGCCACCATATACATGCTCCAAGCCAAAGTCCACCCATCACAAATCAACGGTTGACTGCTTCGAAGCTCCCAACCTGAATTCCAACTCCAACCCAGACATACGAGCCTCCCTTCATCACCATATGTATTGATCAGTGTTTCAAATAGCGCCTGTAGCGTAGCGGTAGCATACGCTACATAGCGTAGCGTGGCCGTAGTGCTACGTAGCGTCCCAAATAGCGTAAATCCCCGTACGCTACAGCTACATAGCGCGTAGCATCCATAGCGTAAGCTACAATGTATTTTTTTACTATTTTATTTTTTTATTATTTTTTTCACGTTTTCTTTGTTTATAACGTTGAGGAATGTGACACTTGTATTATACTTGTACTTTTAACCTATGAGATTTTTATTTCTTTTCATAATTGTAACTTGTGGTTTCAATTAGACATTATTAATTAAAGTGGTTTGCTTAGAAAGTTGTTGATGTGATAATTATTTAATTTGGCTTATATATGTGGATTGGCTTTTGATAAATGATAACTAATAACTTTTTTGAACATGCTTATAATTGATAAAATGAATCATCTTTTAGGCATTTTTATATTTTTTTTTCACTATTTATTATATTTGTCCTATTTTTAAATTAAAAAATAGAAGTATCATGTAGCTTACGCTACACGCTACGTATTTACGCTACACGCTATAGAGGGTTGAGCGCTACGCATCACGCTACTGCTATTTAAAACACTGGTATTGATCAAAGGTTTTGATACTTGGAACATGTCACCATGCAATAGCCTCGTACCCTCTCTTGCCTTTCACCAAGACATACATTTCTCTCTCATTCGATCGAGAACCCAACATCTCCTCCATCTGATAGGCAAACAGAGCTGTCACTATCACTTCTCGACGCATCTTGACAATAGAATACATGTCGAACTGAGAGTTGTTGCTACTCTACAAACTTCTAGCGCACCGTTCGCAAGCTTCCACGATGCACCACTTGAATCTAGTGCTCCGCCAAAGTAAACAAGTTGTACTCCATCTCCTGAGCTCTCACTCCTACCACCACCTCCTTCCCTTTCAACATCACTGTTACACCAACAAGCACTAGATCGAACCTCGCTTCACTCTTCCTTTGCACACTACCCTAGCCGAAAGCTTCACGTTTTCCATCACACTAGAAACTCCCTCACAAGCTTTGCATCCCTTTTCTTCCCGCACACAAATCCAAACCGATCTCATCTCCACCAAAGCTTTCATTGTTGGATCCATTGCCATCACTTCCCCAATGCAAGACCCCATAGCAACAGAGAATTCAAAGAACCATAGTTCCAAAGGCAGACCCCAAAGCTAAACCCCGAAGATCTCATACCCAACTTAGACCAATCAGACCATTGGTACAAAGTTTTCACCGGAACTTCCTTAAACATGGCATCAGCAATAAGAACCCATTCTAGATTCTCAAAAGACCTAAGAGATATCCAAACCTCGAATTTACTCTATGGTTTCAAAATACAATCCTCCTTCTCCACACCACAATAGGAAGACAACTACTCTCCTATCTCAATCACCATGCCCCCCTCCTTGTCACCACCACGCACCTTTGGATCCTCCAACTTCTCCACCCATACCCATTTACCCTCTTTCAAAGGTTCCCCCTCCCCTTTCTTACACTCTCCTTCCGTCTTCTCTTCTTCCCTAATCGAACCTCCCACCACTACGTCCCAATAGGATCCTAATCTTCTCAACCCTTGAGGCTTGTAGGACATTGCATAGCTCTAGCTTCATTTTCCCCATTCCTTTTCTTCTCTTCATTACCCTTACCATTCCCCACCCCTTTTCAAGAATAGAACTGTTGACGACCTCTGGCCCATAGCAAGCTCGTTGTACCGAGAGCCTCCTTCCTTAATAGCTTTTTCCCATTGATCGTTGCTATTTCTTTGCTCATTTCCTCCTGTAACACCATTCTTATTACAAAGGTGAAACCTCTGCTAAACTTTGAATCCCTTTCCTTCGAATAACACTTCGATTACCTTCCTACAATCCCAAATCCCCGAGAAAAATACCATTCATTCCACTTGTTTGAGAAGTTCTCCACAAACATCAACCGAAATTCTTGCAGTAAGCGAAACTCAAGACCTTTCCTTCTTACCGATTTAACATTACCCTTCCGACCATAATTTGCCTTCCTTCCTCGTCCCTTGATCAGAAGAAGGACACCCCTCTACATGAACCCCCTCAAATATCAACCTCTTCCCCCTACCCTCTCCTTCAAAACTCCTACCATCGCTTCTAATGCCCCGATGCCCTACCTCCCTATTCTGATGCTTGTCCTCGATCCTCCCTTGACATTCGCCATCTTCACTTGAAGAGAGGTAAATCCTTTCATGAACCTCCCAATTCCTCTGAGCTGATCGGCCTCTTGATCGTAATCTAGAACGCCCTCTCGATCACCGCGTCTCTGGGTATAGCTTATGCATCTCGATCACAATTTAGATATAATCTTATGATTCTCTCCTAGATCTTTTGACTAGGGACAAATTTACCAATTCTATTTTGTCAATCACATTCCAAATAATTTCCATGATTGCTTGTCTAAAGTTCTACAACTAGTAGCCCACCTGACATCAACCCTACTTTTTAAACTAGGCTTGACCCCCTTTACCTCCCTCTTTGCGAACACCTCTTAGCAATCAACCCCTTTCTCCCTATTCTCTCCTTTAAACCCCCAACCATCGCTTCCATTGTCCCGATGCCCCACCTCCCTATTCCGCTGCTTGTCCTCGACCCTCCCTCCACGTTCGTCATCATCACTTGCAAAGGAAAGGAAAAAATAGGAAAGGGGAAAAAAGATGATAGGATTGGTCGTCCTCCCCTATTGCTTTTTTCACTTAAGGTATAAAACCAAATAGACGATCTAGAGGATAGAACTGGAGGATTAGGTGGGCGTACGATCATACGGTCATACTAATCAGCTTAACAGATCTAATTAGAAACTGGCTTGGGTTGTGTACCCGAGTCACCCGTCAAGTACCAGAATATATGATCTTTTTCTAGTTGTTTATTTTATGTAACTATATTTATTATGTAAAAGTCATATAAAAGGCATGCTTTTAGTATGGACTTGAAGTTAAGTACAGACTTGACTAGATGTCCCAAGCACATTGATCTTAATTTGCACTTGAAATTAGACCCACTAGGAACTCCATGTAAGGCGCTTGTGTCCAAACTGGACTGGAGCTGAGTCATATCCCATTAAAAAAATCTGGCTCTCAGTACACCAATATCAGATGTAAACCCAGCCCATTGACAGGCCTATTAACCACCAGCCTGAATCTTTACAAGGCAAAGCTTGAACTGCAGATTAACAAGAATAATAACTATGCCTTGTAACCTTTGTTAGTAGTAGTATGTAATCATGTATAATTAGAAACTATAACTGTACCAAATATTGAAAATGTATCAATTTAATGAAAAAAAAAAAAAAAAATTTAAACAAGTGTTTTCTTTATAAACTTCTAAAACCTATATTTCATGTGCTCTATATTCAAGTGACCTTTGCCCTACTTACAAGCATGCAATTATGTATTCAATGGAGTGCATTTAAATTTAAGCATAATTGGGAATATTTGATTACTTAGCAGAAGCACATTAAGAGTGATTACTAAACAATTAAAACATTAATAAATATTAGATAAAACAAAACAACAGAAAATAAAGTACTCATCAATTGAAGTTAGGAATTGAGAATAAAATTCTACAGGTATGCAATCCAAATACCAGAGGTTGAGAAAATACCTGGCATTTCCTTTTGATACTATCAGCTAGGTGATCCCCGGATCTAACAGGAAAGATTCCTATATCAAGTCCATCTATTCTTCCAGAGCTACTGCGGTCGCTTTCCTCAAACTGGTCGTAGGAAGAAGCTGACATTTCAAGCAACGTATCCAACGCCTAGAATTGAATAAATTTTAACTGAGATAAATGAGCATTCTCATTGATAGGTCCAATGAACATACAAAGAGGCTGTAAAAGCTGTAATTAATCATTTTCCATTGGTCCAATGAACCTTCTCATTGATAGCTCCAATGAAAAAGACTAATCTTTTTCAATGGCCTCATTATGAACTGTAATTAATTCTTCCAGATGGCCAAATAATGATATCATGAAGCTGTAAAAGTTGTCAGACTGTATAAAGTGTCAGCCCAATCCCAATATAAAATTGGTTCATTTTCGGGCATGGCAATTTTAACAGTGCAAGCTTATAATAATCTAGTAAAACGGGGAGTATAGAAGATGTTGTTCCTATGTTTTCTTCACTCAATTAGAGCACAAAATCCAGATTATAGACCTAGAATCTTTAGTAATAATATTTAAAAAATTAGGATTATCAAATAAATATGCCATTGGAGTCAGCAGAATTATAAGTGAATGGAGGCAATGGTATTCTCACAGCTAGATGGTTAAATCTGTGACATAGAAAGAGTATGGCTGAAAATAATAATAATTTTTTAAATTGAAAGGTAACACTTCCAGGGATTGAACCCTGGATCACTCACACACACTGCATTCTCTCTACCAATTCATCTAACAAGCCACACCACAATTACACAGAGGTCCTCCTTGTAAACACTATATTCCATCTAAAAATAGAGAGAATACGTTACCTGTTAATAGATGGAACAAATAAGGTACATAACTTGAGAAAACAAGAACTAGTCTTGAATGAAACAACAATCGAACTTGATTAGGGCTGCAAATGGGTAGGGCTGAGGATTGTACAAGTCTGACCCAATCTTCAAAAACTAAAAAATGAAAAAAAAAAAAAAAAAAAAAAAAAAAAAACAGAGAGACAGAGAGAGAGAGAGAGAGAGAGAGAGAGAGAGAGAGTGAGAGAGAGTGAGAGAGAGAGAGAAGCCTGACCCATGAGTTAAAGGCATGTCTCAACCCAGACTACCTTAGCCAAGAACCCAAGACCAAGACCAACCTGACCTGTTGGCTAAGGACTCAGGTTCAACAGTGTTTAAATAAGCTAGGTCAGACTGGGTTGGCCTGTTGGCCTCTAGGCAGCCATAAGCTCAACCCCAACCAGACTATTTAACACATGGTATTAAAGAACGGTTACAGTACAGCTGTTATGTAATGGTAATGGTGGTGCCCCTTACGCAATACAGAGCCCTAGAGCCCAATTTGAAGAAGAAGAAAAAAAAAAACTGCCTGCAACGGGCCTGTAATGGCCATAGTAGCCGTTAAGGGGCTGTAATGGGGCCGATACATTAGGTTCGACATGCAGCATACATGAAAGACAATGACCTGCTCTTTAAACTAGGTACAGGCCATTTTTTCTGTAACTGATGTTACAGCCGTTTCGACACGCTACTCAACTCAGCCTTACTCCCACTTGAACCACCAAGTACTAAACCCCAAGGACTTACTGAGAATGCAAGAGTACTCAAGAGAAAATGAAGAGCGGATAAAAAAGCTTATAGAGTACTAAGAGTGAAGGTTACAATTATGAAGAGTTCAAGTCCCAAGAGCGGATAGAAAAGCGTATAGTGCACTAAGAGTGAAGGTTACAATTATGAAGAGTTCAAGTGAAGGTTACAATTATCAGTTCAAGTCCCAAGAGCGGATAGAAAAGAGTATAGTGCACTAAGAGTGAAGGTTACAATTATGAAGAGTTCAAGTACTCCTTATATAGACATAAGAACTCTCTCATGAAAGCGTAAGTCATGTGTCAACCTCCACACCAATGACAGTATGTGCCATAGTTACCTGAGGTTCAAATTTGTAGTTAAAAGTTCGATACATTCAAAAAAGTCCCCGATTCAATGAGGTGGGCTCATTTCAAGGTATTATGTAATGATATTGGCTGGCTGTAACTGCAGATTATTATTATTATTATTATTATTATTATTATTGGCTGGCTGTAACTGCAGATTGGAAATTTTCTAAAAAATATAAGGATCCCAAATATGTGTACGTTTTTTTTTTTTTTCAAACATGTAATTGATGATGTAACAGATCATTCTTTGGTAAGAATGTTCCCTATTAGGCATTGTCAGCTTGACTTGCAGAAAGTTGACCAAATAGACTAACCGAACACAAATCAAGTGTGATTTGGTGGATTAGGGCCCATAAAATACAACAGACGAAAAGTTGAAAAAAATGAAGGATAAAAAGGGATGGCATACTGCCTCTCCTGGTATTTCCCAAAATGGTCCACCAGTTCATCAAATCTACTCAAATTTTGTGTTTTGATCCTTCAAATCAAATAGGCCCATACCTAGTTTAAAATTACTTTCTAAGCTTCCTTCATGATTAAAATGAATAAAGAACTGGAAAATTGAGAGAAACTGAAAACGGAAACTTTTGTGAAGGGCCCTTTATGATCTTATCCACCTATATCGTCCGTATTGTTCTCATAATAGTACTACTAATACAGAGGTATCAGCGGATACAACCCATTTTTTCATAACAGACTGATTTAGCACCATATCACGTAACAAGGATGATAATTTTTTTTCAAGGATAGAAGGGCATGACCATTTCCTTTACATAATAGGTAATAGCTTTTTAATCCATGTCATTTACTTCATTTTTGGACAATAACTTATCTACTTTGGACAATAACTTATCTACTTTGGACAATAGCTTTCAACAAATGCCTAATAACCATAAGTTACAATTGTTTAATCAATCATACTTTTAGACAACAACTTATCTACTTTGGATGGCATAATTTGGACAATTTAGCTTGGGATGGTGTACAACAAATGTATGGTTTTCATCATGATTAGCCCAAAATACACCATGTACACTTTTTTTCCACATCACCACATGGGAGTATGCAAAGTTGCAGTGCCAGATACTCTATCATAGTTTTTGGTAAAATCAGTGTTCGAAATATCGGTATCGCGCAATGTAATGCACCCTCGGGATACAGATATGTATCAGTTATCGCATGGGATATATCGTTTGTATCACATAATTTATCGCACTTTTTGGGAAACATGGGGAAACATTGGGATAATAGTTGAATTTTTCAATGAAACTTCAGGGATTATTAAAAAGGACCTCCATACACACTTTTAAATCATAAAATCTCAAAAAAGAATGGCACATAATAGGTTTCCTTTGTAGAGGGTCCTAAGCTATGCATTGTCCGATTGAACTAAGACAACTATATCCAGTATCCACCCCGTCCATCTGTTTTTCTATATCATTTTAAGACATTATGCAAAAAATTAAGCAGATCAAATAATCAGGTAGACCATATCATAGGAAACAAGGGTGATTGACCATTAGTGGGCCACTTGAACTTTGGATATGCTTCACTTTTTGGGCTAAAATCACAAAATTATATGATAAAATGAATGGACGGAGCGGATAAAATACATGAATTATAGTGGCCCCACAGAGTTTACTCACTATGTTATTCCCACCCTAGACGGACGCGGATTTCCTGCGAAAGCCTTTCGTAGGGAGTTCCTGTGCTGGGAACCCAGATGGGGCCCACTGTGATGTTTGTGAGAAATCATCCCCTTCCATCAGTTTTGTGAGTTCATTTCAGGACAATATGCCAAAAAAATGAACCGTATATAAAGCTCAAGTAGGCCGTGCTAAAGGAAAATGTGGTTAGGGAAGTTCCTACCGTTGAAACCTACCTGGGTTCGACAGTGATGTTTACATGCCATCCATACCGTTAAAAACTTCATTCCTAGAGGGATGAATTGAAATCACAAATATTAGCATGATTCAAAACTTTCATGGCCCATGAATATTTCAACTGTGAACATTCAATTATCACGTTTTCGGCCCACTTGAGCTTTGGAAACGGTTCATTTTTGGCATCGTGTCCTAAAATAAACTCACAAAACGGATGGACGGATAGGATTTCTCACAAACATCACAATGGACCCCACCTAGGTTCCCAGCGCAGGAACTTCCTGCAAAAGTCTTTCGCAAGAAATCCGTGTCCGTCGCAGACGCTCCTCACGCTCAAGTTGTCTGAACAGTTCAAAGTTAAATGGGCCCCACAATAATGTATTTATTATATCTATAACGTTCATGCATTTGGAGAGATCATTTTAGATCAAATGAGTAATATCCAAAGCTCAAGTGGACCACACTACAAATAGCAGTGGGGACTAATTCTCACCGTTAAAACATTTGTAGGGCCCACCATAACGTTTATTTTTCATCTAATCCATTCATTAGGTCACACAAATCTGGATGAGGAAAAACAAATATCATATCGATCCAAAACTTTTATGACCCCAAAAGGGTTTCAATGGTAGACGTTCAATCTTCCACTGTTGTTTTCAATGTGGTCCACTTGATCTTTGGATCCGTCTTATTTTTTGGCTCAAGCCTTATGACGAGCTCGCCAAATGGACGAACGGTTTGGATATAACACATACCTCATGATGGGACCCACAGAACTTGGTGACGATGTCAACACACCAGTTGGAGGTGTGCGGTACACCACTCTATTCCAAAAAAAGGGCCAGACGCCCTTTTTTTTCTAAGCAGAGAGGGTTCCAGCCCCAAATATCTCCCATATCTTCGGATTCCGGCGAAGATTCTCCATATTTCAACGAGGATTTCCCCCGATGTCGCCCAAATACTCGGATTTCTTCGGATTTTGACGGATTTCTCTCCCAAATCGAAGATTTTGCTTGCACTAACCTACGAAAGAAGCTTCGATTGGAATGGCCCACCAAATGGAAGCTTTCGATGAAGACGATCTCTTGTATAGGTACTGAAATTCAGTTTCTTGTTTTTTTTTCGATTTTTTCGGATAATGATGCCTTTCGCGTAAATTTTTTTTACTTTCTTGGTCTCTTTCGAAAGATATCATATCGCTGGACTGCGACACCGATAATATCGGCCAATAGTATCGATATTACGAACACTGGGTAAAATGCAATTTTTTTTTTATACAAAATCAAGGTATTCAATAACGGTAAGGATGGCCATAGCCACATTACCGTTATGATACAGGCCTTTTTCTTCTTCTCCTCTTTCTTTTTCTTTTTTTTTTTTTTTTTTTTTTTGGGGGGGGGGGAGGGGGGGTGCTTAGAGAAACTTTAAAACCTCGGCAGAACATGATGAATGATAAGTACACACTCATGAATTGCATATAACTTGCACATATGCCATACAATAAGTCAAATTGAACTGTCAAAATTATGTTTCACAGCTTAAATGTATCATTAAAAAGAAAAAGTTACGGCTACCTGATTATCTGACTATATGAACATATATCGGACAGTTAAAAATGAAAAATATCCAATGATCCTATTTCACTAGCCATTGATAGAGTGGAACGGCATAACAAGATTCATGCAGCCAACCCCAATTGATTGGGATAAGGCTTAGATGATGATTATTGTATTTCAACAAACAAGTGTTCATAAATCAGAGCTTAGGCTTGTTCAACCAATATGATTTTGGGACTCTTGGTGACAATGGCAATGTATATCATGTGTAAAATTTCTGACTGCCTTCGTATCAGACGAGACATCATATGCAGCCTGAGTATTACATCTCCCCAATTTTTTAATTTGCAGCTGCAATCATAGGCTAGACTCCCACAAAGTAGTGGTGACTGGTGACTCATGTTCATCACATGTGGTACTAACGCATGGCTATCAGGACCATTCAAATTGTGAGGCACATTATGGATGCAGAATATCTCTAAAAGCAGGCTGACCTAGCAACCCTAACCATCCAATTGATGGCAATCAAATGGATGGCAATGAAAGTAAATAGTGAGGGGTCCAAATTCCTAAATCAGATGGTAACTATCTTATTCTCAGTGTGATATTTGGATTATACTCAATCACACTTAGGTCAGCAATTTGGACCATCAACGGTCTGTATTTCTGTGAAA
Source organism: Magnolia changhungtana (assembly GCA_030180095.1). Classification (NCBI taxonomy): domain Eukaryota; kingdom Viridiplantae; phylum Streptophyta; class Magnoliopsida; order Magnoliales; family Magnoliaceae; genus Magnolia; species Magnolia changhungtana. Next base: position 267,324 of record JASAUF010000436.1, on the reverse strand, counting down.
CAATGCTAGGTGTTCAGTTAAAGATTCATGGTGAATTACCCTAGGTACGCTGCCCATATGCTGCCACTGGATGAAGTCCACAAACTAGGTCGACGTAGTGTTGTTTAGTGGGAACACAAGAAGAACTACTGGTTGAACAGAAGCAATCTAGTTCGATTGTAACCACTAACTTCTAACGAATTGAACTGCGATTTTGGTCACTGCACCTATATTGCAGATTGAGGATAAACTTAGCACATAAGGCAACTATGGTATGGCCCTAAGTGCATCTATATAGACTTAGTTACAACCTCAAAGAAACTTCCAGAATAAAGCTTCATACTGGCCCATGCATATTGCCAAATTTAATCCAGGCTAGCTTGTATTAAAAGAAGAAAACAACAAAACATGGAAAAATAAAAAAGAAAGAGTCCAAAAAGAAGAGCATATCGGCCAAAAAAGAAGAAGAGTGTGCGCAGTGTATATACACACATAGGATACATACCAAAATGAGTCCTTAGAAACAACTAAATAGGGTGCATATAGGGAAAACCAAGTAAATGTCCAAAAATGGAGTCCAAAACGAGTACAAAAAAGATCCCAAGAAGAGTATGAAACCTACTAAATAGGTTGTTTGTACACAACCATAACCATGGTTTGTACAAAGCCTCTTATCACTTATGCAGTTTGTATATATAACATAAGAAAGGTGAAAGGTAGAAGCAGACACCACAGTCTAACTGGCTGAAAATGCACTGACGGATCTATGGGTTCAGCAATCCAATCAGGCCCTTGAACTGGTCTAAATCTTACATCAGGACCATTGATGTGGCAAAGATCTTCAATCAGTCAAGCTACACCCTTGATATGGTCAATATTTTTTATTTGGACCCTTGGACGAGCCTGATCTTCAATCCGTTGCCACTTCAGGACCATTGATGTGGCAAAGATCTTCAATCAGTCAAACTACACCCTTGATATGGTCAATATTTTTTATTTGGACCCTTGGATGAGCCCAATCTTCAATTTGTTGGCAACAGGGTCAAATTTTAGCCCCGGTTCGATAATCAGATGACCTGGATGTGATACCTTTCCACAACCATGACTTAAGATATATGGTCTGCTCAGAGAAAGGGAGTTCAAATACCACCGCTCCTTGTCCAACCTGCGCTTGGAGCTCCCTCCATCCTTGCCATTTTCCTTTTCAATCATCATTGGAGATCAATAAATGGTTCTTTCATTTGGCACCTAGGGAAAATTCCAGCTTCATGTGAGGAGCATCTGCCAGCACCCCTATTCCGTCCAACACTTGTTTTACACCCTACAGTCCCATGTGCTCTATATCATCATGTGACTGACACAGGCCAATCTTAGCCAATTTGCTTCTCGCCCTTAAGTTGGGTAAAATGTACTCATGTTTAATAAGAGGAAAATGAAGCAGTTTTCCCATAATGGGACATTCCACTATTTTTTATTTTTTATTTTTATAGCATAGGAAATAATAAATTTTACATAGCAACAACTGCCCATCCTATAGTCAAACTCTCATGCACAAGATATGCGGTGATCATTGTCTCACAAATATGAAATTTCCAATTGCTATTCAAACAACACCCCCAACCAACACACACACACACACACACACACACACACACACACACACACACACACACACACACACACACATGCACAGAAATGGTTTTGGAGCACAACTCGCTGAGGATCAAAACTGGTACAAGTCACTGCAGAAGAATGAGGAGACAACTCGCTAGGGATCAAAATTGGTACGAATCACCACAGCAGCAGGAAGAGGAAGAGGAAGAGGCGCCCACCAGGCAGTGGATAAGGCTCATGATTTGAAGGATCACCTGAGCCTAGAGTAGCATTATTTGATTTCTCCTCACCCACAGCAGTGGTTACCCCCATTATCACCTGAATCCTACTTCTTCTAAATGGGAACAAGAAGAAGGAGAAGAAGCATAACCAAAAGAGGAAGAAGAAAGAGAGGAAGGGAACTGCTCATGGATGTGGTTCCATTGTCAAACCACCATACCCTGGCACCAGCTCCTCCAAACATCATACATAAGACCATGCATTTATTCATGTAAATGACACCCAAAATGAGGGAGATGACAGAAATGCCCAAGTCAGATGTTTAAAATGCCAACCCTATGCACAACAACCACAGGGAAGGAGAAACGAAAAATCATGGGATACTAGTACGAAAATATCTTAGTTTTCATTGTTTCCTAACTACAGAAAATATCCAACGGAATATTAGGACGCATGCAATAGAAGTGTTGCATATGCTACTGAATGAAGGCTTTCAAATGCATAAGTTTGCACAGTGAGTTTAGTGCGGACTGGGCATCAGAACACTAATTCTATCAAATCCCATATCAAAATGCAAATAACTAGAGTTAATAGATAAATGATTTAGTAATTTCTCTCTTCATTTCACTGAACACAATGAAGTGTGATCATCAAGAATGAACTGAGCAATGAACCGGGTAACAATTGTTTGTTTTATCCTTGCAATTGTGTTACCAAAAGATCATTACTAGTTACCCTTCAAAAATAAAAAAATAAAAAAATAAAATGCTACCAAAAGGTCATCCTTCCCGTTGGTAATAGATATTTAATATTCTCTGCATGAAAAATAAATAAAAATTACAACACCAGGTACAAGATCTACTATACCTTCTCAACATCATATCCACACTGACCTGCAAAGACGAATTCTCTGGTTATCCACAATGGATATGAAGTTCAACACGTGATAAAGATCATGTTAGGTCAGGAGACTACACCAGGCTATATGTTCTAATGGAGCACAAAGAGGAAATTGAACTTGAAGCATAAGGATTTGAATACGTACCAAATTAGATGATCAATTTCCATCAAAATAAGCTCCAATCACGCCACAATAAAACCAAGAAAAGCATAAAATAAAGAAATAATAGAAAGGGTTAACTATGTGAAGTCACTCCTGAGGGAATAACTCCTAGAGGTTGTCTACAAGCATTGCACCACTAGACCATGTTTCAATTCACAAGAAGCACAGGAAAAAAAGTTATTCTCTAAATCATTATGACCATAATATCACCCATCAGTACATACATGACCCTTGGGGTTTATTCAGACCTCCCTAGCAGTGTTCGAAATATCGGTATTGCGCAATGTATCGCACCCTTGGGATACAGATACGTATCGGTTATCGCACGGGACATATCGTTTGTATCACGTAATTTATCGCACTTTTGGGAAACATGGGGAAACATTGGGAAAATGATTGAATTTTTTAATGAAACTTCAAAGATTATTTAAAAAGACCTTAATACCAATTTGGCACATCTTTGCAACCTAGGATTTTCATCATGTGGGGCCACCATTGATGTGTCTTGGCAGATAATCAGGCCAATACACTCATCAGGTATGCCACATTGGCACACTAGCTCATGCCCCTCCAAGTAGTTTGGGTTTGAATTAAAAGTTCGGAATTTGCTCAAAAGGCTGGGGTTTTTTTTTATCATTTTCCCAAATAATTACTTAATACCTTTGGGTACAAGCATATGGATGCAGGGAGACTGTTTAATCAAGGAATCATGGATGAAAATGTTGCAGGTGTATGAAAAACAGTTAGTTGCCATGCACAAGAGGAGAAACAAATAAGCATCCATTGTGGAAGCAATAAGACTGCCCCACATATATGTCAAAATTAATAGATGAGAAAGGAGATCAAATGAGCCGAAGCCAGATGGATTCGTAGAGCATAGTATTGAAAATAACATGAGAGCTTGTTTACTAATCAAAACAGAAGCAAACAAACACCAAAAGACTATTAGAATAAGAAGCTGTAAGATGGATTTTATTCCCCAGATAGGCAGATAGGACAGATATAAGAAAGCAAGTACAAATGGACCCACTAAATTGCCAAACTAGCAGTAAAAAACAGAACCCGAACCTTCCAGGGTTTGGAGACTTGGGACTATTCATATGATCCATAGCCCAAGTGGACTGTTAAAGTCAACCTTTTTTAACTGTCTATTTACAGGCAACTGAATAGATGATCAGGATCACCTGGTTAGCATCTTGGCCCATCAATGGTAGGTCTTGAATGGTTCCGAACACCACCCTACCCGCATTTACAGTTGAGATCAAGCAAACTTAGATTTATGGAGGGCTGCTTTGAATCTAAAGGATTTCAAATTAGTCAGACTAAAACAGAGGATATGGACTGCAATTTTAGTAGCAATAAGAGTGGGAATGAGGAATTAGTTAAGATTGCTAACCAAGAAATTTCCCAAAATGACCACTTTCAATATCTTGGGTAGATAATCCATGAGAGTGGAGATTGAGAAGGACGCCGCCCATAGAAATCAAGCACGGTGGAAGAAATGGAGATGTGCTTCTGCAGTTTAATGAGATCACCGTGTGCCACTTGAACTGAAAGGGAGATTTTATAGGATAGATATAAGACCTTGTCGCATTCCGCTCAAACTGAAAGGGAGATTTTATATGATAACTATAAGACCAGCCATGCTTTATGGGACAGAATGTTGGCCGGTTAAGGAACAACAGGTTCATAGGATGTGTAGCTCAAATGAGGGATGTGCAATGGAGACCAAGAAATGCTCCGGTTAGGAGTGAGTTGATACAAGTTGGAGGCTCTAGAAGGGCAAGGGGGAATCACGAGCACGGATGAGAGTGTAGAATGATTTGACCAAAAACTGCCCCGAGCTATTGGCCTTCCAAAGAAGCTTATCCGACTCTTAAGGATGGGATATAGAAATGGATGTGGTCCGATAAGGCCACAAATTCAAGGACTTCTTTATCTCGAAGGAACCGCCTACATGTCCCAAAAAGATGTAGTGCCCAAACGCGAAAAACACTCAGCCATCGATGCCGAAGGATTCAGAAACAAGCGGCAGATCTTCAGAAAGTCTAGCTTCAAAGGGGAGTCCCTTGCCCACACATCTTCCCAGGAACCTGATTTTGTCCCCACTCCCTAAGGAGAATGCCACTTCCATCATGAAAGCCTACTTCACAGAACAGACCCCTTTCCACAAAGCGGAAGCTCTATACATAGAAGAGTCCCTAGTCCACCAATCCCCCTCCGAACAACCATACTTTTGATCACGTTGTTCCAAAGCACATCCCTCTCCTCGCCAAATCTCCAAAGACATTTACTGAGAAGAGCTAGGTTCATGGCTTTGAGGTCCTTAATGCCCATGCATCCCTCAATGTAAGGTTTGCAGACCTCGTCCTAGTTAAGCAAGTGGGATTTCTTTTTCTTCACTGCCCCTTGCCACTAGAAGTTCTGACTCAGCTTTTCGAGCCTAGAAAGCACCTAAGCCAGGCATTTGAAGAGTGACATGAAGTACACCGGGAGATTGGACAAACCTACTTTAATAAGGTTGATGCGCCCACCAAGTGACAAAAATCTAGTCTTCTAACCATCTAGCATCCTTTCAAATCTTTCAACAACCCTATCTCAAAGGTGCTTAGCCGGCTTGCCCACACATAGGAGAAAGCCTGCAAACATAGCTGGGAGAGAACCTACCACACACCCAAAGGACCCTGGGAGCTACTCCACTTCATCGGGCTCCATCCGAATCCTAAACATTTTGCTTTTGGCTATATTTACTTTAAGACCAGAAACCGCTTCGAAGCAATAGATAATGGTCCTCGGCCTGTCCGCCATGTCATGTGAGGCATCACACAAGAGAAGAGAATGGTCTGTGAACTGCAAATTCGAAATGGGTCATTGGAGCCTTCCCTCCACACAAAAATCGTTGATCAATCCCTCCTCCTGGCCCACCCGCCCCCCACCCCCGCAAGCTTCAACCACCATACGGAAAAGAAATGGGGACAACGGGTCGCCCTAACGAAGACCCCCTAGAGCTTTTGAAAGAAGCCCTTTGGAGACCCATTGAGAAGAATCAAAAAGCGAGTTGATCCAACGCATTCCCAAATCCACGAGCACCATTTAGAGCCACACCTCAAACGCTGCAACATGTAACCCAGAAAACCCCAGTCAACATGATCATAAGCTTTCTTGATATCCAGCTTGCACATTATGCCCTTCATACCTCTTCTATATTTTGAATCAAGGCATTTGTGGGCTATAAGAGCATTATCCAAAATTTGCCTCCCCAAGACAAAAGCACTCTAGTTTTCAAAAATGTCACTCCCGATCACCTTCTGAAGCCGAGTGGCAAGAACCTTGGCCAAGATTTTATAGGGCCCTCCAACTAGACTGATCGGGCATATAATCCCTTAAGGTTTCCACACCCTTCGGAATGAGGGCAATAAAGGAAGCACCAAGTTCGCTCAATAATTGGCCCCTATCGTAAAATTCTGTCATAATTTGTATAATATCATCCTTCACCACTTCCAAAAAAAATTTAAAGAATGCCATCGAGAAACCATCCGAACCTGGGGCTTTGTCCCCCCCGACTCAGAAACAATACTTTTAACCTCTTCTTCTAAAAATGGTGCTTCAAGCGAGGAGGCCTCCTCCTCCTCGAAGTGGCGAAATGGGAAATGATAAAGCCTTGGCCTTCTCGATTCCTCCCCCAAGAGCAAATCCCTATAGAAGTGAATAACCTCCTCTGATAATTGATCTTTATCTTCTATTCAATTCTTGTTCACCATAAGATCGCTAATTTTGTTGATCCGAGCCCGAGCGATTGCAATACAGTGGAAAATTTTCGTATTCTCGTTGCCCTCCTTGATCCACCAACTTTTAGACCGTTGCCTCCATTTAATCTCGTCTCCTACCACCAATCAACATAGTCTTGGATTAGCTTAACCTGAATAGCCACTTCTTCAGAGGTTAATGCCTCATTCAGCTTTAACATCCAAGGCCTGAAGATCTGAGAGATTTCTAGTTGTCTCCACATCTCTTTTGCTAAGCACATCTTTCTTCCAAACCTTTATTTTATCTTTTAACAATTTTAGTTTGCAACATAGCTTGAATCCTCGAAGCCCTCAACTTCCAAGGATGGACCCCAATCCTTGATTTTCTGTGAAAAGGATTCCACTTGAAGCCACAAAGAGTTCAAATTTGAAAGGTTTTGGGCCCTGATTCTTGTCATTGACAGATAGCAAAACCGGGAAATGGTCTGAGGTAGGTGGTAGGGCATGCTAAGAAACCAGGGGGGAAGCACTCAATCCATTCAAGAGAAAGTAAAAATCGGTCTAACCTGGACATTATAGGAATCGCTTGGCCGTTGGACCAGGTAAATCATCCTCCTTCCAAATGCAAATCTAACAGCTCGTGAAGGTTGATCCAATCGGAAAAGGATTGCATGTTGCTTGTCACATTGCCATCGTCCAATCTCTCAGCAGAGAAGTGAGTTATGTTGAAGTCTCCCCCAACACACCATGGGCCGAGGAATTTAGATCGAGCGTCATTCATTCTCCCCAAAAAGCCTCTCTCATGTTGTCATGTTTAGGCCCGTAAACTAACATGAACATCCACAAGAATCTTGAAGAAATCTCCTTAAACTATGAAATCTCCTACTCACCAATCTTCCTTTGTCCAAATAGAAGAATCCAAGCCATCACCACACCCCCAGTCCTACCAGAAGCATTAATAACCACCTAATCCACTGTTGGAATACCCCACAAAGTACGTAACAGCTACAAACTGAAGTTTTGCACCTTAGTTTCCTGGAACGCACTATCTGGGCCTCATATCTTCTAAACGCATCTTTGATATGCCTCCTCTTCTGCCTGCTCCCTACCCCCTCACATTCCATGAAAACTACCCCTTCTACCCTTTCTAACGCCTCTTTCGAAGCCCCCCGCATTATAATTAATATTGGACAACAAACTTACCAATTCCCTATTGCTTCTGGAGGTTATAATATCCTTCTTGGGAGACCTGGAATTGCATAATGTGCATCCCTGTTCTTCTTCAAATTGAAAAATATATATAATAACTAGCGCTATGTGATAACTTGTGGTGGTGGTAAGAGCACTATAAAAATAGATACCCAAAAGAAGATCCCTTTCCTCATCACAACAAGCAAAAGAAACTGAAACCGAAAGGGGTGGTCCTTCATCAAAACTCGCTCAACCCCCCTGACGTGTGGTTAAATTAATTTTGTGGAATCAATCTGATTCCCAGGTACATAGAAAAGGATGATTTAATACACTATTTGATAATGATAGTAATAACAATAATGCAAGGGCTGTAAAAGGCCAAACACATTGGCTAATTCAGTCTGAGAACCAGCACACCAGAATCATCATCATCTAAGCCTTATCCCAACTAACCAGGGCCAGCTACAGGAATCCTTTTCTGCCGTTCCACTCAATCAAGTGCCAAAAGAAAAGAAAGAAAAATATCAAAAGAGGATAACAAAAGCATAGAAAACTTACAGAACACGTCTCTGATCACCCCCATGTTGAGTTGGGATTCGTACCCAAGCATGGAGCACAAGAAATCCTCAGCCTCATCATTGCTGATGCGAGGCCCCTTGGACTTGGAAGAATCCTTCCTTGCGCTCCCCACATATGCCTTTCCCAAAACACTCGAAACCAGGCCTGTGGAAGAAGTAGCGAAACTCCTCTGCTTGCGTCCTTTGGGCACCTCCTCTTTACGAAGAAGGAGAAGAAGGGCATTACCGTCGTCGTCGTCAAGGGACGAGCCCGCACTGAGAATTTCAGCAGCTCTGTTTGAATCATGGTCAAGAGAAGGAGAAGAAGAGGAAAAGGAAGAGGAAGAGGAAGAAGTGTGAGAAGAAGAAGAAGAAGAAGGAGCATCAATTCTACTAGAGCCGGAATCGTCGTTGTCCTCCTTCACTGCAGTTGCACCACCATTGGGTTCATGGGGCTTCCTCTTTTTCTTCTTATTCCTTGATTTCCTGGAGGGATTCATGCCTCCCTCCCAGAGATTATTAGATGATGATGATGATGAAGCAGGAACCCTAACCCTAAGAGATGAATGAATGGTGGGATTGCCAGCCAACAATTGCTGCTACTCCATCATCCTCTAACTAACGGTAGCCAAAGCCTTTTTATTCTTCTTCGTCTTCCACTTTCGTCTGAGGGAGGGAGCTCCACCCCTACCTGGCAAGAATATCGGCCTTAACGGTAATTGCGTAAGAATGACGGGAAGCGGATTGGCTGGTATACGACACACCAGCTATATAGCTGATGTAGGTACGTGTCGTGCGAAGACGAGCACCGACGCTCCTCGAGCTCCGAGTTGTACGAACGGTTCAAAGGAGATCAAAGTTACATGAACCACGGTAATGTATTTATTATTTCTAAACCGTTCATCCATTTGTAGAGATCATTTTAGAGCGTTATCCAAAAAATAATCCTATCCAAAGATCCTGTGGACCACAACTTACATAGCAGTAGAGATAATGATTTTCACTGTTAAAATTTTATTAGGCCCACCATAGCATTTATTTACCATCCAATATGTTCATAAGGTCACAAACACCTAAATGAAAAGGAAAAACAAATTTCATATTGATCCAAAGTTTCTGTGAGCCTAAAAAGGGTTTCAATGGTAGAAATTCAATGAGAAATTTAGGATTGTGGACCCCACCTTTTATCCAGCTGTTTTTTTACGAAAGAAGACAAACCTTGTTTTGCAACTTAGACCTGTGCGTACGGACAGCAAATTTGAGGACGAAAATAATCCTCCCTTTCAAAGACGAGAGCTAACGCTCCTCCAACCAAGAGTTGTACGAACGGCTCAAAAGAGATCAAAGTTACATGGCCCCACAACTATGTATTTATTACATCCACAACGTTCATCCTTATTTAAAGATCATTTTGGAGCATTATCCAAAAAAAAAAAAAAATTATATCCAAATCAAATGGACCACACCACAAAGAGCAGCAGGAAAACTGATTTTCACCGTTAAAAATTTTGTAGTGCCCACCACTTGATAGTTAGATATGTCTTATTTTACATCTCAAGCTTAATATGAGCTCGCCAAATCGATGGACGGTTTGGATATAACACAGACCTCGTGATGGGACCCACAAAAGGCGGTGGGATTACAACAGCAAAAAATATATATATATAAATAAATAAATAAATAAAAAGAATCTATAGCTACGGATTATAACCATAGCCATATCTGTAGCCTAGAAAATCGGCGAGGCAAACTAGAAAATGGTGGAGCAAACTAGAAAACGGCGGGGCAAAAACGGCGGGGCAAACTAGAAAACGGCGGGGCAAAGTAGAAAATCGGCGGGGCAAGCATGAAAATCGGAGGGGCAAACTAGAAAATCGGCGGGGCAAGCATGAAAAACGGCAGGGCAAACTAAAAAATCGGTGGAGCAAGTATGAAAATTGGCGGGGGGAAAAAAATTTCATGTAACGTCGATATATCGACAATATGTCGATATATCTATACTTGATTTTGTCGATATATCGACATATGGTCGATAATATCGAATTAAGTCCTCATTTGTCCAGCGACTTAACCAAAAAATTCCATGTAACGTCGATATATCGACAATACGTCAATACATCGATGCTTTATTTTGTCGATATATCTACATATTATCAATATATCGATGCAGTCTGTGTTGTTTTTTTTTCTTTTCTTTTTTTATATATGTTGTGTTGCTTTTGTGGGTCCCATCATGATGTTTGTGTTATATCCAAACCGTCCATCTATTTGGCGAGCTCATATTAAGGCTTGAGACGAAAAATAAGATAGATCTAACTATCAAGTGGACCACACTGTAAAATACAGTGGGGAATTGAACGTCTACCATTGAAACCCTTTTAGGGGTTACAGAATTTTTGGATCATTATGAAATTTGTTTTTCCTCTTCATCCAGGTCTTTGTGACCCTATGAATGAACTTATACGGGGAGGATTTCTCACAAACATCACAGTGGGCCCCCAAAAAGTTTTTAATGGTCGATGCTCATTCAACAATGTTTCCTGTAATGTGGTACACTTGAGATTTGCATATACCTCATGTTTTGTCTCATACCATAAAATGATGTGGAAAAATATATGGATGGCATGGATGAAAAGCATACATCATGGTGGGGCTCACAGACCACCGAACATCCACCATTGCGTGGCAGGGGAGTACCCAATCCGTTTCCGTGAAAGGAGGGGTATTTTCGTCTAGAAATTCTGTCTCCGCACGTGGAGGTCTAATTTGCAAAAGAAGGTTTGTCTTCTTTCATAAAACCAGCTGGATAAAAGGTGGGGTCCATAGTCCTAAATTTCTCAAGTTCAATCTCCCACTGCTTTTTGCAGTGTGGTCCACTTGATAGTTAGATCTGTCTTATTTTTAGTCTCAAGATTTTAGACGAGCTCACCAAATGGATGAACGGTTGGGATATAACACATGCCTCTGATCAAACTCACAGAACTTGCTAACATCAATGTGAGGTACACCAGCCAATCCTGGACGCGGATTGCATATTACCCCTCCCGTCCCTAGCTCCGAATGGGCAGTTATGTGGGCGGCCAACCGTGATGTATCCGTACATTCAAGCAGTCTATCTTATTTTAAGGCATGAAAACAAAAATGAAACAGATCTAATGGTCAAATAGATTACACCACTGATGACTCTTGCATTTAATGCAACTGACATTTAAAGCAACTGACATTTAATGCTCTGTGCATTTTAATGCAACAAAGCTTATTATTTGGTGTGGTCCACTTGAGCGTTGGATCTAGCTATTTTTGTGTTTATGCATTAAAATAATCCGAGAAAAGGGATTGACGGCTTGGATGCACAGATACATCACGGTAGGCTGCCCACGGAACTGACCGTTCAGAGCTATGGACGGGCGGGGTAGTACGCAATCCGTGTTCACCAATCCTCGGATTGCCTAGGGTGGTGCACACCACCCGCATCGGTACTGTGTTGTGCTGTAAAAGTTCCGTGACCCCTTCTATGGGACCGAAGTAACACGTTTACGAGAAAATGACCACTGTGGACAAAACCTTTTATCCAGCGGTTTTTATGAAGGAATACAAACTTAAGTTACCAACTTAGACTAGCACGTGCGGACAACGACTTTGAGGACGAAGCTACCCCTCCTTTTCACTGCGAAGACGAGCGCTGATGCTCCTCCGACTGAGAGTTGTACGAACGGCTTAAAAGAGATCAAAGTTACGTTGCCCCACAGCTATGTATTTATTATATCCACAACGTTCATCCATATTTCGAGATCATTTCGGAGCATTATCCAAAAAAAAAAAAAATCATATCTAAAGATCACCTCACACCACAACGAGCAGTGGGGAAATTGATTTTCACCGTTAAAATTTTTGTAGGGCCCACCATAACATTTATTTTCCATCCAATCTATTCATAAGGTTACAAAGGCCTGGATGAAGAGGAAAAACAAATTTCATAATGATCCAAAACTTCTGTAACCCCTAAAAGGGTTTCAATGGTCGACGTTGAATTCCCCATCGCCTTTTACAGTGTAGTCCACTTGATAGTTAGATTTGTCTTATTTTTTGTCTCAAGCCTTAATATGAGCTCGCTAAATAGATGGACGGTTTGGATATAACACATACCTCATGATGGGACCCACAAAAGCACACACACAAAAAAAAGGTGGCACTATTGCTGGGCAGATTTTATTTATTAATTTTTTTTTTTACAAGGAGAACTTTTTTCCCCTAACATTTTTCTCTAATACATAATTATGTAAATATGTATATATAAGTATATAAAAATATTTTTCTATCTTTTAATTCATTTCTTTATCTATTTATTTAACAAGCATATCTCCTAAACTAAAATTAATTACTTAATGTACAACATATGATTTTGGGGTAGGAGAAGCTAATTTAGTCAACCAACCTAGTTGTTTTCTAAGATTCCATCGGGTCGATGGTCGAAAATCCATTTCATTCACTTCGCGGTCAAACTAGAAATTGAGCGGGGCAATCATGAAATTGAGCGAGCAAACTGAAAATTGAGTGAGGCAACATAGGAATTGAGCTAGGGAACCTAGGAAATGAGTGAGGAAACGTAGAAAGCCAGCGAGGAATCCTAGGAATTGAGCGAGGGAAGCTAGAAATTAAGCGAGAGAACCTAGGATTTGAGCGAGGAAAGCTAGAAATTGAGCGAGGGAACCTAGAAATTGAGCGAGGCAAGGTAGAAATCCAGTGAGGAAACCTAGGATTTGAGCGAAGCAACCTAGGAATTGAGCGAGGGAAGTTAGAAATTGAGCGAGGGAACCTAGAAATTCAGCGAGGCAACCTAAGATTTGAGTAAAGGAAGCTACAAATTGTGCAAGGGAACCTAGAAATTGAGCGAGGCATCGTAAGATTTGAGCGAGGCAACGTAGGAATTGAGCGAGGGAACCTAGGAAATGAGCGAGGCAACATAGAAATTCAGCGAGGAATCCTAGGAATTCAGCGAGGGAAGCTAAAAATTAAGCGAGGGAAGCTAAAAATTTAGTGAGGCAACCTAGGATTTGAGCGAGGAAAGCTAGAAATTAAGCGAGGGAACCTAGAAATTGAGTGAGGCAAGGTAGAAATTCAACGAGGAAGCCTAGGATTTGAGCGAGGCAACCTAGGAATTGAGCAAGGAAAGTTAGAAATTCAGTGAGGGAAGTTAGAATTTGAGCAAGGGAACCTAGAAATTCAGCGAGGCAACCTAGGATTTGAGCAAGGGAAGCTATAAATTGTGCGAGGGAAGCTAGAAATTCAGTAAGGCAATAAATAAATTGAGCGAATGAACCTAGGAATTGAGCGAGGCAACCTAGCAATTGAGCGAGGCAACATAGAAATTCAGCGAGGCAACCTACGAATTGAGTGAGGGAAGCTAGAAATTGAGCAAGGGAAGCTAGAAATTCAGCTAGGGAACCTATGAATTGAGAGAGACAGCCTAGGAATTGAGCGAGGGAAGCTAGAAATTCAGCGAGGCAACCTAAAAATTGAGTGAGAAAACCTAGGAATTGAGCGAGGGAACCTAGGAATTGAGCCAGGGAAACTAGAAATTCAACGAAGGAACCTAGGAATTGAGCGAGGCAACCTAGCAATTGAGCGAGGCAACGTAGAAATTCAGCGAGACAACCTATGAATTGAGCGAGACAACCTAGGAATTGAGCCAGGGAAACTAGAAATTGGGCAAGGCAACATATAAATTGAGTAAGTGAACCTAGCAATTGAGCAAGGCAACGTAAATATTCAACGAGGCAACCTATGAATTGAGCGAGGCAACCTAGGAATAGTTTAAGGGAAGACCTAGGAATTGAGCAAGGGAAGCTAGAAATTCAGCAAGGCAATGTATAAATTGAGCGAGAGAAGCTAGGAATTAAGCGAGGCAATGTAGGAATTGTAACGGAGCAATTCATAAATTTGATGGAGATATCATAAAAATATATGGGGAACTTCCATGGATTCATGTAATGTAAAGGAAAATTTTATGAACCGCTTGGCCAATTTCATTAATTGCTCGGTCAAATTCACCGAAGAGAATTTCATGTAAAGCTCGGTCAATTTCATTAACTGCACGATCAAATTCACCAAAGAGCAAATTGTTAGGCTAGGTCAATTACATTTAAAGTTCATTCCAATTCATGTTAGCCTCACCCAATTTCAAGCTTACCTCGCTCAAATTAATGTTTCCTTTGCTCAATTTATAGGTTACCTCGCTGAATTTCTACGTTGCCTTACTCAATTCCTAGGTTCCCTCGCTCAATTTTTAGGTTGCCTCGCTCAATTTCTAGCTTCCCTCGCTCAATTCAGAAGACTTTTTTTTAATGCATAAATCTTATCTTCCAGAACCCCAGCCGAGGAATGAGGATAATCTCATTTGACAACTCAATCCTCACGGTCATAATTATGCTAATTCTGCCGACAAATCTCTTCAGGTGATCAAGAGGGCCCTCTTTTCCAGTAGATGAGATAAGGATGAAAGGTATTATCTCAACGCTTCTTTTCTCTGTCTTGTTCTTAAAAATCGTTGAATCCAGAGCCCTCAGAGAAGAAAGATCTCTCTCCTGATAAAAAAAATGAGAGGGATCTCTCTTCTATATTATATCTATGAGGAAAGATATATAGATCTTCTCTGTTCTATCTATTCCTCTATCTATGAGAGGATAGATAGTCTCTCAAAAAAAGTAGTTTTTATCTTTGTTGATGATTTAACTAGCGCTCGATCTATTGGTTACCTCACTGAATTTCTATGTTGCCTCTCTGAATTTCAATATTCCCTCGCTCAATTTCTAGCTTCCCTCGCTCAATTCTTAGGTTGCCTCACTGAATTTCTACGTTGCCTCGCTCAATTCCTAGGTTCCCTCGCTCAATTTCTAGGTTGCCTTGCTAAATTTCTAGCTTACCTTGCTCAATTCCTAGGTTGCCTCGTTCAATTTATAAGATGCCTCACAGAATTTCTAGGTTCCCTCTCTTAATTTCTAGCTTCCCTCGCTTAATTTCTAGCTTCCTCTAACTTACCTAGCTCAATTCCTAGGTTTCCTCGCTGAATTTCCACATTACCTCACTCAATTCCTAGATTGCCTCGCTCAATTTATAGGTTGCCTAGCTGAATTTCTAGGTTCTCTCGCTCAAATTCTAGCTTCCCTCGCTCAATTTCTAACTTCTCTCGCTTAATTCCTAGGTTGCCTCGCTCAAATCCTAGGTTTCCTCACTGCATTTCTAGGTTCCCTCGCTCAATTTCTAGGTTCCCTCGCTCAATTTCTACATTGCCTCGCTCAATATCTGCTTCCCTTACTCAATTTCTAGCTTCCCTCGCTCAATTCCTAGGTTGCCTCGTTCAATTGATAGGTTGTCTCCCTCAACTTCTAGGTTCCCTCGCTCAATTTGTAGCTTTCCTCGCTCAATTCCTAGGTTCCCTCGGTTGCCTCGCTGAATTCCTACGTTGCCTCACTCAATTCCTAGGTTGCCTCGATCAATTCTTAGGTTGCCTCACTCAATTCCTAGGTTGCCTTGCTGAATTCCTACCTTCCCTCGCTCAAATTCTAGCTTCCCTCGCTCAAATCTTAGGTTGTCTCGCTGAATTTCTAGGTTCCCTCGCTTAATTTCTAGCTTCCCTTGCTCAATTGCTAGGATTCCTCGCTGAATTTCTATATTACCTCGCTCATTTCCTAGGTTCCCTCGCTCAATTCCTACGTTGCCTCGCTCAAATCCTACGATGCCTCGCTCAATTTCTAGGTTCCCTCGCACAATTTGTAGCTTCCCTCACTCAAATCCTAGGTTGCCTCGCTGAATTTCTAGGTTCCCTCGCTCAAATTCTAGCTTCCCTCACTCAATTTCTAACTTCCCTCGCTCAATTCCTAGGTTGCCTCGCTCAAATCCTAGGTTTCCTCGCTGGATTTCTATCTTGCCTCACTCAATTTCTAGGTTCCCTCGTTCAATTTCTAACTTTCTTCGCTCAAATCCTAGGTTGCCTCGCTGAATTTCAAGGTTCCCTCGCTTAATTTCTAACTTCCCTCACTCAATTCCTAGGATTCCTCGTTGAATTTCTACGTTGCCTCGCTCATTTCGTAGGTTCCCTCGCTCATTTCCTACGTTGCCTTGCTCAAATCCTAGGTTGCCTTGCTTAAATCCTAGGTTGTCTCACTCAATTTCTAGGTTCCCTCGCACAATTTGTAGCTTCCCTCGTCAAATCCTAAGTTGTCTCGCTGAATTTATAGGTTCCCTCGCTCAAATTCTAGCTTCCCTCGCTCAATTCCTAGGTTGCCTAGCTCAAATCGTAGGTTCCCTCGCTAAATTTCTAGGTTCCCTCGCTCATTTTCTACGTTGCCTCGCTCAATTTCTAGGTTGTCTCGCTCAATTTTTAGATTCCCTCGTTGAACTCCTACCTTGCCTCGCTCAATTTCTAGGTTCCCTCACTCAATTCCTACCTTGCCCCGCTCAATTTTTAATTTATCCACTCAATTTCATGTTTGCCCAGCTCAATTTCTAGTTTGACCGCGAAGTGATTGAAATTGACCACGAAGTGAATGAAATGTATTTTTGACCATCAACCTAATGGAATCTTGAAAAATAACTAGGTTGGTTGGCTAAAGTAACTTCTCTTACCCCAAAATCATAGGTTAGTTTAGGGCCTGTTTGGATACGCATTTTCGGTTGTATTGTATTGTATTGTATTAGGGGGTATGATGTGACGTTTACTGTGTTTGAATTAGAGTGAATAAGCACCCCATCCCATGCGTGCGAATACAGTCGCGAGCCAAAATTTTTAAAAGGCGGTAGAGTACTGCAGCAGACTTACAGTCCATCAGTACTACGCTTTCATTGCACTGTATTCGGCTGTGGACGAGATTTTCAAAACTCCAGAGGGTTCTCTCCAACAGGAGAAGGAGATTTCTCTACACCATCATCCCCTTCGGTTAACATCGATCTTCTGCATGTTGTCTTGCTGTTGAAAATCGACTCCACCGCACGCAGGTTACTCCGTTCAGTGGGCAAGATTATCTTCTTTCGACGTTTCAACTTCCCAATCGGGCAATCGCAAACCTCATCGTGGTTTCACCCAGCAATCCTACATGTATCATTCTCCCTCTTCCAAAAAAGGGTGATGGTGGCAGGGAAAGACCATTACGGGTTAGTGGTTTGCATCTGTATGTCTGTTGTTTCGCCCTGAGAAACATGCATGTCCCGTTTCCATACTGTCATAGTGTGTATACAGTCTGTTGTATATACCAGTAGATTTGTATCGCATATACTCCCTATCCACGCCTATGCCTCCACTAGGTTGAAAATGAACTTAAATCTCTGAGGCTACGAATCCAACATTGGGATTTTACAAAATTGAGGTGGTGTGTGAGGAAAGCTGGAAATGACAGGAGCATGCGCCATAGATCAGGTACACGATTCTGGCTGTGGCTTGTAGATTTGTCGGGGTTTGGAATGCGTTGGTTTATAAAAAACTATCCTTCGTCTATTGATTTCCTGTATTTCGAAAGATTTCCTATTCCCTGCAAACATGCTCTGAGTTTTCCTGGGTGAGTTGTTCGCAAGGTATTACTCTCCGAAAACACCTGTTTCTCTAAATTGCAAACTCTCTTTTTGCATGTTATGGACTGAAAACACCTGTTTCCATGTAAACTGTTGGGAAGATTGTTATATGATGTTCCCGAAATCTTCGTTCACCTGCATACTTTGAACTACAGGGTTACTTAGTTACATTTGGCCACACTGAGAAATTCAGCGGTAGCTACATGCATGTTTGATAGTGCCTATAGCTTCATGCTTTCGATCCTTTGTGGTAACACAGACATGTCTGAGAATGGCGACTGTTAACATCAAACGTGAAATGAGAATATGTTTCGTCTAAACAGACATGTTTTAAATCTCCATATCATTAACCCTCATGTCTGTTTATGGCGGTATCAAAGCCTAACCCCTAAATCTAATCATGTGTCGATGCAGACATTAGAAGTCTCTCCATCTGTTAGTGCAATTTTGACAGTTTATTACAATCTCATTTCTCAGCGAAGAAGGTATGTCCTTATTGATTTTCAAATTGACATTTTTCTTCCGATTGTATGATGCTCACCAATAGCTCTCTAAACAGATACATGTTGGCCTGGAAATGAGAATAGTAAATCTATGATTGACTGTCCATTGTTGGTTTCATATGAAATTGTGTTTCGTGGTCTCATATGAGAAGTTGATATGCTGAATGAATTATATGTGGTTATCGTATGCAGCTTTGTCTGAATTGAAAAGAGGGTTTTAAAGGTTTGAGACCATATAAACCAATATTATTATTGCTTTCAAAGATGTGTAGGTCACATATTCATGCTTCCTTAAATTAAAGGTGTTTGAGTTCTATAGTACTACTTACATAACTGATTACCAGATAGACGTAGCCGAGAAATAATTGTGTGAAAAAATTAAATTTAAGATAAAAAATCTGCTTACATAACTATGACTATTTCAATGTTTCAATAAACTACAGTCAGATGACATCCACACTTCTATCCAATAGAAGACTCATTCAACTGAAATAAGATATTCCTGCTTCAGTCATTTGAATTACAAACTGAAAAAAGAACTATTCTCTTTTGCCTAACAAATCTTTCATGACATACTTGCTTATAATATCTGTAGTGACTCTTACATATCACTCCCGACATGATTAACAATCTTATTAAAGCATTCCAATTCTCATTCAGATAAATTTCTTCTACAATTTTCTTATGGCTTCCGATAGTGCTGAAAATAGTGATGGAAGGTTCTCTGCTGGTGATTGGACTGAGAGTGAAGTAGTTGTTGCAATAACTGTCATTGCAGCCTTTGCATGTGTAATAGGCGCTGCTAAATATTATCGTCGTTACTGTATTAAGACAAAGAATAAGGAATGTCGCATTGATAGGGATAGATTTCTCAATCGCATAATAAGAAAGAGCGATGTGGAGTGCCTTGCACAGCTGAGAATGGGCAGGGATGCTTTCTTTGAATTATGTTCATTGTTAAGAGATTGGAAACTCTTATCCGATACCAGGAGATGTACTATGGAGCAATAAGTTGTAATGTTCTTCCATACTGTCGGACACAATGTACGTAATCGTGTGATTGGTCATCGATTTACAAGATCTGGTGAGACCGTAAGCAGGCACTTTACTAGGGTCTTGGATGCTATCATTGGTCTATATCCAAAATATGTGAAGTTTCCTGGTCTGTGCACACCCAAAGAAATATCCGACAATCCGCTATGGAGTGCTTACTTTCAGGTAATATATTACAAGTGTTGGATGTCATTCGTAGGATTTTTACTTCATAATAGGAAAGAAGTGTTCATGTGGCCCACGTTTGACTATAGGATTACATCGGGGCCCTAGATGGCACCCATATTTTGGCTTCATTGCCCAAAGAAATGTGCGCAACTTTCAGAAATAGGAAAGAATTTTTATCTCAAAATGTTCTTGCTACATATACTTTCGATATGAAATTTGTCAACGTGCTCGCTGATTGGGATGGATCCGCATCGAATGCACATGTCTTACAAGATGCATTAACCCGTCGCCCAGACTGTCTTCTTATTCCTCATGGTAATCCTATATATGGGGTGTTTTTTTTACAATTTTGGAGATTATGTTCATAACATAACTGAAACATATCTTCCAATGTATAGGAAATTATTATGTCGTTGATGCTAGCTATGCACATTCTCTTAGGTTTATAGCCCCCTATCGAGGTGTGCGATATCATTTGAATGAGTTCCGTACTGGAAGGAAGCCTGCTAATAAAAAAGAACTATTCAATTATCGCCACGCACAACTTTGTAATGTCATAGAGAGGTCATTCAGGCTTTTAAAGGGCCGCTTTCCTATTCTACGTACACCTCCTCAGTTCAAGTTTATAATACAAGTTAAAATTGTTATTGCTTGTTGTGTCCTTCATAATTTCATTCGTGTCAGTGGTGATGACGGACTGGCTGAGATAGTAGAAGATGATGGAGACAGTACAGAGGATGTTGCACCATCACCTGTAGAGATTTCTAATTTGGAGGAAGGGCGAGCTTTATCTCAGGTGACGGACCGCAGTCATGAAGAATGGTCGAGAAAGAGAGACAACATAGCCGATCGAATGTAGAACGACAGTCTTCCACGCACCAGACAACATACTTAGTTTTTTTTTTTTTTTTTCTGGCTTTGTACTTATTTGCTATGTGTATAGCAGGAATATTTTAACAAATATTTACTTTTCCTATGGCTTCTTAGACTAGATAACATTTTTGGCTCATTTTCATGTTTCGTATATGAATCATTACTAAATGAATGATACTTGTCATCCTGTTATATTGCTATTAATATCTTATATTTGTAGGTAAAATGAATTTTCTACGAAGCGGAACAAAAGATCCAAGGAATAAAAATGTCGAAATTTCACCGTCACATAGGGGTGGTCATCAAGCCCTAAGTCCAAGATCACCCACACAACCTCTTTCAACTCTGGAAAAAACAGCAACGCCCTTAAGGAAAGGGCCATCACCAAAGGGAATATCCACTCTAAGCGTAAGATTGTATCTACTAGTAAAACTAGTAGAGTGCAATGGACCTACCAGATAGACAATTCATTGGTTGATGCGTTGGTTGAACAAGTAAATTTAGGCCTAAAAAGTGACATGGGGTTTAAACCTAAGGCCTATAAGGCAACCATCAAAGAAATAAATGATACATGTGGCATTTTACTTGAAAATTGCCACATATCTAATCGTCTGAGGACTTTAAAGAAGTTGTACTGGGCTATCAAGGATATGCAAAATGCCTCTGGTTTTGGCTGGGATCATGACACAAAGATGGTTGTTGCAAGCGATGATGTATGGGACGGGTATCTTGCGGTAGGATTTTGATAAATTTCATAATTCCAGTTTAGTAAATATACTTTCCATCTGCATCATGTTTAACACATTGTCTTTGTGTGTACGGACACACCCTTATGCCGATCGAGTTCGAGGCAAGCACATTGACAGATGGGACGATTTGGCCTTTATTTTTGGGAATGAGTGTGCACATGGATCGTTTGCTAGCACGACTTACTCTTCACCTATTTCAGGAAAATGGCGCCGTAATGAAATCTTTTCTGATGACGGCTCAGAGGACGAGGCTTCTGATACTGTAAGACTCTCATCTAATGATGAGGATCATAAGAGACCTACTCCCGGCACTCGAAGAGGCGATGGATCCATAAATACTAGTAAGAAGCATAACAAAAGCCCTATGGAGGCAACATCTGGATCTCGCCATAGTCGCACAATTGGGAGTGATGTAAACCGTCATAGGAAGGGTAAGCCGAACGAGCAAATTAGGGACAGGATGAGGGAAGTCGCAGATGCTGTAAAGACCTTGACCATAACTATGGCGCAGGGCAAGACCATGACGTGTGTGTAGTGGTTGCTTGTGATACTTAAGGAGGTTGAAGGTCTTAGTAATGAGGATCAAATTCGGGCTGCAAGGGTGCTACAATCCGATGTAGTTAGTGCGGGTTATTTTATGAAGATGGTACACGAAAGAAGAAAGGAATGGATAGAAAAAGTTATCTTTCCTCGGTGTGGCCTCGAGTGATGTCGGATCATTTAAACTTTGAATGATTTGTTAATGGTGGCATGGAGAATACCTTTTGTCTTTACTGGGTGGTTATGGTTTCGGTTAAACAGGCTTATTTTGGCTCGTTGGGGTGATGTAAGAATTAACTATGATACTGTGGAATGATTTCTGTTGCTGTTTCGATCAGCAATACTGATGACGATATATATCTGCACATATAGTAGATTGATCTAAAATACTGCTCACTACTATAGGATGTGGATTTTTATGCAGTTGGATGGGGTCATGCCTGACCCGAGCTATTGGATGGTGTTAACTATAATATTGTGGGATGATTTCTGTTGCAGTTTCGATCAGCAAAACTGAAGACGATATATATTTGCACATATAATAGATTGATTTGAAATAATGTTCACTACTGTAGGATGTGGATTTTTATGCAGGTGGATGGGTTTATGCCTGACATGAACTGCTGGATAGTGTTAAGTTTCAAATAATGCTGGCTTATAGTTTCAAATGACCTGAACGACATTGTAATATTGCCGGTTTCAGCCTCTCATTGCTACATGTCTGTCATGTTTTATCCTGATATGATAATATGCAGTATTGGTCTGTGCTTCTATTTTACATTGATGTAGTTAATGCAATTGGGTATTATTAACAGTTAATATTCAGAGGATGACTTGACTTTCTGATTCAGGATATAGGAATGATACAGATTCACATGTTTGAATTTCATTTTCTACATACAAACAACATTCACAGATATGGATGTTATCCGTACTGCTGTTGTTGATATTAATATTTTTGATTCTCAGTTTTACTGATAGGCTCTTGTATGATTTTTTCCATGATAGGTATTATTGACATAATGTAAGTGAAACGGAGGTACTCGAATCTATTTATCTAATGATAAACTTCTGACTGCTTTGTAATATACAGACTTTCACACAGCCAGCATTATCATTCTCCTTAAAATTTATTATAATTTCATCACTCAATATTCCGACTGAGAATTTGTATGTTTACCAATTGCAGAGAAAATGAAGAGAAAGTTTCACGTAGTGTTTGTGGGAAGAACGTCCAGGATATATGAGACATGGGAGGAGTGCAAAGCTCAAGTTCATGACTTCAGTGGATGCTTACATAAGTCATTCACGGTATATGAAAATGCCATGATTGCATGGAATCAATAAAAGGTTGGATGAAACTTTGAACAAGTATTCGTATGTTAGAACAAAAAAAAAAAAGGTGATTGATTTACATATGTTACAATTAGATTGTTAACATAAATTATGCATTGTTTGCTACATTATTCAGGCCACCACCATCGGTAAAGTAGAGGACGAAACAGACGGAAGTCGCTTTGTTCGTGCATCAGCTACTACTATGACGGTGGATAGCGGGACATGTGTAAGTGCGCCCATACCGCCAACTGTAATTGGTGGTGATGGTCCGTAAGATGGCAATGAAGAAAGAGTGGGTCTTCATGGTCCAGGAAACGACCCACATATCGATCGTCCCCTTGTTGGTTTGCTACTAGGTCTCTTCGTATAGTTTTCCGCTGTTTACGTGACTATCCAAAGCAGCGGATAATCTTCTGCCCCCCTAACCATCAATGAACTATTTGGACTGTTTGAAAGTATGTACTTACGGAAGTGTTCATTCGTAATATTTTATTTTATTTTTATTTATTTTTATTTCTTCTTTTGGAACTTTCAATATCAACTCCTTATATATATATATATATATATATATATATATATATATATATATATATATATATATATATATAAAGTATGTGGTGTAATTTTGTTTTTGTGATTTTGTTTTCATAGGCATGGATGACATCCGACCCATCTATAATATTCGGCTCTTATTTTTTCTATATATATATTTGTTTTCTTTTCTTAAATAGTCATTATCAGTTTTTT
This sequence comes from Magnolia changhungtana, assembly GCA_030180095.1. Classification (NCBI taxonomy): domain Eukaryota; kingdom Viridiplantae; phylum Streptophyta; class Magnoliopsida; order Magnoliales; family Magnoliaceae; genus Magnolia; species Magnolia changhungtana. Next base: position 243,420 of record JASAUF010000436.1, on the reverse strand, counting down.
CCTGTTTTCTCTAATTTTCATTTTTTAAAATTAAAATGTATGTTTTCTTTCGTAAACTCTGTTTATGGGGCGTGGATGATGTCATGATTGCACATGGGGTCCACATGTCTGTCATGTTTCAGATATTCCTGCTTCAGTCACACGTGGGTTGGTGGTCAAATGTGGGTTGACCATCCGTACCGGTAGATATATAAATTTGTATGATTGTACAGTACCTAAACACAATACCTCCTATCCAAACAGACCCTTAGAAGATATTCTTGTTAAATGAATAAAAAAGAAATGAAAAAAAAAAAGAGAAATATATATATATATAAGGGAAAAATGTAAGTAGAATAAAGTTCTCCATGTAAAAAATAAAAATAAAAAGAAAAAAAAATGCATAGCATTACAATTCTGCTACGGATATAATCCGTAGCTATAGGCCCACCTCTGACCCATTGACCGGGTCACAGCCCGGTCGACCCCAACAAGCCCGTTTCGTTTTTCTTTTATTTATTTATATTTTCTTGATGTAATTCCCACTGATTGTTGTGGGTCCCATTATGAGGTATGTGTTATATCCAAACCATCCATTTATTTGGAGAAATCGTATTAAGGCTTGAGATGAGAAATAAGACAGATCTAGCTATCAAGTGGACCACACTGTGAAAGGCAGTGGGGAATTGACTGTCTACCATTGAAACCCTTTTAGGGGTTACAGAAGTTTTGGATCATTATGAAATTTGTTTTTCCTCTTCATCCAGGCCTTTGTGACCTTATAAATAGATTGGATGGAAAATAAATGTTATAGTGGGCCCTACAAAATTTTTAACGGTGAAAATTAATTTCCCCGCTGCTCTTTGTGGTGTGGTCCAATTGATCTTCGGATATGATTAATTTTTTTGGATAATGCTCCATAATGATCTTGAAATATGGATGAACGTTGTGGATATAATAAATACGTAGCTGTGGGGCCTTGTAACTTTGATCTCTTCTAAGCCGTTCGTACAACTCTCAGTTGGAGGAGCGTCAGCGCTCGTCTTCGCAGTGAAAAGGAGGGGTAGTTTCGTCCTCAAAGTCGCTGTCCGCAGGTGCTAGTCTAAGTTGGTAACTTAAGTTTGTATTCCTTCGTAACCGCTGGATAAAAGGTTGTCTACAGTGGCCATTTTTTCCACGTTTATAGCTGTTTGGCGCGGCTTCGGTGGATCCCCGGATCCCGAAATGGGTGGCTTCCCCGACGGTGGGGGCCTCTTGGTGCATCTTATTTTATTTTATTTTTTACACCATTAAAAACATCCTGTGAGGCCATAAAAGTTTTGGATTAAGATAATATTTGCGTGGTACCTTCATCCAAGTCCTTGTCACATTATAATTATAAAAGGTTGGATACCAAATGAATATTTGGATAGCTCCTAAGAAGTTTTTAACAGTGGAGACTCTCACTCGCTGTTTCCCATGATATGGTAATTGAGATCTGGATCTACTTCATTTTTCATGGGAACATGTCCTAAAGTGAGATGTCAAAACGGTAGAACCGTGGATGTAAGGAAAATACATCGAGGTGGGCCCACAGTCAAGGATCCCACCCCGGAAGTGTTACCCAGACTGATTGGGGGCAGTACTCCGATAAATGTGTTATATACCCACGTTGTCCATCCACTTTTCCATCTTATTTTATGATTTAATCCCAAAACTCAAGCATATCCAAATCTCTACAATTGACCATTAACAACTTATGATGAACCAAAAAAACTTTGAATCGATTTTCGTGTTTCATGTGAGTGACAAATAAACATTATAGTATGCCAAAAGTAGTTTTTAATGGTGGCATTAATCACCACTGTCCACCTAAGATTTGGATTTGCTTAATTTTTGGAACCACATCTTAAAATGTCATGGAAAAATAGATAGATGGCATGGATATATAACACATTCATCAAGGTGGGGCCCACGGTCAAAGTAACACCATGAGTAACACCTAATCTCCTCCCCCACCATGATGCATGTGTTTTTTCCATGATGTCCATCATAAATGAGGTATATCCAAATCCCAGGTGGACCACACCACAAGAAGCAGTGGTGATTGAATGCCCACTATTAAAAACTTATTGGGGGCTACAAAAGTTATGGATCAAGCTGATGTTTGTGTTTTCCCCTCATCCACCTCCCGCGTGACCTTATCAACGGTTGGATGGCAAATAAACATGACATTGGGCCAGGAAGGTTTTAATGATGGGCATTCAATCACCATTGTTTCGTGTGGTGTGGTCTACTTGAGATTTAGATTTGCCTCATTTTTGATAATGTGCTCGGCAAAATGGATGAATGACATGGGTGGCCAAGACTACTTGATCTCACGGCTAAAATGGGCAGAGTAAAGTCAGGGGAGGCACAACCCCTTCAGTCTCAATTTCTAGAGTGAATCCAAATGCGTGGATAGAAACCAAATGCATGGATAGCAGTAACTAATGATGAAAAAGTTAATTAGTTGTTGTCTCATAATTAGTTGGGACCGTCTTATCTAAATGATTGTTAACCAGACCGTACTATTCTATACGCTTCCGCGGTCCTCTCGGTCGAATTTCGGCGACCCGCGATTTGTTATCGATGTTTGCATGCGATCCTGAGTCGTATCCCGTATTTCAGAGTCAGCTCGACCCGAGACTTATACTCTAGCGACTGCGCCGTCACGGCGGTTCCAATGTCGCATCCCGTGCGCCGAGGCGATACCCAGGCTAGGAGATGTGGGCCCGCGTTCAGTTCGAGAAAACATCGCGCGTTTGCAAACCCAACAGAATCTCTACAACATGTCCCATCAATCAATCTCATCAATCACTCATCCCAAGTACAACGACCCCTCCCCTAAAGCCAACTCTCTCTCTTACAACTCATACATGTCAAGTACACACCCATCACTCATCTCTCACCCATCACACCCATCCTTCTCTCTCTTATCTCTCTCTCTCTCCCATTCTCTCCCAAGCAAGAGAGAGCAATCGTCCATGGCTTTCTAAGAGAGAGGAGAGAAGCTAGTGTGGCCCACCTCCCTACCACCCAATCCCACCCTCTATAGATCATCCGACCGTTGAATCGTATCCCTTGGAGCTCTAGAACGCGTTGGTGGAAGAATGAAGAAGAGATCAAAGGTGAGTGCTATTATTTGTTGATTTTGTGATCTGAGGGCCCACTTGTGGTGGGACCCATCTTGAGTATGTGATGTAAGCTTGAGGGGCCCATAGTGGCGGGGTCCCTCCTATTTCCACCGTCTCTCTCTCTCTCTCTCTCTCTCTCTCTCTCTCTCTCTCTCTCTCTCTCTCTCTCTCTCCTTTTTATTTGATGTATGGCCCATCATGATGCTAGACGGTGAAGATCCACCACACCACGATGTATGTTTTCATCCCACACCGTCCATCTGGACGGGAGGTGTGGGACCACCTTAATGTATGTGTTGTATACACACCGTCCATCTGTGAGACCTCACGAGGTATATGTTTCATCCAGCCGTCCATCAAGGGACGTGGCCCCCCTACTGCAGTGCTGACGTCAGCAATTCTGTGGGTGTTGATCATGTGATATGTATTATATCCTGGCCATCCATCTCCTTGACGGTGGACCAGCAACCCAGCTAGATGGGTTTGATCATGCTGCTCACGTTAAATCCAGACCGTTCATCCAGGTAGGGCCCACACATCATGCATGTCCACACCGTCCAGTGGTCTGGACAGTGGGGACCTCTTTGATTTATGTGTTTTACGTCCAGGCCGTCCAGGGCCTGGACGCTAGAGATCTTCAAATAAAACAAAAAAATAAAATATAATAATAATAATAATAATAATAGTATGATATAATATTATATTATATATAATATCATATGTATGTATATGGTGGGCCCTACGTGGGACCCACCTTGTTTGGGAAAAAGCGAATTGGCTGGAGTACCCCCTCCTACACCACATGCTGCTGCAGCGTATGCACGTTCTGTGGGACCCACCCCACACGTGTTGAACGTGTGGGGGTGGGGCCCATCTTGCTGATGTATTATATCCAACACCGTCCATATGCCAAACAGGTGGGGCCCACCTTGATTGTGTTGTGTCTGCACCGTCCAAACATTTGGACGGTGTTGTGGCACCATGAGTTATGTGTTTTATCTCCACTGTCCAGATTGTTGGACGGTGGGATTACACCATGATGTATGCGTCTTACATATGTCGCCCATCCATTTCTACAGGGGTAGTGGGTCCCACTGAAGTGACGTCATCCAGTTCTGTGGGTCCCACCAGCAAGATCGCTGATGTGTTGACATCAACACGTTCTGTGGCGCCCAACCATGATGGATCTGTTCCATCCAGCCGGCCATCTGGACGTTTTGCTGGGTGGGGCCCTCATTGGTATATGGGCTGCGGGTGGACTAACCTCTGATGTATGGGTTATATCCAAACCGTCCATCAATTTGGCGAGCTTGTCTTAAGGCTTGAGACAAAAATGAGGCAGATCTATTTATCAGTGGACCACACTGCCAAAAACAGTGGAGATTGAACGTCCACCATTGAAACCCTTTTTGAGTCACAGAGGCTTTTGGATCAATATGATATTTATTTACCCTCTTTGTGACCCTATGATTAGATTGGATGGAGAATAAACTTTATGGTGGGCCTGTGATTTGTTTAAGTGTGAAAATCATTATCACCACTGCCATTTTGGTTTAGATGATCTTTTGATATGATTCATTTTTGGGTAAAGATCTCTAAATGGGGACCCATCTTGATGTATGTTGGGCTTATGTCATGCAGCCCTTTGTGATGTGTATTGGGCCCATTGGTGTGGCCCATTGATGCGGCCCACTTGTTGTATTTAAGGCCCCTTGTGATGTGAATTAGGCCCACCTATTGTGTATTTAAGGCCCATGTGATGGGGCCCACCTCGGTGTATGTATTCTATATTCACACCAGTCCAAGGGCCTACCATTGATGCATGTATTGTATATCTTCACTGTCCGTCTCTTGGACGAGTGGGGCTTGCTGTGATACATGCGTTTTATCCATTCCATCTGTCTATGGGCTGGACATCCATTGGCCCTCCGTGATGTATGTATTGTATATCTACACCGTCCTTTGGTGTGGCCTAAATAGCGAGGCCCATTGTGATATATTTCTGGCCCATATGATGAGGCCTATTGTGATATGTATTAGGCCTATGTCGCATGGCCCATTTGATGTACTCGAGGCCCATGGATGAGGCCCATTGTGATGTATTCGAGGCCCGTGGGTGAGGCCCAATGTGATGTATTCGAGGCCCATGGGCCTTGCCCAATGTGATGTATTCGAGGCCCATGGGCGAGGCCCAATGTGATGTATTCGAGGCCCGTGAGCGAGGCTCAATGTGATGTATTTGAGCCCAATGTGATGTATTCGAGGCCCATGAGCGAGGCCCATTGTGATGTATTCGAGGCCCATGGGCAAGGCCCAATGTGATGTATTCGAGGCCCGTGGGTGAGGCCCAATGTGATGTATTCAAGGCCCATAGGCGAGGCCCAATGTGATGTATTCGAGGCCCATGGGCGAGGCCCAATGTGATGTATTCGAGGCCTATGAGCGAGGCCCATTGTGATGTATTCGAGGCCCATACGATGCGGCCCACTTGATATGTATATGGCCCTTATGTGAGGCCACGAGCTCATTATATGTTTTGGCTCTATATGTAGGCCACTCCTTGGGAGCAATGTTGGTTAGATGTCCACATTGATGGGCAATGATGGTTGGATGTTCACATTGTGACCTTCCCTTAGGCTTTGTTAGGCCCATTCTCATAATTCTCTTGTGGGTTAACCCAGATAAGTGGGCCCCATTCGTTATAGACGGATGGTTTTGGGCTATCGGATCTGATATAACCACGGTTGAGGGCCGATCTTTACATTATGGTTGATCGATTGTTCATCTATGGATCCCGCCTTGTTTATATGCTGATTATCGGTGCCGATTATCGATGCTGATTGTTGGTGCCGATTGTCGATGTTGATCATTGGTGCCGATTATCGAGTCCGATTCCGATTATCGAGGTCGATTCCGATTGTCTAGGCCGATTCTAATTATCGAGGCTGATTTTGATTGTCGAGGCCGATTCCGTTTGTCGAGGCCGATTAGGCCGATTATCGGGGACGATTCCTATTGTCGATACCGATTCCGATTGTCGAGGCTGATTCCGATTATCGAAGCCGATTCCGTTTGTCGAGGCCGATTCCGATTGTCGAAGCCGATTATCGAGGCCGATTCCGTTTATCGATACCAATTTCGATTGTCGAGGCCGATTTCGATTGTTGAGGCCGAGTATCGAGGCCGATTTGATTATCGAGGCCTGTTGTGATGTGTTTCCGGCCCATGTATGCGGCCCATTACGATGTGTATGGTGATGTATATAAGCGGCCCATTGTGATGTGCATTCGGCTCGTGTTTTGAGGCGCAATGTGATGTATATGCGTCCTATATTTGAGGCTCATTGTGATGTGTATTCAGCCCGTGTTTAAGGCTCAATGTGATGTGTATGAGGCCTATGTTATGCATTTGAGGGCCAGGCGATGGAGCCCATTATGATGTATGTTAGGCCTATGTGAAAGGCCCATCGTGATGTGTATTAAGCTCTTGAGTGAGGCCCATGGTGTTGTATATTTGGCCCTTGTGTGAGGCCATGGGTCCACTATATGTTAGGCTCTATATGAGCCATTCATTGGGGGCAATGTTGGTTAAATCTCTACATTGTCAAGATTGATTGTCGATGCTGGTTATTGATACCGATTATGAGTATGTGACAGCATAGCATCATGATACATGCTCATACGCATCATCTGCATGTTTGTTATGAGATATGATTGACCATTGCATATGTCATAATGTCGGTTGTTATGAGACTCCCTGATAGGCGGAGATTGTCTCACATGAGTGCACGATATGCGCAAGATTAATGCATGATTGGATTGTATGACTCATGTATCTTGCATTGTGTGCTATGATTACTGTGCACCCTAGCGACATCAGGGCCGTAGCCTTCACAGGCATACGTGGATGGCCAGATGGGACACCGAAGATGTTCTATATGGGGTGCTATAGATATCCCTGGGTGAAAGTCCCTAAACTCTCTTCGTTCCAGAGGTTGCTCCAACATCTAGATCGAGCGGATGCATGAGCGCATGAGGGCCGTATACTGTTAGGCCGTGTCTCCCACTATGTTGTGGTCGGTTGGAAAGGGATACGACCTTACCTACACGAGAGGAGAGGGCAATGCTAGGCTGAGTCTGATCAGCTCGAGGAATGGATCCGTTATCGATGAGTAAGGCCCGATATTGGCAGGCGGATAGTGAGGTCTCTTCCACTTACCTTGTTGCACGAGATGGGGCGACAATCTGGTTTGGAGTGTAATAGACCCTGGTGATTTTCCAGAGAGGAACCATATTGATATGTAGACTTATTAAGTAGGAGTTGCATATTCATGCATTTATTTCATTTATTATCCACTCGTGCAGGCGGTGCGTAACTAATTGTTGTGTACCTTCGCATGGCCAGGATTTCGGTTGGGCGCGCGACTAACCTAAGGTCAGGAGTCTGCTACATGGAGTCTGGCTATCCAAATTTAGGTATGAGACTGGTTTGGATAGAAGTACCTTGTGATGGACCCCGTAGCCTACGATTAAAGCTGTACACGAGTCAAGTATCGCCCTACTCGTACTCGGCTCTTAACGCCCGAGTGCTGCTCGTACTCGACTCTACTCGGCCAACGAGTAGGGACCCCCTGCTCGTACTTTACTTGCCCGAGTACGAGCCGAGTACGAGTAGTAAACGAGTAGAGTCGAGTTCGAGTTTTCGAGTCGAGTCCGAGTACGAGCACACGATGTATGTGTTGGCAAAATGGATGGACGGCGTGCATAAAATACATGCATCATGGTGGGGGCACAGGGCGGAAACAGATCGGCTAGTGACCCTGCGGTTGGTGATCTGTGGGCCCCACCGTGATGTATGTGTTTCATTCCTACCGTCCACCCATTTTTCCTGATCATTTTATTAGGTTAATCCCAAATATTAGGTTAATCTCAAAACTATATTAAACAATTTCTATATTAACATATATTAAACAATTTCTAAAAATAAAAAATCAAAAATCAAACCCACACATTACCGGGCGAGCTGGGCAGGAATAACCGGTAGCTGCGTGCAGGGCAGGGCGATGATGGACGAGTGACAGCTTGGCAGGGACGAGCTGCGACACCGGATAAGTGGCAGGGACGAGCTCCGTCATCGGACAGGGGCACCGGACAGGCCGCAAGGACGAGCGGCAGGGTCTAGCACCGCCGGACAGGGGACAGGGGCGAGTGAGAGAGAGAGAGAGGGGGAAGAAGAGGGACGACCGGAGTCCGGAAGGGCGCTAGGAGAGGGAGGGTAGAGAGAGAGAGAGAGGTTTTTTTTTTTCAAACGGGTTTGGGCGCTCGCTAGTTGAAAATGACGGGTGGGTGGGGTAGGGTTTTATTTGGGCGGGCTTATATATACGGGTATGAGTCGAGTACGAGTTGAGTACCGAGTCGAGTACACGAGTCGAGTATCGAGTCGAGTACCGAGTCGAGTACCTCTAGACTCGTACTCTACTCGTAATCTAAACGAGCAGTGAAAACCCGCTCGTACTTGGCTCTAACTCAGGCGAGTCGAGTACGAGTCGAGTATTCCGAGTCGAGTCGAGCGAGTACTCGAGCCTTAGTCTGCTCGTGTACAGCTCTACTTGCGATACTACGTACTATCATCCCGACTTCACACTTCAGCTTAGTCATTTCATTCGAATAGCATATTGCATTGTATCCTCAGCACATAGTATTTAGCTTACTCTCCTCATTACATAGCTGATCTACATTGCTTCTCAGTATATGATATTGGTTTATTATATTTTTTTGCATTGCATAACCTGGATAAGGTTGATGGTATTTATGGGCTTATCAGCATGTTTTCGTATTATTCTGATATTGCATGATTTATGAGCTTGTCAATATTTCTGCTTATTCTGATTACTCTGATATTACTTACTTGGCACTTACCTTGTGCATACACTTTTACCACCCACTAAGCTTTCTATAAGCTTATGCACGATAAATGCGTGCAGGTGGCGTTAGTTTGTAGCAGCGTTGAGCTTGGAGCATGCAGCGAAGCTCTGGAGCTTTGATTCTAACATATGTATTTCCCTTTCAACATTGTATTCAAATGTTTATATTAGTGGATATATGATGATAATGTTGCCTTTGTGATTTGGGTAAACTTGTGGTTATGCTTTTTACGAGATAAATGTACGTTGAAAAACCCTCCTTGTAGGATCCCAGGATCGGAATCTGGTGTATGAGTGATGGGAGCCTAGAATAGGGTACTACGGAGGCTGTCGGCACCAAATTCGGTGATCGAGATTCCCGTGAGTCCGATCTCCAGGTTTGGGGCGTGACAGAATCTATAGTTTCTATCAGCCATTCTGACGCAGGGATGACGTGATGAGGTCAATCACCGTCTTCCTTAGGCATAACTACTCTGAATTCATGGAGCCCTCTGGATTCCTCATAGAGCTTTCTTTGAATCCATAAGGGATAAAACAGAAATAATTTCTAATAAAACCAGAAATACATTGATTGATGATGAAAAACAAATTTACAACCCTTTAAATAATGAGTCCAAACCTAGGAATAAGTTTTAGATTCAAACTCCCTAAAAATGAAACTTACTATTTATAGAAGATCCTGATTCCTACTAGACTTCATGGTTTTCAGCCAAAAATAGTAAGTGTCCAATTTGGCCTAATCAACGCTATTCTTCTAATTTTTCTAAGCCCTTTTTATGTTGGTCACTCCTACAACTCAAAGGATTAAAAGTTATGATCAAAATAAAACTTACTATTTAAAGTAAAAACAAAATTAAAATGGACTTTTGACCATAGATTTGATGAGATCTCCCAAATCAGGCGTAGGCAACCCAGCATAGCAATGTTGATTGGCTAAAGTAGTTTCTCCTACCCAAAATCCTATATGATATGTCGAAAAACTCATTTTGGTTTGCAAGATACACCTATTTTAAGGTTATGAAGGTCCGAATTACTTCCGCCTTTGATCAGGTCTTTTATGGTTCATCTTCGCCATGAAAGTGTATGCAACCCGCTCTACATCACATTCTTAAGAGAAGAATAATAAACTTCCATATGATAAGCGAATAATGCAATTATTTTATTTTGAAGGATAATTGAAATTTTATTAGAACGCAATTGATAAAAGATAAATTAAAACACAAAAGAAGAAAAAAAAAATACAAGAGATGATGAGTAATCATATGATTGATACAAAGAATAATTACTTCCTTAGCTTTTTTATGTAGGACATGAAATTTAGATATGATGTGCAAGATTTCAGATTTAAGATCACATAGTTCATAAATAATTACACAAATTCCACATCCCACACAAAAGTCCAAATATTCAATTAAGGGGAATCTATGTGGGTCCAGGCCTACATATGCTAGGGCCGGATCAATAAAAATTACGAACCAAACAATACTCAAAGAAAAATAGAAATCATCCACACATGCATGACAATCAATTCATAATCCAAGGAATATACCAATTTCAAATAAAGAAATCCTAGGGTGAGAAAATAAATAGAAATTGAGGATTTAGGGCAATTTAGAGTTAGGGTTTATAAAATTATGGTTGAAGAAAGGAAAACAAGAGAAAAACCTGACTCAGAAATAGCTCCCGCGTGCAGACGGTGCCTCGGGCTTGACGCACGTGCGCAGATGGGTTGGTCGCACGTGCGATGAAGGCTCGCCTTTTGAAATCGGCTTCTTGGCCCTGGTCGGCTAGGCTGGGGCTGCAAAACTTCTAAATCTCACGTTGATTCGGGCTGTGTTCTGGGCGTGGTGCTTCGTCGAAGTTTCAGCCCTCCTTCAGGGCCAGATTTTGAAAACTGGCTGTGAAAGGATGAACAGCTGCAAAACAAACGGATTGTGCACGAAGATGGTTTTGGGAAGAATGAAATAAGATGGAGGGATGGATGGGGATAAACGTGGTTTCGCACCACGGTAGTTAACCCTTCGAAAAGGGAGGGCTACACACCCACTTTAATCTCGGCCATTCGAAAAGGAATGGTTTCGCACCCACTTTAATTTTTTCACAACTTAGAAACTTAGAGGGCAGAAAAACCTCGCAGAAATTTTTATTCAACTTCAATGAATCAAAAGAACTACAAGGGGTGCCTATTTATTAGTTTCCACCACGTAGTTAACCCTTTGAAAAGGGAGAGTTACGTGCCCACTTTAATCTCAGCCCTTTGAAAATGGAGGGTTTCGCACCCACTTTAATTTTTTCACAACTTAAAAACTCATAAAACAGAAAAACCACGCAAAATTTTTTATTCAACTTTAATGAATTAAAAGAACTATAATGGGTGCCTATTTATAGGGAAAATCATATACCCCTAAAATCGCGCCATGTGTGCAACCTCTTACTTAGCGATGAAGTAAATTAAAATAAAAATCAAACAAAGAAATCCAAAGTGTTCATGATATTATAAATAATAACAATAAGTAAAATTTAAAATATGAAATCAATCCGACTAGTGGGCCACGATTATGAGATCTCATGATGAGCTTTTTTTGACTATTAGGCCCACTCTTTTAAATTAAAACTTCGTCTTCTAGTTAGGAGGCCTTCCCTGGACGTCATCATCGAGCCAGATCGATAGTGGAGCCCTCATTCTTCGTACATACGTGCGTAGGGGGCGGTGTGCGTGCACGTGTGGACGACGTGCAGGTGTGCATGTACACGATATCCTCATCACTTTCTTAAAAAACCCATTGGCAAAGCAACAAAGTCATGGGAGGCCTTGGCACTATCCACTTCTTTAGAATGACTTATCATGAGATGCACCATTTATCTTTAAAAAGATTCAAATGTTGTGTTCCTTCCCAATGAAGGAACCGCTAACAAAAGAAGCCACCAAAAAGGTTCCACTTTTCTTCCCTCTTTTCTCAAAGTGCCACAGGATAAAGAGTCACCCAATCTTCCAGGCATCACTTTTAAGTGGGCTAAAGAAATTTCAGCAAATCTTTTGTGCAAAAGAGCAATGCAACAAGTAATCCAGTTTCCACGTAACCCAAGTTCAATTGCACCAATTGTAAATAACCATCTCTGTCAAGGATCCTTACTCTTGCTCGGGTGGTAGACTCTCGGGAGTTTCAACACCCGGTCAAGGGTTCGAGTATCCATACGTGGTGAAATTCCATTGGGGTGAGTGTGTGGGGGTGTGTGTGCGTGTGTTAAAAAAAAAAAAAAAAACCATCTCTGTTCCTACAACACTAGCAGGGAACCCTTATTCTATAAAAGTTTCATCAAGCTGAACAATCCCCTCGTAGGGACAGAGGAAATCTTATCTTTGACTGAGTTTGCCTCCCACACTATATTTACTCACCTTATTCCTAATGATATCCCTTTCCTCCCCAAATCCCATTTAGCCAAAAGGTTTGAGTTTAACAATTTTAAAGATCTAACACCAAGACCTCCCTCCTTCGGCTTGCATACCTCAGAATAATTCCCTCTGATTTATTTATTTATTTATTTGTTTCTGCCTCCGCCATAAGAGCTCACTTTGAACCCTTTCCATGAATGAAATCGGATTGCGTACTGAGTTACGCTCTTACCGTACTGAGTAAACTCAATTGGGCCCCACCCTGAATGTATGTAGTCTATCCACACCGTCCATCCATTTTTCTAAATAATTTAAGGGGTTGATCCCAAAATCGAAGCATATCCAAAGATCAAGAAGATCATACCACAGGAAACGGTGGGAATAATGATTTCCCCCGTTGAAACCTTTCGAGGCCCTACAGTGATGTTTATTTGTCATCCAACCTGTTCATAAGATCATACAGACATTGATGAATGGAAAAAATAAAAATAATCTTGATCCAAAACTTATGTGGCCCTAAGAATTTTTCAACCATAGATATTCAATTCACAATGTTTGTTGTTGTGTGATCCATTTGAGTGTTGGATATACTTAATTTTTGGGCTCAAGTCCTAAAATTATCCGATAAAATGGATGGACGGAGTGGATCAAATACATAAACCATGGTCTACCTTATAGAGTTTACTCAGTACGCTAAGGGTACTGTGTTACTCAGTACGCAATCCGCTTCCAATGAAATCGGATTCCGTACTGAGTTACTCAGTATGCTCTTATATACTGAGTAAACTCTGTTGGGCCCACCTTGAATGCATGTGGTTTATCCACGCCGTCCATTCGTTTTTCCAAATAATTTTAGTGGTTCAACCCAAAATTGATACATGTACAAAGCTCAAGTGGACCATACCACAGGAAAAAGTGGAAGTATTGATTTCCACCGTTGAAAACTTTCTAAGGCCCCCAGTTATGTTTATTTGTCATCCAAACTGTTCATAAGATCAGAAAGACATAGATGAAAGGAAAACACAAATATCAGCTTGATCTAAAACTTCGGTTGGCCGCAAGAAATTTTCAACCGTAGATGTTCAATTCACACTGTTTCTAGCGGTGTGGTCAACTGAAGGTTTAGATATGCTCCATTTTTAGGTTAAAGCCCTAAAATTATGTGGTAAAAGAGATGAACAGAGTGGATACAATGCATGAATGACAGTGGGGCCCACAGAGTTTACTCAGCACGCAATCCTCTTCCGCTTCCAATCAGGTGCGCCAACTAAAGTTTGGCATTACCCCAAAAACCACAAGGATCCAAGAACTCAGTTACTCTTCCCCATGGTATGGCCTACCTTCTCTCTCTCTCTCTCTCTCTCTCTCTAGTAAACATGAACAACACACGCATTACAACAACTTGGATATTTAGCGGCGCTTAAAAGCGCCGCGGAAATCCCCAAAAAGCGCCGCTGAATATATTCTCGGCGCCACTAAGCGCCGATTGATGGGTATGTCGCTAAAAGTTTAGCAGCGCTAATGTGCTTTTAGTGGCGCTTGTATGAGCGCCCATAAATACAAATTTCTGCGACGCTAATAAGCGCTGCAATATAAATTCGAGCGCCGCTAAAGATAGGACACTATTTTTCCATCGCAAAGCGCCGTAGGATTTCTACCCAAGCGCCTAGAGCTGCCTTTCTATGGATTTGAGAGGCCCTAGCATGCCAGTAATTTTTTTTATTATTATAATTCAATCAAAACCTGTATTTTTTAAATATTTGAAACATAAAAATGATGCAATACAAATATAACTGAATATGAAACAAAATTTATATTACTAGACAATTAAAAATATATATATTTATTACAATAAATAAAAACAAATTCATCTATCAAACAAAGTTCTTGCCCTCTCCTGGACTTTCAGCTCCTATTTCCTGCCAAGGAGATGTTTGTGATTTCCACAATTCTGAAGCTCTCATCAAGAGGCGACTTCTCAAGTGCTCCTAGCACTGCACTGGTTGAATGCCTTCAGTACATATGCGATGTGCAGATTATGGTGCACAACTGTATAGGTATAAAGTAGTAGTTTCCTACCTCCACCTTAGTAAGAAATTCCAGGGTGCACTCACACACATGGCAATCTGTTTGTATGAGGAGATTTGGTAGTTTTGTTCTGCCCAAACAGATACAAAGACCTGCAAGGAAGAAAAATAACTTAAGACTTATATCAAGTAGCAAATTGAAAATGGATAGTTCTTTTCTTTTTCTTTTTCTTAAAGATGGGCTTGAATCTGAAACCTCAAGACTGCCAAGCATTGAGCCATGGGCTTGCTACCTTGAGGACTTCGAACGTTGCAAAAAGAAAAAAGAAAAAAGAAAAAAGAAGAAAACTTGACATTGCAGTTTACACCTCAACACCATTGCAGTTCATAATCTCACAAGCTGCCACAACGTCCTGCTTGCCAAAAGTCAAGACCCAAAAAACAAAATCATTCGTTGCACCACAGCACATTGTGCAACTTGGCTGAGTCCGAATGAGTTCTAACAACTCAAGGACTCATCGATTCAGGCATCTCTTTTGAATTGGTCCCCAAATATCATCTTGCATAGAGCCGATATCAAATCAACTTGGTATCAGACAATATTTTTAAAACTATGACAAGTTATCAAAATTCAATACAATCTGGAAAAAAAAAAAATTATATATATATATATATATATATATATATATATATATATATATATATATATATATATATATATATATATATATCTTTAAGTGAACTTTCAAAAGGTGTAGCTCATACTAAAAAGCTACAAAGAAAAGCGCAGTGACGTTAGAGATCACTATAAACACCCCATTTTTCCTATAGCCGCATTCTTGTAGTTTTTCAAATCCATAAATTTAAAATGGGTGTACTCAAAATCAATCGGGGTTGTAAATATTTATTCTAACAATTACTTTAGAAGAAAGGAAAAAAAAAAAAAGAAGGAAATCACAACCACAGAATTTGGAGAGCACCTACCCAACATGAATTTCAATTCCCAAATTGAAAATGGAAACTCAAAATCATTATGGTTGTAATTATCAATTCCCATGCTAAATTACTATAGTAGTTGCAAAAAAGAAAAGAAAAGAAAAATTACATTAGTTACCAACAATTTGTCAATCCAAGGTAACACTTCCATGTATGAATGATACACTTCAACCTGCATCATCAAACACTCATCTCCTCAAGATTTTAACTATTAAAAAAATATGTTCAAGATCATTTGTCATGTCAGTTCATTCATTCAAGTCAACAAACCATATTTTATACTAATTCAATCAGTATTCTCATCATGTCATGTATGCTTTTATGGCATGTAGAAGTATGAGAACTAGCTTCAAACTTCCGAAACCCAAATACAAAAAAGCGAATTACATGACCATAAACATAAACATTACGAGGTCATTCGACTCACAGGACGTTCATGGAAAGCAACTTACTGGTTTCCACTGCCAAGAAAATCTTGATGTTTCTCCTAGACATCCAAGTTGTTCACCGGTGGGCCACATAGTGTATAATGAACATGGACCAGTGACAACTTGTAACCCAACCAAATGCACCCTAAAATGAACTATTAGCTTTCTGTTCTTTCTTTTTCTTTTCCTTTTTGTTTTACACTAAATTGTTAGCTTCAAGAAGAATGAAAAGTAACAAATAAGTGCTCAAAAATATCATGGCAAGTAATTAATCGATAATATGTAAATAGACCTGACCTCTACTATTGATGTTGCGACGCTCAAGCCTGCCAGCTCCTGCAATCAGATAATATGTAAACATTGCTTGGATGCTAATGACACTCTTAAATTGATCAGAGAGCACAAACAGGAAAGAGAGGAAAAAAAAAAAAAGAAAAAAAAAAAGCATGCCACACCAAATATATCAATAAGAACCTAGGCAAGATAATGAAATAATCGAGATAATATAAATCTAGCTTAGACATGTTAAATTCTATAGAAAACCAGATCTATAGATAAATCCTAAAGAAAGGAAGTAAGAAGCGAACACATCGGTTACAAATCTGTGGGTATGGGTAGGGTAGAACATAACTGATCATGCCAGCCGATAGCTCTTGAATTCCCACTCTGGTTACTCTCGGAAGGGCTCAAACTTCTTTCCATAATCTTTGCTCAAAGATCCCGAACTTCTCGATTCCCCATTCATTGATCAAATTCCCACTTCCATTTTCCCCCTTTCTACCAAAGACACGAGTCATTTCCTGATAGGAAGTGTACCATATAAAAAATTAGAGAACTTAATTTTAAAAAAGAGTAAGACACAAAATATTGGATATTATGGATTTTCGAGTTATAAACTAGAAAAGAGTAAGACAAATAAGTATATATAAAAATTTGTGGTTATTATCAACCTGAGGAAACTGGTAATTGCGAAGTCTTGAAACATCTGCTATGCGCTTAATTGCACGGTTGCCCATGTCGGATGAGAACTCCTACAAAAGCAATTCAGAGTATGATTGCAAACACTTGAACCAGTGAAGAAATAAATCCATGGTAGAAGGCAAATCTCAAGCCATTAAAAAGTCAAACGAAAAAAAGAAAAAAGAATGAATGAATGAAAGCAACAATACCTGATCTCTGAAGACAGTAAGACCTTCCTTCAGGCTGAGTTGGAACTAGTCACGGCATGTAACTCTGCAACAATTTCAACATGGCAGTTAATTCGAGTTGACTACAACTTTTGAAATACAAAATTCCTATCCTCGGGACTAATAGTATAGGAAATTGTACTAAACCCAAATGTGTGTACACTAAAGTGATGCACACATCCACATGTGCCACAGATGGCACAATAGGTCCGAGATCCAATCCATCAATCGAACAACACCACTAGATTGACGCCTAGCCCAAGAATGAGGTTGATCCACCGGTCACGCGAGCTACATTCAAGTAAAACAAATTTACTGGTTACTGAAAAAACTTGGCAAGTTTACTAACCATCCACATGTTTTCAATATTACCCACATGCTTTGATTGGACCAGATTTTAATTTGGGAAAAAATTTATAAGGTCAGACCAACTTTGATGGATGGATTAGTTCTTGCACCTATGTGCCATGTTGGCACATGTGCAGTGTGTAGATGAGCTTCATTGCACATAGTGTGAGCTTCCCAAATCTCGGACCGTGCCTAGCCCTTAGATCTGTGCCCTACAAATTGATGATGAAGCAATACGAGATGGTCTACAATCAATATCAAATTGGCCAAAGATCAAGAGTCATGATCTTCCAATCGAGAGATCTTTGGGGATGCCCCCTCCAAAGCAGGCCCATCATATCTACAGTTTGGATCAACAAACCATAAGCCCTACATGTGACAAGTTCTCCGGACCCAATAAATCCTCGAAAAATGGATCAGTAAAGAAACAAGGCGTAAATCTTGGATAAAGCAATATAAGAGAACAAGTTTTTTTTTTTTTTTTTTTTTTTTTTTGAAAGATGAAATTTATTTGGCCAAAGCCAAAAATAAAGCAAACAAAAACAAGAACAAGGGAAAAAAAAAAAAAAACCTAGGAAAAAGCTAAGAAACTAGGGAATATAAGGGAACAAGTTATAAAAGCTTAATAGTAAAACTGATAATAAAAGTACCAAGTACCAACCTATTGCCTGTCCAGTTGTGGAAGTACTGCAAATAAACTCAAGTCGGAAGCCCATCAAAGACGAAATCGAGATCCAATTAAAACTGGAATAGGAAAATCAAATTTTGGTAGATCAAAATCATTTTTATAGTAGAATATACCTCGTGACCGATGACTCCCAAAATTGCAACGTAATCCGCATCGAAGCAGTTTCAGGAGAAGACAAGACAAGCTTTGAATTGAATATCTGTTCCAACACACGCACGCACGCGTGCGAATATCAGGAAATCATCTCCAAAAGTAAATGAGCTGATTAATTTTGAAAAATGTCATAGGTCGAACATACGTTGAGGCTCTTGTTTTCCATGGCTCCCCTGTCAATCAATCAACCAAGTAATCAATTTTGATGTATTTACACAGAAAGAAGCTTAAGTGACAAACTGTACATAAGAAATATAACCCTATGATTAGTGAAACCGGGAGAGCTAGTGAAAGTCACAAGATATCTAGTGAAACCGGAGAGCTATTTGAAATCTTAGTGAAACACATGATTTGAATAGAAGTGAAGTCCCTCCGATGATTATTTCAACTGATAACATCTTATTTGAATCAGGAACACATCGATCACAGATTCCCATTGCCCAGAATAACCAGATTTTAGAATGTTCCAATAGCTAGCAAGACTATATTCCATCCCCACTTTTCCTACATTTTGATTGATTTTGAAGGCCTCTATCATAGGTTCTAATACAACAACAAATATAAATCCATATTGTCTAACCATAGTTATGATTGTTGGTCGGTTGGAGTATGACCAGTACCTCTATGATGTTCCACATAAGACCTGCTATCTTTGAGACAGTGGATTGAGAATTACCTTGCAATCCAATCAATCACCTCTGCATGTTATGCTAAACTGGGATCCTTTCTCCTTTCTCTTTAACACTTCAATGACAATTTGCCATAGACCGAGATCAGCGCCTTTTGTCTTCAGTCATCTGGGAAAGTTCTTATCTTTTGTTGATGCTTTCCCTAACCACCAGACCGTTTCGAGAGTTCTTCGAGCTAAAACACTCTTCAGATCACTTCTCAACTCACCTCGCTTAGTGTGGAAAGAATTGTACGATTTTGACAAGAGTTTCAGTCATGGATCCGATATAAAAACAAAGCTTCTTTCACTTTCAATGACCATTCAATAGCTATAAAGTAACAAAGCTTTATATCCGATATAAGAATTGAGTTAGCAAAGCTTCTTTCACTTTAAGTGATTAATAACTATAAAGTAACAAATTTCTAGCAATTAATTGTATAAAAATTTATGTCATTTGTTTACCATTCAATAGCTAACTTGGTAAGTTCTTTAGGCCTGTTTGGATTGGTAGAAAATAATATTCATCAGAGGAAAGAAAAATGATTTCCTCTTATATGAAACTTAGGCGAAAAAAGGATTGGCTATATTTAGAAGTTTGTGTACAAATCATTTGCATGAGTAGTGGATATTTTTAAGGATAAAATGACCGTAAGTTCCAAAAAAGGATTGGCTATATGTAGAAGTTTGTGACAACATTCAGGTGTGGTGACCAATGACTTGGTACATAAACAGACTTTAATATGCGTTCTAGCCATGGATTTGTGGCCTCTAAAGGAACAGTGAAGATTAAAAGATAGAGATGTCATAGAACTTTCTTTCGGTCAGAGTTGGCCCACTAAGCTCAGTTTTCAATTTTTACTTGGCATTAGTCTGGGTGGCCCATGTACTATGAACGACTCAGATTTGAAGACCTTGTTGTGGTTTATTTGTTTGGCCCTGTTGAGTGGTTAAGGATCTTTCCAATAATTGACAACTTCAAAATCTAAAACTGTTGTTCTTTCCATAGAGATTGACACAATCCAACTATTTATGGGTTCCTGAACATCATTTATTGGTTTCATGGCTCAAACCATTCAACCAAAACAGATCATCATCCATTGCTTTTTCCGCATTTCAAGAAGTTAGAGAGAGAGAGAAAGAGTAGAACCAAACTAAAAGCATACCATTCTCCACAAAATCACATTTCTTTGAGGTTTTAACAAACAACTCCTATGCATTTTTTTCCAATACTAAGAGAGAGTTGAGACACACACACACACACACATATATATATATATATATATATATATATATATATATATATATATATATATATATATATATATATATATAAGTAAAATGAGAAAAGAGAATCAATGAAGGGCGAAAAGTCCAGCTCGAGCACAAAGTTATTATTGGAGTTGTGCATAAAAGAAAGCAATTTTATTAGAAAACCAAAAAACATGCCTACAAAAATCAAGAAAGAAAGAAAATATAGAAATAATAGAAACAGGAGCAATGAGAATTCTTCTTGCCTTATTATCATGATGCAAATCCCTACATGGTCATCTAGACTACAGTATGAAGGAATCCACCATACATGGATAACGTTCCCAAGATTTCCAAATTAGATGATCCTATCCATCTCATCTATGGCGGTTATTTCGGACTGTTAATGTGTTTTTCGCCAACTGTTTGCTATTAGGTTGCTTATCCAAGGGCTAGAATTGTCTATTTTGGAATAACTTTTAAGAACTACCATTTATTTTGGGTTCCTTCTAATCAACGACTGAATTATCTTGAGCTAAGGAAGGATCTTACATGTGCAAATTGACCCATCAGGACACTTTCACATCTTGATCCATCAGGGCCCAATGTGATTGGTTGACTGCCTAGCCTAGAAACCGTACTTTGAATCTTCTTTTGCTTTTTGTACATTGTCGTGTGTTGAGATGTGTTCTGATATGTATTGTGATATGCACCACAATATTCTACAGTATGACATGACATGAATTGCATTGGAATTTTCTTATAGAAGTATAACTACATCAAACTTTAACTGTGCATGAGACAAGAACCCCAGCCACTGAACATTTCATAATCCATAAAATAAAATAAAATAAAATAAAATAAAAAACAAACTATCTTTCAAAAGTTGGTAGTCACACCAATTCTTAATAAAATTATCTTTCAAAAAAAAAAAAAAAAAAAAACTCCTACTTGCACCTTTATAAACAACGGAGTAAATCGAATATTCCCGCTTATTAGCAAACCGAGAGGCGAATATTAAACTACAGATCTTCCTACCTGATAACACCGGTTGAGTGTATGGTCGTACCAACATTTATAATTATTTTATAAAAATTATCAAAAGTAAATAACTTGCAACACTCAAGGGTAATGGGGCTCAAGTTCTATCAGGCCTACTATAATAATGTGCATTTTCTATCCATTTTTTTTTATCTATGTTGCTGGCTTAGTTTAAGGTATGAGCTATGAAAAAAGCCAATCCAAAGCTTAATTGGATGCTCCACATTGGGGATAATGCTGCCGGCTGTCAAAATATTTATGGGGCTCACCATGATATTTATTTTCCACTCAATCTATTGATAAGTTGACACACACCTGCATGAAGGGAAAACACAAATCTTAGCTTAACTCAAAACTTTTGTGGCTCCTAAAAAGTTTTCAATGGTGGTGGGCATTCAATCCCCACTATTTCTTGTGGTGTAGTCTAATTGAGCTTTGGATTTACTTCATTTTTGGATTCATGCCTTAAAATAAGCTGAAAAACAAAATGAATAAAACATATATATGTCATTGTGGCCCCACAGAGTTTGGAGATGAGTGTTGCAGTAATCCACTTCTAAAACTACCAACCTATGGATGTTGTATTGGCCTTAGTAATTGCTTAGAGATCACTCTTGCCTACGCAGCGATGTTGGGCCCATTGGCCTTGGTGTGTAGATTCATAAGCAAACAAGTACATGTTGGAAAGTATGCATTTTAAAAAAAATACATTTTAAATAAACAAAAAGCATGAGTGGGGAAGGAGGTCCTCCCTTCTTCAATTGACAAAAAAAAAAAAAAACTTTTGGTACTACAGGCTATATCAAAGGCTCCTACCAAGTGAATTTAGAGGTTTTTCCCCTTTATCAATTGCTATTCCTTAATACGTAAATACATACATATATACATGCATAGATAGACATGTACACACGCTCTCTTTCCCCCACCCCATGCATGTGTGGGCACACACACACAAGAAACGTCCACGAGTGAGTTTCCAAGATCTAAAAAAGTCAATCTAAGACATCACCATACCAACATCAAAAGGCCATGAATCCCACCATTGATCCTGCATGGCTGTAGAACAACCACAGTTTCAAATTGGTCTAACACCAAATCATCTGATTCTTCCATGCATAGGTAGAAACCCCAGAACCATATATCAAAAACCACTTGGCATAAGAACATGAGAGAAGGGATGATCTTTTTCGTGAAAACGTGCTTTTGTAGGTAACCTATGACACCCAGATACAGATCTGAGAGAGCCAAATGGGTATAAGAATCCCAATTTCCTAGAATCACTGTAACCCGATTGTAACATGCTATATGGATTCATTTTTATGATTTTTACTGGAAACATTCCATCTATGCTACTGTTTTTCGGTTTTACTAAAACTTGTACCATTTTAAAGTTTTTTAAGCTCAGTAAATCTAGATAAACTGTTAACATTTCCCTGACTTCTCACAGTTAGGGATTTGTATGGGAATAAATACCACTGTAAATCATGAAAGAATGAGGTAGCAATTGTGAATGAGAGATAGGATTAAAGATACCATACAATGCTACTAAGAACTGGGTTTCCTAGGCGTACCAAGTTCACAAACATGTTTGCTTTATTGATATCTGCCAAAGATACTTGACATGAACCGAGAAATCTTTGGATCAATACATTGGCACACAATGTGTCTGCAGGGACAAGAAGTAAAGCTTAGAGATGCTAATATAGGTCCTAGTAACTAGTTTTTGGTGATATCTAGCTTTTAAAGTGAAAAAATCACACTTGACAATTAAAATCGAATCTGTTTTACCACGATCTCATTTTATTCCAATTTATTGGGATAATACAACCAAAAAAAAAAAATCTGGAGGTATAGACTCTGTAACAGATTTTATAGGCATGAATTGATTGAAACTGTCGTTTGATAAATTACAGAATGCATCCGGGGCCATACACATCGATCATACGATGCATCAATCCCACACAAGATGGCCGATCCTTAATCAAGACAATATAGACGGCATCAACTCAAGAGCCCGTTTTTTCGAAACCAGGGGTAATTGATGCATCCAGGACCATGAACATAGATCAAAGGGCATATACAGGCTATGCAAGATGACCAATCGACAATTCAACCAATCCAACCGTCCGGATTATCTTGATGGAGTATCAGCCATATTGTGTGGCCTGGATGCATCGTTAAAGTATTGTTTTTCATAATAATATAATTAGGGCAGAAAAGATTTATAAATGCGATCAATAAGAAATTCTGAAAATTGATAGCTTATGCGATTTTCATAAGAAATGAAATCGCATTGAGATGTAGGTTTTGAACGAAGTATTGGGAGAATCTCAGAGGATTTGGGATTTGTTCGAACACAGAAATTAAAACAGAATCGGAAAAGATTGGGATTGGAATCAAAGGAAATCGTAAAACGGGAATTTGATTTGCAAAAGGAGAGATGGGAAGATCAAATCCATACCTCTTTATAGGGCGCGATTTTTCTCCTGCGACGGAAATTCCACCGATTTCCTCTCTCTCTCTCTCTCTCTCTCTCTCTCTCTCTCTCTCTCTTTCTCCACCTTTGTAAGGCAGGGAATAGAAAGGCGCTGCGGTACGTCCTTCACAGTATCTCTTTCTCTCTCTCTTTCTCCACCTTCACAGTATCTCCGATTGACTATGTGGTCAACCATAGAGAGAGAGGCTCGGGGGCGGTGAGAGACAGAGAGTCGGGAGAGGGCAGCAAAAGGGGTTTAGGGCTTTTCGTACGGTATCATACCCGATCGCAAATCGACGCCCGCCTTTTAATTAGCGCCGCTAATCAGCCAATACATCGTTGGCTAATCCTGTATTTGTTGTAGTGACGTTATGCACGGAGAATCTTATGCACGAGCGAGCATAATTTAAATCAATTCGTTTAAAGAGCTCCTTCTTGGAAAGAAGGGTCGTTTCATAGGTCTTCCTGGCCCCCACCCACTCCACCCACTGTACAGTAGAACAACCGTCCAACAATTCACTTGATTCCTGCTCGATGACAAACCATGTAGCCGTAGCTATTTGTATAAGATAAATGGATAATTGAAACAAATCCAAGAGTCCAGTTTCAAGTTCAGCGTATACACAAGTGACTATTGCTTCAAAACTTGGCACTTAGGACCAGATTCACTGGGTTTGATAAGTCAGGTTAAGTCGCCCCCTATTTCTTAGATGGTGGCCATGGTTTAGTAATAGAGACTATCATTATATTATTGCAACTTTAACGGAGGAAGTCCTTAAAATTTTTTATGCTGAAGTTGGTCTGAATGGTGATAAACAGTGGAATGAAAAATTTCAAAAACCAATTTCAGATTTATATTAAAGATTGCCATATTTGAAACACAAATATACATCCCATAATACATGATCAACCTAACATGTAACATGCCATAACACATGATCAATCCATATTTGAAACATAAAAATCATCCCTTCGGTGATCTAAACCACTTGGATTTACGGCAGTGGAGTGGCATGGCCACCCTTCAAACTGTTTGCCTTGGTGTAGCCCACCTGAATTACAAATGAGCCTGAATTTTAGGCCCAGGGCAGAGAGAGAGAGAGAGAGAGAGAGAGAGAGAGAGAGAGAGGTAATAATTTTCATCTGAATTGGATCCCTGCTCAATAGCAGGATAGAACAACACCCTCCATGGAATTGGATCCCTGAAAAATAACCTGCACAAACAATTTCCCTGATAGAACAACACCCTCCATGGAAGCTAAATACTTTTGCTTTGTGTAGTCACCGGCCAAATAAAACCCTTCTACCTATCCTCAGCACACACATAGATTGAGAAATAAAGAGAAGGTGATCCAACAAAGATCTACACCGTAAGATGAATGGACAACCAAATCGTGACCCTGCATCATTTGGCCCAAGCACTCTCAAGTGTGACCATGCATTTCTGGATCACATGGCTTAAGGCATGTGCTTCATCCCTACTATTTTTTCTGGGTTTCAATTTAATAACTTGTATATGTATGCATACATTTCTGATCCTTGATCCAGATCCCTAACCGTTACTCGTGTTCTGATTAGGTATAACATATGAACCATTTAGAATTTTGGGGTCCAATTTTCATGGCGGGGCGATGCAAATGGGCAGGTTGGATGCCATACAAACAACAAGGTGGGCCCAACAGTAAGCTAGGTGCAGGAGATTCTTATCCAAAACAGTTGTAAAGGAAGTGCTCTCTAAGAAGAAAGGGAAGATGGAGTTTGATTACACTAGTGAGTTATAGTAAGAAACAGAGTCACCATCAGGAGAAACACGGTCAAGAAGAGAATTGAATGGAGAGGTGCGACAAAGCAGAGATGACGAGGGTTTTGAAGAGTTTTTATTGAAGCTGGTGTTGGATTCTTCAAGGTTATTGCAACAACTATATCATGTATACATCCACCTTCTTATACAAATAAAGGAATACTTCTAGAATTCTAATTTCTACCTAAATGCCTAGGTCAAAATATCCAACTTCCAACATCACTTTAACCTTCTTTCTAACTAAGATACCTTTTACTAATACAATTTAAGCCCAATCAAAAACCTCCCGTACGTACTAAAAAAACTTGCTCAAAGCAAACATAGGTTGCATGCTTTCTTTTGAATGAAAGAATAGAATTGCACTCCACATCATACAAACCTGATAAAAAAAGGCTTTGAAGTGAAAAAAAAACACATTTCACTGAATTGAACAAAATATTCAGCATCTATACTACCCAATTATGATAGAATCAACTATACGAAGAATTCTAATAAATCAAAGAAATCCATTTCAACAAAGCAAACAAAAAGAACAGAAAAATGTGTCTCAATCTCCACTGCTTCATGTGGTGTGGTCCACTTAAGCCTTCCATCTGACTCCTTTTTTGTTTCATGCCAAAAAATGATTCATCAAAATAATTGGACGGCGTAGATATAACATATACATCGTGGGCCCACAGAGCCCTTGACATGAGCATCTATCACTAGCTAGGCCTGCTGGGGGTAGTAACCCAACCATGCCCATGCCGTTTATGTTCATATGCCATCCCACCCCTTCATAAGGTTGTTTCCATTAGGATGAATGAAAAAACCAATATGCCTGGTACAAAACCTTTGTGTCCACACTCTTTATAAGATTGTTTCCATTAGGATGAATGAAAAAAACTAATATGCCTGGAACAAAACTTTTGTGTCCACACCCTTTATAAGATTGTTCCTATTAGGATGAATGAAAAAACTAATATGCCTGGTACAAAACTTTTGTCCCCACTTTTAACTAATGTTGTGGCCCACTTGAGTTTTAAATCTTTTAAGATCATGCCTAGAATGAACTAGCGTGTATGCATATGAAGAAGTCTATTCGTTAGTGAACAACTATGAAGGACGTCGCATGGGTTTAAATACATAGACTTCAATATGTTGGGGGCCTTTCACAAAACCTTAGGATCTAGCCTCCTAGAACAAACCAGAATTATGGGATAATAAAGCAATGAAATAAATCAAAGCACAAACTACACCACACAAGAGATTTTTACGTGGAAAACCCTCAAAGAGGTAAAAACCACACGACCTCGTCCAGATCAACAATCTACTATGAAGTAGAAAGTTACAACCTTCTTCACTCACGTAGGAGTGGATAAACAATAAGAGAATAAAAGAAAAACGGAGAGATCTAACCGATTATGAGGACGTAGAAGCGCTGAGATATCAAGTGCATAGTAGATCACCTCTACGAACAGAACCTCCCTTCCACAAGCTTCCTCTCTCTCTCTCTTTCTCTCTCTCTCTCTCTCTCTCACACACACATACACACACACACCTTTGATACCCCTAAACCCTTTAATAAACCCTTGTAAAGATTTAGGAAACTCTCTTGTATTGCTTAGAAAAGCCTTAGGCACCCCTATTTATAGTTTAGGAAACTCCCTTTCGCACTCCTTGCGAAAAGGGCCTCAAAATTCCGCAATCTGCATAAAATCGCGGAATGAATTTGTGTAACCTCGACTGGTCAAGCAATGTCCTCGACCGATCTAGCGGCCCACTTGACCGGTCGAGTACCTCCCTCGACTGGTCGAGCACCCTGGAGAAAAAACGTTGGATGGTCGCTGGACTTTGAGTTGAGCCCCACTCGACCGGTCGAGCACCACTCACGACCGGTCGAGCCTGAGAGGAAATCCCATCAAAACTTTCCCTTTCCGACTCAGGATGGATTCACCTTCTTCAACCAGTCAGGTTTCTATAAACCTCAAACTTGCCATCGAGCAAAGCCTTGGTCATCATGTCTGACCCATTATCATCCGTGTGGACCTTCTTAAGGTGTAACACTTTTTGTTCTAAAGTATCCCTGATCCAGTGATACCAAATCTCTATGTGCTTCGACTTGGAATGCTGACTTAGTTTCTTGTTCAAGTGTATAACATTTTAACTATTGCAATAGACCACGTGTTGATCCTGCTTTAGGCTAAGTTCCTGTAGGAACCTTTTCATACAAAACATCTCTTTGCATGCCTTTGTGACCGCAATGTACTCGGCCTCTGTCGTCGACAATGCTACGATCTTCTGTGGCTTGCTCTGCCAAGAGACTGCTCCCCTTGCAAATGTAAACATGAACCCCGTTGTAGACTTCCTGGAGTCTATGTCACCTAACATATCTGCATCTGTGTAGCCCTCTAACATAGGTTTTCCATCACCATAGTGATGCAGGGGAGGACGTGAGGTCGAGCACCGTCTTCCTCAAGAGGATAAGTATTCCGAATCCACGAAACTTCTCTGGACTCCTCATAGAGACTTCTCGAATCCACGAGGAAAGAAAGCATAAAATAGAAATAAATTCTAATAAATTCGAAATTGATTAATGAATGAATAAAAACAAGTTCACAACCCTTGAAATAGGGGTACCAAGCAATGGGAAAGAAATCAGAATCAAACTACAACTAAAACTCCTAGAAATTGCGACTTACTATAAATAGTAAACTTACTATTTATAGACGGTCGTGATGTCTACTAGTGTGCAAGGTTTTCGGCCAAAAATAGTAAGTATCCTATTTGGCTTCACCAAACCGTTCTCCTAATTATTCTAAGCTCTTTTCACGTTGGGCGCAACTCCTAAAGCTCGACGGATGAAGAGTTATAATCAAACTAAAACTTACTATTTATAGTAAAAATGAAATTAAAACAGGGAAATGATTGTCGATCCAGGGGTTTTTCGCAATTCCGGGTGTCGCAACCCAGCATAGCTGGGTTGGTTGGCTAAAGTACCTCGTTCTACCCCAAAATCATATATTTTACGTCAGGTAACTCATTCCGGATTGTGAGATATGCCCGATTTAAGGTCCAATGGTCTGGATCACTTCTGTCGCCGACCGGGCCTTTTCTGATCCATCTTGGCCATGAAACTGTCCGCGACCCGCTCTACATCAGTCCCCTCCACTTTAAAAGAACTCGTCCTCGAGTTCTCATCCCGGCTGGTTCATGATACTCGGTCAAGTCCGTGACGTTGAAAGTTCGTGAGATTACCATGCCATCTGGAAGATCAACAACATAAGCATTATCATTGATCTTTCAGATGATTGGTACTGGTCCAATCTTTTTATTCTTCAACTTGTTGTACGTTCCAGTCTGAAATTGTTCCTTGGGCAGATGGACCATTACTTGAACGCCCACCTCGAACACTTTTTGTCGCTGATGCTTATTCGCTTGCTCCTTGTACTTTTCGTTCGAAGCATGTAGCTTGGTTTGTACCTCTGCATGAATGCCCATGATCTTGTTACCCATATGTTCCGCTGCAATACTCATGCCAGGGAGCTTGGGCAAAGGGACCAAGTCTAGTGTGTGTTGAGGTACTCGTTCGTAAATAACCTGGAACAGGGATTTCCCTATTGAGCGGTTCACCATGTTGTTGAATACAAACTCCGCTTGAAACAAAGCTAAATCCCACTGCTTCGTTTTTTCTCCTGAAATATATCGAAGGAGATTTGCCAACGTGCGATTCACAACCTCAGTTTGACCGTCAGTCTGTGGGTGTTAGGTGCCGCTGAAATGAAGTCGTGTATCAAATCGAGTCCACAAAGTCCTCCAAAAGTGGCTTATGAACTTCGTGTCACAATCAGAAGTAATAGTCTTGGGAACCCCGTGTAGCTGCACAATTTCTCTAAAGAATAGATTCGCCACGTGTGTTGCATCGAGAGTCTTCTTGCATGGAATAAAGTGCGCCGCCATCTTGGAGAAACGATCTACTACCATGAACACCGAATCTATGCCTCGTTGTGTTCATGAGAGACCAAGCATAAAATCCATAGATAAATCCTCCCAAAGGCCGTGAGTCATGGGTAACGGGGTGTAGAGGCCCGTATTATGAGATTGCCCCTTGGCAGTCTGACAAATATAACAACGTTGGACTACTTTTCCCACATCACGTACCAATTGTGGCTAGTAATACCGTTCTTCCACAAGAGCTCGCGTCTTGGCTTGCCCAAGGTGTTCACTGAGGCCACCTCCATGTAGCTCTTGGATTATCTGTTCCCTTAGCGAACTTTTCGGGATGCACAGTCAATTTTCCTTGAAAAGGAACCCGTTTTGCATATGTAAGTTGCCGGGGTGACCTTCTTGGCATCTAACCCATGCGTCCTTGAAGTCGTCGTCATCGACATATATGTCTTTGAGGCGTTCGAACCCGACAACCTCATTGCTCATAGTGACTAACAAAGTTGCACGGCGACTCAGTGCATCAACGACTTTGTTTTGTTGCCCTGACTTGTGTTTTAGTATGAACGTGAATTCCTGCAAAAACGAGATCCATCTAGCATGCACATGGTTAATGTTAGCTTGACTATTAATGAATTCGAGAGCTTGATGGTCCGTGTGAAGTATGAATTCCCTTTGAATCAAATAATGTCGCCAGTGTCGCAGTGCCTGAACCACCGCGTATAACTCGATCTCATATGTAGACCACTTCTTGCGTGCATCACTAAGTTTCTCACTGTAGAAGGCTACCGGCCTACCTTCTTGAGACAAAACTCCCCCAATTCTGACATATAAGGCATCGCATTAGACTTCAAGTAGTTTGTCGAAGTTGGGAAGTACAAGAACCGGAGTCGTGGATAATCTGCGTTTGATTTTGGCAAAGCTCCGGCCGGCTTCGTTAGTCCACTGAAACTGTCTTTTCTTCATGCAATCTGTGATTGGTGACACAATGGTACTGAAAATTTTCATGAACCGACGATAGAATGTCACCAGTTCATGAAAATTTCGCAGTAATATTTGTGGGAACCAGCCATTCTCTGATTGCCTTCACCTTTTCCTCATCCACCCAAATGCCCGTGGATGTTACGATAAAACCCAAAAACAATAGGCTATCAGTAATGAAGCTGCACTTTTTAAAATTGAGATACAATTTATTTTTAGTGAGCACTTGAAGGACCTTCTTGAGGTGTTCCATATGGGTGGTTTCGTCTTGACTGTATATCAAAATATCATCGAAATAAAAAACAACGAACCGCCCAATGAAAGGTTTTAAAACTTGGTTCATCAATCTTATAAATGTGCTAGGCACATTCGAAAGATCGAAGGGCATGACCATCTATTCGCATAATCCTTCCTTTGTCTTAAAGGCCGTTTTCCACTCATCACCCGGCCGTATTCGAATCTGATGGTAACCGTTCTTTAGGTCCAATTTAGAGAATATTTTTACACCCTCTAACATGTCCAACATATCGTCCAACCGTGGTATAGGAAACCTGTATTTTATGGTAATTTTGTTGATGGCTCGGCTGTCGACACACATGCACAACTCCCATCTTTCTTTGGAGTTAATAGAGCTGGTACAATACATGGACTCATGCTTTCTCGAATAAGACCCTTACGGATCAACTCCTCTACTTCTCCCTGCAAAATCTCGCACTCATTCGGACTCGTTCGATAATGAGGATGATTAGGTAAACTAGACCCAGGGACAAAGTCGATATGGTGTTAGATATCTCGCATGGGGGGTAACCCATCAGGAAGGTCATCAGGCCAAATTTCTTTGAATCATGTAGCAGGGGCCTTAGTCTTTCAAGGATGATGGTAGGCTCGAGTTCTTCCCCTTTTATAATTAATGCATAAGTCTGTCCTGTTTCTTTGGATTCTTCCACGAAGTCCTGTATGGTTAAGAGAAAATGACCCTCCACTTTAGAAGTTTCAAGTGTCCCTCTGGATCCATAGGGGCCAATATGGTCTTCCGGCCATCCTTGACAAAGATATATATGTTATCTAGCCCTTTATGAGTGGCGTCATGGTCAGATTGCTAGGGCCGACCGAGTAGTATGTGACATGCTTCCATATCAACCACATCGCATACTACTTCATCCTTATAATGTTTACCGATTGAAAAGGATATGGTGCATCGCTCAGTTACCTTTGTTTTACTGACCTTCTTGATCCAACCGATTGTATATGGAGAGGGACGACGCTCCGTTTTCAATTGAAATTTTTCCACCATGACCTTGGATACAATGTTCTCGCTGCTCCCACTGTCAATGATCATGTCACAAACCTTTCGATTCATCGTACAACTAGTGCGGAAGATGTTATGCCGATGTGGATGCACTTCTTTTCTTGGTGTATATAATAGTTGCCTCACGACGAGTGACTCGCCGTGATCTTGTTGAACCCAACTTGAATTATCTGCCTCGTCCTCGGTGGTATGCTCCTGTTCTTCAATATCTGGATCTTTATAAGTGTTATCAGCACTACCATCATTAATGGAGAGGTTTTCCACTTTTCGCTGGGGACAAGTATTTGATAGGTGGCCCTGTTGGCCACAACGATAGCGGTTGTCGGGCCTTTGCCGAGCATAGGGGTTCGAAATTTTACTTAGACCAGCAGCAGTCGATATGCCCCTTTGAGGTCTAGCCTGATCTCGGTTCTAAGACGTAGGAGGTTGAGTGCGTGCTCCTATGGGCTCCTTCCCCTTGGGCTGTGCAGTTTCCTGGGGTGGACCTGCCACAGGGATCCTTGCAGTAAAATAGGTCCGTGTATTAGGACGTTTAAGTTGCGCTTCTGCCCGGGTAGACAACTTGATCGCATCATTCATCGTCCAGACATATTGCATCTGGACCCGATCCTGGATAGTCATACTAATCCACTATTGAATCAGGCGACTTACTGCGATTCAATCTCAACCAAATCGTTACAAGCCGTCAGGCGGTAAAATTCTTCTGCGTATTCTCTTACCGACCAACTACCTTGTCGACAATTTTGGTATTGTTAGAATAATACCTAATCATAATCGCTAGGGAGGAATCAGGCACGTAGTAGCTGCTTCATCCGCTGCCAGGTGCGGATTGGTGCTTTCGTCTGCCTGGTTCGTGTGAGTTACAGTTGTTCCCACTAGGCTGAAGCTCCTCTTTTCAACTTGTAAGCCATAAGCTTGACCTTCTTTGCTTCAGGGATGTCCATATAGTCGAGAAATCGCTCAACTTCAGAAAGCCAATCGAGGAAATCCTCAATGTGTAGTTGGCCATTGAAGCTAGGAATATCAACTCGCATCTTGAATTCTCAATCCGTTTAATCTACTCGATCGCCGCCAGGTCTGGGGTGTTGAAAGATTATGTCGTCAATTTCCTCCTCACTGGAGCCCCCTTCCTCAGGAATGACCCTTGGATGCACTGCAGGTACTATCCTGCGATCAGGGCGATTACAAGTTTCAGTAATTGGCGGTGGAGGATTACCACCAGGAACACGGAGTTACCTTAGGTTTTCCGCTAAGAGATCCGCTATGCGGTCGATGGAAGCCTGCAGCCCTTGCATGGCTTGCTGATTCTCTTGTTGCGCTACTTCGAAAGCTGCCGCCTTTAAAGGTAAATTCCCTGGAGCACCGCCCATTGGATTGTTGCTCAACCCGTCGTTAGAAGCCATCGATCCGAGGAGAAATCTCGCTCTAATACCAAACTGACGCAGGGAAGGACGTGAGGTCGAGCACCGTCTTCCTCAAGAGGATAAGTATTCCGAATCCACGAAACTTCTCTGGACTCCTCACAGAGACTTCTCGAATCAACGGGGAAATAAAGCATAAAATAGAAATAAATTCTAATAAATTTGAGATTGATTAATGAATAAATAAAAATGAGTTCACAGCCCTTTAATTAGGGGTACCAAGCAATGGAAAAGAAATCAGAATCAAACTACAACTAAAATTCCTAGAAATCACGACTTACTATAAATAGTAAACTTACTATTTATAGACGGTCGTGATGTCTACTAGTGCGCAAGGTTTTCGGCCAAAAATAGTAAGTGTCCTATTTGGCTTCACCAAACCGTTCTCCTAATTATTCTAAGCTCTTTTCATGTTGGGCGCAACTCCTAAAGCCCGACGGATGAAGAGTTATAATCAAACTAAAACTTACTATTTATAGTAAAAATGAAATTAAAACAGGGAAACGATTGTCGATCTACGGGTTTTTCACAATTCTGGGTGTCACAACCTAGTATAGCTAGGTTGGTTGGCCAAAGTAGCTCGTTCTACCCCAAAATCATATATTTTACGTCAGGTAACTCATTCTAGATTGTGAGATACGCCCGATTTAAGGTCCGATGGTCTGGATCACTTCTGTCGCTGACCGGGCCTTTTCTGATCCATCTTGGCCATGAAACTGTCCACGACCCGCTCTACATCACATAGCATAAGCTCTAGATGAGCTTCTTAGATACCGCGATATCCACTTCACCACTGCCTAATGCTCTTTGCCAGGATTGACAAGATACCGGCTGACAACACCAACCGCATATGCTATGTCTGAGCGTGTACATACCATAACATACATCAAACTTTCTACTATTGATGCATAGGATATCTTCTGCATTTCATCCACCTCTACCTTCGTCTTGGGACACTACCTGTCGCTCAATTTGAAGTGACCATCCAGTGGAGTACTGACAGGATTCGCTGCATTCATATTGAACCGCTCTAGGACTTTCTCAATATACCTCTCTTGTGATAGTAAAATCTTACTGCTGTTTCTATCATGGGTTATCTTCATTTCTAGGATCTGTTTAGCGGGGCCCAAGTCTTTCATCGCAAATGACTTGATCAACTCTTGTTTTAGCCTGTCGATCTTCTTGATGTCTTTTCCCATGATGAGCATGTCATCAACGTATAATAACAGAACTAAGAAATCACCATCTGAGAACTTACGCGTGAACACACGGTGATCCGACTCCGTTCCGTCATACCCAGGCTTCAACATAAATGAGTCGAACTTCTTGTACCATTGCCGTGGAGCTTGTTTCAGCTCATATAAGCTCTTCCTCAGCCTACACACCATGTAGTCCTTGCCCTTGACTTCGAACCTCTCTGGTTGGTGCATGTAGATCTCTTCTTCTAGGTCACCATGGAGGAAGGCAGTTTTAACATCTAACTGCTCTATCTCCAGATCCATGCTAGCTGCTAACCCAAGCAACACCCGTATAGATGTCATCTTCACCACTGGTGAGAATATCTTCTTGAAGTCTATGCCTTTCCTCTGACCAAACCCTTTCACCACAAGTCTGACCTTGAACCTCGTTTGTGAATTCTTCTGCTCAACCTTATTTCTGAACACCCACTTGTTTCTTAAAGCATTCTTGCCCTTAGGCAATTTCGCCATATCATAGGTGTGGTTCTTATGCAAGGATTCCATTTCCTCTCGCATAACTTTCAACCACTCCTTATGCTCGTCGGATAGGGCCTCAGAATAATCTTCTGGCTCTCCCCCATCAGTCAGCATAATGTACTCATGCGGCGAGTACCTCTTGGACAACTGTCTATCCCTAGATGACCTCCTCACCTGTGGCTCAAAAGGTGGATCAAGTGGGGGCTACTTCCCTGGTCCATCTTCTGTAGGAACTCCCTCGTCCTCTGCACCTTGTTGCACTCCCCCGTCATCAGGCAACACGAGAGGAATAACCCTATCCATGTCCTCTAGCTTACCCGAACTAGGCTGATTTTTCTCTGGCTTACTAATGTCTTTTATACATTGATCTTCATGGAAAAATACATCTCTGCTCCTAACGAGCTTCTTCTCGGTCGGATCCCACAATCTATAACCGAACATTTCATCACTTTATCCCAAGAACACGCACTGCCTGATCTTCATATCGAGCTTGGACCTCTCGTCCTTTGGTACGTGAGCGGATGCCCTGCATCCAAACACCCTGAGATGATTGTACGATGGATCCTGTCTAGTCCACACTTTCTCAGACACTTCTCCATTCAACGGGGCTGATGGAGACCTGTTTATCAAATACACTACCGTGTGCATTGCTTCTCCCCAGAATGTCTTGGGCAATTTTGCATAGGATAATATGCATCTGATTCTCTCAACAATGGTGTGATTCATTCACTCAGCTACACCATTATGTTGGGGGTCTTGGGAACCGTCTGTTCATGTCGTATACCTAGGGACTTACAATACTCATGAAAGTCGCCAATGTATTCACCACCATTGTCAGTGAGGATGCACTTTAATGATCTGCATGTGTCTCTCTCGACCATAGTATGAAACAATTTAAACACACTAAAGACCTCATCCTTGGATTTCAAAAGCATAAACCCAAACCCTCCTAGATGCATCATCTATAAAAGTTACAAAATACAATGCCCCACCCAAGGTTTTTGTCCTCATAGGACCACAAACATTAGAATAAAATAAATCTAATGCATGCACTTTATTAACATGAGAAGCAGATTTAATAAATGAAACTCTATGCTGTTTCCCTGATAAACAATCAATACAGGTTTTGAGAGGTATACCTGTCACATCTGGAAGGAGCCGCTTCCTCGCTAGTAGCTGAAGCCCTTTTTCACTCATGTGGCCTAGACGCCTGTGCCACATGTCAATAGCTGAATCTTCCACTGCGTTTAACCCACCCTTGCACACACTGACACTTGCCTTATAAATGGTGCAACACTTCTTTCCTTTGGCTGCGATCAATGAACCCTTGATGAGCTTCCAGGGCCCACCAAGGAACCAACTTTCATAGCCATCATCATCCAGCCTTCTCGTCGACATTAAGTTGAGGCGAAGGTCTGCGATATGCCTCACATCCCTAAGAACCAATGTGCAGTCCACATCGGTCTTCACACAAATATCACCGACCCCAACGATCTTCGAAACGCCAGAATTTCCCATCTTCACGGTCCCAAAGTCACCTGACTTGTAGCTTGTGAAGAAGTCCATGCATGGAATCGCATGAAAAGAAGCTCCTTAGTTTATCATCTAGTCGGTGTCCTGACTCGTGGCCGTGAGACATATATCGTGATCTGCTGAAAGAATAACTACAACGTCACCATCTGAAGCAACCGCAGTGGAATCTGATTCATCTTCCTTCTCTTCCTTTTCCTTTCTTGTCGTTCTTATTCTTACGACATTCATGCTTATAGTGATCCTTCTTGCCACAATTCCAGCATTCAACATCCTTCCTGGTACTCGACTTGTCTCTTGATTTATCTTGGGCCTTCCCGCCCTTCCTGTTGTTTCCTCCCCCATTCCTGTGTCACAAGGGCCTCTTGCTGAGTAGACCCCTGAGACTTCCTCCTTGTCTCCTCATTGAAGAGACAACTGGTTACCTGTTCCATTGATATCTTTCCGTCTGACACGGAGTTACTTAGAGACACCACCAATGTTTCGAAAAAATCCGTACAGAGGCCCGAGTACCACCTCAGGCAGAAATCACTCTGGACCGAATCCTTTAAAAATTAGACGAAATTAACCAAGCGCTAAACTAGATTAGCTGTGAAATTAACTTGAACCACCTTAAATACGAACTGCAAGACCTAAAATTGGTGGAACCATTAACGCTACATTACCCTATAACCTAGGATCAATCTCTAAACCCGGTTGCTCTCGGGAAAACCTTGAAACTTCGTATCAGACCTGAATGCGCGTAGAAAGTCCGATTACCGTAAAACTATACTGTAACGTCCCGTCCAACCAGCACAGTATCCTGGGCGTCCACGTCGGATTTGCCACAGGACCATCCGTTTAAACTACTCAGGGTGAGGTATCACCAGTAAAATTAAACCAGGATCAGCCCATTAGAACAGACCAGGCTGGCCATGATGGGACCTGGCGTGGCCCGCCAAGCCTGATCGCCGTTTGCACTTGTAAACAGCCCGTGTGGGCCACCCAGTGACCGAGGATGGTCAGAAAAATCTAAAACTTTCGGGAATCATAGATCTCACTGGGTTTGTGGTTCATCGCGGACAGCGGACCTAGTGGACACCCAGAACTGAGATCTGGCACTAGCTGAATGCACCCCACCAATGCAAAAAAAAATTGGAATCTGGCACTTACAATTGAAATCGGGATTCCACGCATTCCAGCCGTCGGATTTCCTCCAAATTCGTGGTGGTGGTTTAATATATTTTTCTACTCCCGTCCACCAAATCTGGGACCTGATCATGGAACGGTGACCGTTGATCGCAAGTCGGACCCGTACGACCAAACCGCGCATCCGTTTGTTCCCAAATTTTGCAGGGTCCTTCATCGGGCCATGGAGCACCTACCCTACAAGTTTCATGGCTAGAGGGCTGCCAGAACTGCCCCAATCACCAGATCAGTCCCCACGGGGCCATTTTTGGGACGAAAGTGCCTGCTCAGATCATATATCCGTTCATCCGTTCGCCCTCAATTTTTGCATGGACCCTAGTTGGGTCATAAGATACCTCCACGCCGAATTTGGTGGCCTGTGGGGTGTTAGGGCCACCTCAACACTAATAGGTGTCAATAAGTCTATTTTGGGAAGACTTGGGGACATGGGGCCAAAGGACCCAACTCTAGGGAAATAAGCCCTAACCCTTTTCTCATAAACCCCTCACTCTCTCAACAACAACCCTCTCTCCCTCCTAACTCTCCCTTCAACTCTCAACAACCCATCCCTTTTCCTTCTTAATTTCCCCCAATCTCCAACAATCAATCTCTCCCTCAACATCCTCACCACCTTACAACAACAAGGCCCTCCCTTGTAACATCCACTCTTCTCCAACGACCAAGGAGAGTGAAGAAGGAAGGAAAAGAAGGCAAAGAGGTCGTGGTGGACCCTAAACCGAGTTGGGGCCCAAGAGGATCGATCCTTCAACACCTTATCCCTTCCAAAAAGGGAAAACTCTCCACCGCCATTCTGAAATTCGTTTGTGGGCCATCTTGGTAAGATCCCTCACTATTTTCCCTTGAAATCCTTGTATTGAAGAAGAAATGGTGTAGATTTCTCTCATGCGTGAATCGTTTTAGGGATTCCGGCCGGCCAACCTTCAAAACCCTCACCTCTAGGCCGTTTCCGAGCCTCCATCAAATTTAAGGTGCGGACTATTGCTCTTAGGTGGCCTAGCACCAATTTTAGCATGGGTTTAATGATTTTGAGTGCTTGGATTGTTATGGTTGAAATTCTAGAGAGAACCCTAGGGATTTTTCATGTTTGTTGGATTTGTTAGAACATGCACGTTTAACTCCCAATGTGATATATATTGTACCTTCACATGATATTATGTTGAATGATAACATGCTTGTGGTTGTTGATGCATTCTCTCATATGCGGTGCTTCATTGTGTGTGTGACTAACTGCCGTGACGCTCATGATTTCTTGAGATGGAGGAAGGGATAACTTCCTCACACAACCCACACACTCACATGCACTTTAATTTTATGATAATTCTTGCTCGCTTGTTCGAGGTATATGTTTGGTATGGTTAGGATGCTTGATAATATGATATGGATGTGCTAGATGGTAATATGAGTCGTGGGCATGCGGTAGATTCTTTTATTGCGCTCTTGGGATGGTCAGGAACCTAACAGGAGAGGGTAGTCCCATCGGTAGGAATACACTAAGGCTAGGCTCGCGGATTGGGCGGGAGTGTTCGGGTGGCTGTAGTTCGACTACATGGGACCCTTGTGCCCGAGGTCATTCGTCTCATGCTCGCCTGGTTGCGCAGACTAG
Organism: Magnolia changhungtana; assembly: GCA_030180095.1. NCBI lineage: Eukaryota > Viridiplantae > Streptophyta > Magnoliopsida > Magnoliales > Magnoliaceae > Magnolia > Magnolia changhungtana. The sequence goes on along the minus strand of JASAUF010000436.1, from coordinate 204,235 downwards.
CCTACTACCTGATCATCCCCGTTTGTTAACCATGTTCGCCCACATATGCATGGAACCTGATGCACCCTACAACCTTTGTGGCCTATTGATAACAAGACTAAAATTGGTCCACAGACTCGTGAGCCGAACATGGTGGAATGGGACACTGTGTCCGAGCTGTCGGCCTACGCTGGGGTATCGCGCCTCCCCGTAGTGACCGCGAGCGATCCCTTCCTTATCGGCACGCCTCATGTGCTTGGAGTTGGGAATGAGGACCCCGACGGGATCACGGACCGCGGGGACTCGGCCTCACGCATTGATGGGGCCTTGGCCTCGCAACCGGATAAGGGCAGTGACATGTAGGGTGAATTAGAATCCCCAATCTGCTGGATGAATGGACTTAACTAAAAACTTGGCTAACATGATCGCATTGCATCGCATTAGTTAGGGTGGCAACTCGGCAGTCGAGGTCGCTCTGAGGGAGTGTTGCCATATGCGATCGTTAGATGGAGTCGCTCGAGGGAGCGTTGCGGCGAGGGCATGCATCATATCATTGCATTGCATACGCATTTAATAAGAGTTGTAGGTGTTGTTGATTGACTGCTTTTCATTAAATTCATGTTATAATTGATGCCTGTTATAACTTAAGATTAATAGTTCACACTGAGTTGATCACTCACTCCCACTCTGGGACGGTGTTTTAAAACACCAACCAGATGCTTCCATAGATGCAGGTGGCGATGATCAGGAGGAGCCTGGCAGCGCGAGTCTGGAGGAGGAGGAGTACTCCTACTTTCAGTTGATGGGCGGAGCTGCATCGGACCCGTAGATGAGTCGAGGGGTCGCTGGGCTGGGTGCTCAGTCCTATTCTTTGAACTTGTTATATTTTTTTTTGTGATTTTGGTTATGTGGCGCCATGGGCGCCCCTTCATTCTTTTGGACTTGTATATAGACGTCTATGTTATTCCCTTCCATTTCAGTAGACGTGTGGTTGTGTTCATGTTTCAGGTTGTTCCAACTTGCGTAAATTTTAATTTGATTAATCATAAAACCATAAAATGTGTGATACGTGACACCGGGAACTCGGGTGTTGAGTAATTACTCGGCCCCCCGATTTTCAGGGCGTTACAAGTTGGTATCAGAGCATAGTTTGGAATTTCTTGGGCCATGGGTCATGAACCCACTCCGCGTCCGCTGGCGCGCGTAGGTGCACATTAGGAGCCGTAACTGGGACTTAGGACACAAGGAACTATCCCAGAATTAGAGTGTATCGGTCTAGGATAGCGCCGGGGATCAAGGGAATTGAAGGCTGGAGCCAACGCCAAGTGTGGATGAGCTAGTTTCGGACAAATCTCGACTGTTTCGGCCCAATCAGGGATAGAGTAGTGGCGGTGAACGAATTTTCATCGGAATTAGGGGAAACATAGAAAATCAGACTTTTTACCCCTAATAAGGAAAAATCTCCCAAAACGAATAGGCCCATTGCGTAGATCGGCTTCTCCTACCCCAAATTCATATATGGCACTTCCCGTAGAGCATTCCCGACGCCCGGGAATACCCAATGCAAACCCGGACCAGGAGACCGGCGTGCCCGCCCCGCCGGTCGGCGTTGTCGCCCCGCCGGACGTCCAGCGGGCGGCGTGGCCCCCGCCGAGTCCGCGTTTCCGCCCCGCCGAGCCGCGGGCTCGCCCCGCCGGATCGGCGTTGTCGCCCCGCAGAGCGTCCAGCGACCCGCGTGGGCCTCGCCGAGCGGCGTGCTCGCCCCGCCGACCCGCGTTTCGCCCCGCGGAGCGGCGTGCTCGCCCCGCCGGACCACTCTTCTTGCCTCACACCCAAAAATCTGAATTTTGGGTGGGCCCCACTGCTTGTCCCCTTTAAACAACCCTCTCCCTCTCCCATTTCACTCATTTCTCTCCATCTCTCCTTCTCATTTCCCTCATTTCTCTCCACCTCCCTCTCTCTCATTTCTCTCAACACTCATTCCTCTCCATCTCTCCTTCTCATTTCCCTCATTTCTCTCCACCTTCCTCTCTCTCATTTCTCTCAACACTCATTCCTCTCCATCTCTCTTTCCATTTCCCTCATTTCTCTCCATCCTCCTCTCTCTCATTTCTCTCAACACTCATTTCTTTCCATCTCTCTTTCCCATTTCCCTCATCTCTCTCCATCTTCCTCTCTCTCATTTCTCTCAACACTCATTTCTCTCCATCTCTCTCCCATTTTCCCTCAACACACACTCTCTCTCATTTCCCTCATTTCTCTCCATCTCTCTCTTTCTCATCTTCCTCATTCCTCCACCCTACCTATTCTTCCTCCTCACCCCCAACAAAACCTCCACCTTCCTTATCTTCCTCAAACCCAACACAAATCCTCATCCCCTCACTCCCATTCCCCAACACCACCTCCCATCTTCCACATTTCCCCATCCCATCCTTTCTCACATTTCCAAAACCCACATTTTTCCTAGCTAAGGGAGATGGCCTTCCTTGCCACCGTTGTGTATTTTTTCACTATTCCGGTGATCCTTTCTCTTATGGGGAAGAAAAGATCGGCTTCCGAGGAAGCAGGACCGAGCCAAGAGCGACGCGGTAAGAAAAAGGCCGGTCTGACTGGAAAGGCGAGTACTGAGGTTCGATCGAAGAGGAGGAGTGATTCCCGAAGAGATGAAGTGCTCGCCAATGATTTGGGAAATTTTCGAGTGCGCCAAGTCACCTTCGAGGCCTTCGTGGAGGAACCCCTCCTAGGTAACAACTCCCTACTCAACCGACTGATTAAGAATGAATGGGGTCCCATATTTTATGTAAACACGCAGGCCGATGTGGGGCAGGCTAGGATGTTCTACACTCGGATTAGAAATCCTATATTCGAACCCCTTGGTTTTGATCTTATCGTGCGTGGGGAGGAAATCCACTTGGGAGTCGAGGAGTTCGCCGAGTTGTTGGGAGTGCCGCTAGGGGAGGTGCAGATTGATGAAGCGAATCTCGAATCGGGAGCGGCTCGCGATGAACGTTCCCGTTTCCTTTGTGGCCAAGTTGTCCCTTGGATTCGGGATGTCGGTGCATGCGCAACCCACATGATCCCCAAGTATCGGGTGCTTCACCGCATTGCCACCCACAATGTATACCCGAGGTTGAAGAACCGTACTGAATGCTCTCGCTACATGGTGGAGTTCTTGTATCAGGTGGGCCAGGGAGCAAATGTGTGCGCCCCTAGCACAGTGCTCTATCAGATCGTGAAGGCCGCGAGATCGACTCGGAAGGACATAGCTCTCCCATTTGGCCGCCTAGCCTGCTATATAGCCGACCAGTATGAGATTGGTGGATCAGACGGGAATCACATACCGGTTGAAATCCTGGGGGACAAAGTGCTAAACTCTATGGGTGTGGGACCCAGGCAAAGGCAGGCCCACATTGATCAGTATGGAGATGAGGATGAAGAGGAAGAGGAAGATGAGGAAGGTGGCGAGAGCGAGCATGATGATGAGGATGAAGCCGAAGAGGCAACTGAGGCTGAGGAGATCAGGGTTGTTAGTCAGGAGCCTCTTACCGTCCCAGGTATACACGAGCGCTTGGACGCGCTCCAGGCAGAGGTAGCTGGGATCAAGGAGAGCCAAGCAAGGATTGAGGCGAACCAAGCCAAGCAGGAGAAGTGGAACAAGAAGATATATCGGGCCATAAAGGCCCTGATCTGCTGCAGCAAGGGGGAAGAGGCGCCTCCCCTTTCGCCTGACTCAGACGAGTAACAATACCACCTGACTGATAATTAGTAGTTTGCTTTAAGTTGTTTAGATCTAACTCCATGTATGGGTGGATGCTTAGGACCTTGCTTCAGTAACTTGTATTTCCTTTCTGTTTAGTATGTTTATTAGTGTTTGTAATCCACGTTGTAACATGTAACTGGCCATGTCAATGGCATTTTGAAATCAATGTGAATGTGTGGATTGCCTCGGCAGATCTTTTGTCATCTTAATATGCTTGTATGTGCATTACCTGTGTTCACGAATGAATTGTATAAAATCTCGCATATGTACGCATAACCTGGGCATGAGAAATGTTCTAACCTATTTTGGGACATTCTTCCAGGAAATGCCTCCACGACAAGAGGGTCGATTTGTCCGCCTCCCCCACGGTGGCTTGGTCGATCGGGACCAGGTCCCTGTTGAGCAACAAGGCCCACAAGGTGCGGATGGTTCCCAAAATACGGGTAGTACCACACAGGAGGCGGCCCCAAATGCTCCGCCGCCACAAGCCGCGGCACCTGTACCCCCTCCGCCACCGTCCATGGACCAGATGGGCCAAATGCTGCTTCTCATGCAGCAACAACAACAAATGATGGCCGCGAGTATGCAACAGCAACAGCAGATGATGGCCACAAATATGCAACAACAACAACACATGTTGGCCACTGTGATGGGGGCCTTGGCCCAGAATTTGGGCACGCCGCAACCAGAGCCACCCGCCATGGCTGCTCCCGCGACCAGCACGAGCAATCTATTTCAGCAATTCCAACGGCATAGGCCGCCTACGTTTGCCGGCACCCACCGCCCAGAGGAAGCGGAGTATTGGCTCAATCGAGTCACCAAGCTGCTACGGCCTCTCCACTGTTCTGAAGTGGAAAATGTGGAGCTCGCCTCTTACCTCTTTGAGAAAGAGGCGGATTTATGGTGGGAGAATGTTCTCAGGTCTCTTCCCGAGGGCCACGTATGGACGTGGGAAGCATTTGAAACCCGTTTCAACGGGAAATATATTCCCCAATCCTACCAGCATGAGCGGGAGAATGAATTCCTCCGCCTCCAACAGGGGGGAATGAGCGTGGCGCAGTATGAGAACCGGTTCACCGAACTGTCTCGCTATGCTTCTGAAATGATCGCCAACGAGGCGATCAAAATGAGGCGATATACGGCAGGGCCGAGGAGTGGCATTCGCTCCAAACTGTGTTGCATGAACATCGGGACATATGCGGAGCTCGTTGAGATGTCTACTCGGGCTGAACAGGATGAGGAGCGTGTCTCACGGGCCCATACACAGCTGGGGCCACGAAATCGGACTGAAGGACCGTCCTCTTCATTCACGGGAAAGAGGCCACGCCCAAATTCTCCGCCACGATTAGCCGCTGCACCGGCACCTCCCACGCGACCTACTCAGACGTGCAGCTATTGTCGGAGGCCGGGCCATTCCGAGCCATACTGCTTTACCCGGATGAGGGACCTCGGCTTCACGCCACCTCAGCGCAACAACAGGCCTCCACAACAGGCATTACAGATTCCACCCCTGCGAACAATGGGGCCTAGCGCACAGTTTCGTCGCCCCCCTGCACCCCAAGTTAGGCCGCCACAACGGCCTATGCAACGACCGAACTTCCCTCAACAGGCGCGAGTCCATGCATTGGCCGCAGAAGGCCAAGATGCTACCATTCCCACTCCTACGACCTTCGAGGTGACGGCACACATTGAAGGTACCCCCATCTTTTTGTTGGTGGACACAGGATCCACTACTTCTCTCATAACACACGCTATCTTGTCAAGCGGTCTAGGATTGCACGCTACCCCCTTTACTGGGGTGAGGATCATTGCCGCCGCCGGTACTGTCTCAGAAGCGACGAAGATATGCCGTGATTGCCCCATCGATTTGGGATGCAAGGTGGCATTGGTGGACTTGATAGTAACTAAGATCTTCCACTATGATGTTATCCTGGGCATGGATTGGTTGACCACGATGAAGGCCGAGATTGACTGCGAGACCCTGACAGTGAAAATATTTGAAGATGAAGGCACTTCTCTCACGTTTCCAGTCCAGGTTAGCCACGATCATAGGATTTTATGTTATGCTTCTTTGGAGGACGGGTATGATGGGCCCTCGCATACATGCACTCCCGTAGTCCGAGACTTCGATGATGTGTTTAAAGCCATACCTGGACTTCCTCCTCGACGGGAAATAGACTTCACCATCGATCTGACTCCGGGTGCTAAGCCCATCTCCTTGCCTACTTACCGCATGCCCCCATGTGAGATGGAAGAGCTACGGTCCCAGATTGACAGCTTGCTAGAGAAAGGCTTCATCCGGCCCAGTGTCTCGCCGTGGGGAGCCCCAGTCCTATTTGTGAAGAAGAAGGACGGCTCATTACGATTGTGTGTGGATTACAGGAGGTTGAACCAAGTGACGGTTCGGAACAAGTACCCATTGCCCAGAATTGACGACTTGTTTGACCAGCTGAGGGGTGCCAAATACTTCTCCAAGATCGATCTACAATCCGGGTACCATCAGCTGCCAGTCAGGGACGAAGATATACAGAAGACGGCCTTCAGAACCTGTTTTGGCCATTATGAGTTCCTAGTTATGTCATTCGGGCTCACTAATGCCCCAGCAGTATTCATGGATCTCATGAACAGGATCTTCAGGCCGTTCATATACAGATTCGTCGTGGTATTCATAGATGACATATTGATTTACTCAAAGAGCCGCGAGGAGCATGAAGAGCATCTAAGGGCGGTCCTTGGAACTCTTGAGAAAAATCGATTATTTGCGCAGTTTAGGAAGTGCGACTTCTGGAAGGAGGAGGTCAAATTTCTGGGTCATGTAGTGTCCAAGGAGGGCATATCGGTAGATCTCGCCAAGGTTGCGGCTGTGCAAGATTGGAAGCAACCGAAGTCGGTCACGGAAGTGAGGAGTTTTCTCGGTCTCGCCGGCTATTATCGAAGGTTCATTAGGGACTTTTCAAAGATAGCTCGGCCACTATCCCAGCTGATGCGGAAGGACCTCAAGTTTGCCTGGAATGAGAAGGCGGAGGCGGCCTTCCTAGAGCTGAAAGATAAATTGACTTCGGCAACTGTGCTTGTGCTCCCTAAGCAAGGGATCAAGTACACTGTCTACACAGACGCTTCCCATGTGGGCTTGGGTTGTGTGCTCATGCAAAGAGACAGAGCAATTGCTTATGCATCTCGGCAATTAAGAAAACATGAGGAGAATTATCCTACCCATGACCTCGAACTTGCGGCGGTAGTATTCGCGTTGAAGATATGGCGACACTATCTTTATGGTGAGGAATTTGAGCTCTTTTCTGATCACAAGAGCCTCAAATACATCTTCACCCAGAAGGACCTGAACATGAGGCAACGTCGCTGGATGGAGACGTTGAAGGACTTCAAGTTTGATGTCTCGTACCACCCTGACAAGGCCAATCTGGTGGCGGACGCATTGAGTCGCAAGAAAACAATTGAATTTGCGGCCGCGCTGATGGTGAGAGAGTGGGACATGGTAGAATTCATACGGGACTTCGACATGAAGCTAACCGTGGAGGAGCCGTATGCGGTAGTAGCCCACCTTCAGGCTCAGCCAATGATTGATAGCAAAATCATTGAAGCCCAAGAGGGCGATGAGCTATTGCAGAAGATGAGGGAAAGAGTGAGGAATGATGTGAAGTCCGAATGGAGAGTTGGGAAAGATGGGGGATTGCGCTACCGAGGCCGCCTTTGTGTTCCTAACGTTATGGGACTGCGAGAGGAAGTCCTAAATGCTGCTCACAACTCTAAGTTGGCGATGCACCCTGGTAGTACAAAGATGTACCGAGATTTGAAGCGGAACTATTGGTGGGACAACATGAAGAAGGAAATAGCGGAGTATGTGTCCCGATGCCTCACATGTCAACAAGTCAAGGCGGAACACCGCCGACCACCTGGCCTTCTGCAACCCATGCCCATAGCGGAATGGAAATGGGACTTCATATCCATGGATTTTATTTCCGGTTTGCCCAAGACTAGGAAGGGGCATGACTTGATATGGGTGATTGTGGACAGGCTAACCAAATCAGCCCATTTTCTGCCAATCAAGACTTCAAGCTCCGCCGATGATTTGGCTAAGTTGTATATCAAGGAAATAGTACGGCTCCATGGCGTCCCATTGGAGATTGTGTCGGACCGGGATACTCGCTTCACGTCGATTTTTTAGACCCGCATTCAAGAAGCTATGGGAGTGAAACTGAAGTTTAGCACCGCCTTCCACCCGCAGATAGATGGACAGACCGAGCGGGTGAACCAGATTTTGGAAGACATGTTACGGGCTTGTGTCCTAGACTTTCAGGAGAGTTGGGACGATTGTCTCCCATATGCCGAGTTCGCCTACAACAATAGCTTCCAGGCTAGCATCGGTATGGCGCCTTACAAGGCTTTGTATGGGCGTCCGTGCCGAGCCCCACATTGTTGGGAAGAAATTGGCGAGAAGAGCTTGCTAGGACAGGATTTGGTGTGGGTCACGACTGAGAAGATTGAAATTATCCGGCTTCGCCTCTTAACGGCTCAAAGCAGGCAGAAAAGCTATGCTGACACAAGGCGAAGGGACTTGGAGTTTGAAGCTGGGGACCATGTATTTCTCAAAATCTCCCTAATGAAGGGTGTCCTGCGCTTCGGCAAGAAAGGGAAGCTCACGCCCCGATTCATCGGGCCCTTCCAGATTTTGGACCGGGTAGGTGCAGTTGCCTATCGCTTGGCCCTACCTACGCCGTTTGCTGGAGTGCATACGTCTTCCATGTATCCATGTTGAAGAAGTACGTCCCCGATCCTTCGCATATCATCAGGTGGGAACATGTGGAACTCAAGGATAATGCCACATACATTCTTCGGCCCACTAGAATATTGGATAAGAAGGAACAGGTTCTACGCAACAAAGTCATCCCATTGGTCAAAGTCCTATGGACCCATCACGATGAAGAAGAGGCCACTTGGGAGACAGAAGCAGAAGTCCGCAAGCATTACCCGAGCCTGCTTCAGCAATACGAACATGTACAAATTTTGAGGACGAAATTTACTTATAAGGGGGGTAGATTGTAACGTCCCGTCCAACCAGCACAGTATCCTGGGCGTCCACGTCGGATTTGCCGCAGGACCATTCGTTTAAACTGCTCAGGGTGAGGTACCACCAGTAAAATTAAACCAGGATCAGCCCATTAGAACAGACCAGGCTGGCCATGATGGGACCTGGCGTGGCCCACCAAGCCTGATCGCCGTTTGCACTTGTAAACAGCCCGTGTGGGCCACCCAGTGACCGAGGATGGTCAGAAAAATCTAAAACTTTCGGGAATCATAGATCTCACTAGGCTTGTGGTCCATCGCGGACAGCGGACCCAGTGGACACCCATAACTGAGATCTGGCACTAGCCGAATGCACCCCACCAATGCCAAAAAAAATTAGAATCTGGCACTTACAATTGAAATCAGGATTTCGGGCGTTCCATCAGTCAGATTTCCTTCAAATTCGTGGTGGTGGTTTAATATATTTTTCTACGCCCGTCCACCAAATCTGGGACCTGATCATGGAACGGTGACCGTTGATCGCAAGTCGGACCCGTACGACCAAACCGCGCATCCGTTTGTTCCCAAATTTTGCACGGTCCTTCATCGGGCCATGAAGCACCTACCCTACAAGTTTCATGGCCAGAGGGCCGCCAGAACTGCCCCAATCACCAGATCAGCCCCCACAGGGCCATTTTTGGGACGAAAGTGCCTGCTCAGATCATATATCCGTTCATCCGTTCGCCCTCAATTTTTGCATGGACCATAGTTGGGTCATAAGATACCTCCACGCCGAATTTGGTGGCCTGTGGGGTGTTAGGGCCACCTCAACACTAATAGGTGTCCATAAGTCTATTTTGGGAAGACTTGGGGACATGGGGCCAAAGGACCCAACTCTAGGGAAATAAGCCCTAACCCTTTTCTCATAAACCCCTCACTCTCTCAACAACAACCCTCTCTCCCTCCTAACTCTCCCTTCAACTCTCAACAACCCATCCCTTTTCCTTCTTAATTTTCCCCAATCTCCAACAATCAATCTCTCCCTCAACATCCTCACCACCTTACAACAACAAGGCCCTCCCTTGTAACATCCACTCTTCTCCAACGACCAAGGAGAGTGAAGAAGGAAGGAAAAGAAGGCAAAGAGGTCGTGGTGGACCCTAAACCGAGTTGGGGCCCAAGAGGATCGATCCTTCAACACCTTATCCCTTCCAAAAAGGGAAAACTCTCCACCGCCATTCTGAAATTCGTTTGTGGGCCATCTTGGTAAGATCCCTCACTATTTTCCCTTGAAATCCTTGTATTGAAGAAGAAATGGTGTAGATTTCTCTCATGCGTGAATCGTTTTAGGGATTCCGACGCGACCAACCTTCAAAACCCTCACCTCTAGGCCGTTTCCGAGCCTCCATCAAATTTAAGGTGCGGACTATTGCTCTTAGGTGGCCTAGCACCAATTTTAGCATGGGTTTAATGATTTTGAGTGCTTGGATTGTTATGGTTGAAATTCTAGAGAGAACCCTAGGGATTTTTCATGTTTGTTGGATTTGTTAGAACATGCACGTTTAACTCCCAATGTGATATATATTGTACCTTCACATGATATTATGTTGAATGATAACATGCTTGTGGTTGTTGATGCATTCTCTCATATGCGGTGCTTCATTGTGTGTGTGACTAACTGCCGTGACGCTCATGATTTCTTGAGATGGAGGAAGGGATAACTTCCTCACACAACCCACACACTCACATGCACTTTAATTTTATGATAATTCTTGCTCGCTTGTTCGAGGTATATGTTTGGTATGGTTAGGATGCTTGATAATATGATATGGATGTGCTAGATGGTAATATGAGTCGTGGGCATGCGGTAGATTCTTTTATTGCGCTCTTGGGATGGTCAGGAACCTAACAGGAGAGGGTAGTCCCATCGGTAGGAATACACTAAGGCTAGGCTCGCGGATTGGGCGGGAGTGTTCGGGTGGCTGTAGTTCGACTACATGGGACCCTTGTGCCCGAGGTCATTCTTCTCATGCTCGCCTGGTTGCGCAGACTAGCCTACTACCTGATCATCCCCGTTTGTTAACCATGTTCGCCCACATATGCATGGAACCTGATGCACCCTACAACCTTTGTGGCCCATTGATAACAAGACTAAAATTGGTCCACAGACTCGTGAGCCGGGCATGGTGGAATGGGATACTGTGTCCGAGCTGTCGGCCTACGCTGGGGTACCGCGCCTCCCCGTAGTGACCGCGAGCGATCCCTTCCTTATCGGCACGCCTCATGTGCTTGGAGTTGGGAATGAGGACCCGACGGGATCACGGACCGCGGGGACTCGGCCTCACGCATTGATGGGGCCTTGGCCTCGCAACCGGATAAGGGCAGTGACATGTAGGGTGAATTAGAATCCCCAATCTGCTGGATGAATGGACTTAACTAAAAACTTAGCTAACATGATCGCATTGCATCGCATTAGTTAGGGTGGCGACTCGGCAGTCGAGGTCGCTCTGAGGGAGTGTTGCCATATGCGATCGTTAGATGGAGTCGCTCGAGGGAGCGTTGCGGCGAGGGCATGCATCATATCATTGCATTGCATACGCATTTAATAAGAGTTGTAGGTGTTGTTGATTGACTGCTTTTCATTAAATTCATGTTATAATTGATGCCTCTTATAACTTAAGATTAATAGTTCACACTGAGTTGATCACTCACTCCCACTCTGGGACGGTGTTTTAAAACACCAACCAGACGCTTCCATAGATGTAGGTGGCAATGATCAGGAGGAGTCTGACAGCGCGAGTCTGGAGGAGGAGGAGGAGTACTCCTACTTTCAGTTAATGGGCGGAGCTGCATCGGACCCGTAGATGAGTCGAGGGGTCGCTGGGCTGGGTGCTCAGTCCTATTCTTTGGATTTGTTATATTTTTTTTTTGTGATTTTGGTTGTGTGGCGCCATGGGCGCCCCTTCATTCTTTTGGACTTGTATATAGACATCTATGTTATTCCCTTCCATTTTAGTAGATGTGTGGTTGTGTTCATATTTCAGGTTGTTCCAACTTGCGCAAATTTTAATTTGATTAATCATAAAACCATAAAATGTGTGATACGTGACACCGGGAACTCGGGTGTTGAGTAATTACTCGGCCCCCCGATTTTCAGGGCGTTACATATACGCTTATGACCGCCTTACTGGGCTTGACAACTTTCTCGAAATTCAACTCCAGATAGTATCCAGAAACGCACAACTTGAGTTCGGAGTGAAGTATGTGAGAAACGCGAATACCTTTCGAAAATGAACTCAGATTTAAGTGATTCGGGCCATTCACTTGTAGGCCGAATTTAAAGTTTTAGACCGTCAGAATCTGACCCAAATACACCATCGGATTAGGAAAATTTTCCAGCACAGGTCAGTGTACTTGTGGCCCTGATTGAGAGATGATGACCGTTGAACTGAAACTGGTTCGCCATGGTCGATCCACAAATCCAATCGGACCGAAAACTTAACTCGACCTAGATCCAATGCCATGGAGTTTAAGTCCGATCACATGCAGAAAAGGGGCCTCCAGATGTGCTCCATTAAATTGAAATAGCCAATATTTGGCTATAACCTAGTATACCATGGCCTAAGGGCCATTCCTGTCAGTTCTGGGCCTATATAAGGGCCTTAAACCCTCTCTCTCTCTCTCATGTCATACGTATTTGCAACCCTAAGAGAGAGAAAAGAGAAAAGAGAGAAGGAAAGAGAGAGAGAGTTCGTTCTGGGGATTTAATCCTACTGTTCCACGTACCTAACTGCCACTTCTGTATCGCTATTCTAGCAATTCCGACGCCGTTCTTAGGTAAGAAAAATCTAACCCTTACCTGTTTTAGGGTTTCAAATAGTGTAAGTGATGAAATAGCTAACTTATTTCATACTGTAGGTTGCCATTGTGCCGTAGACAATGACTCGGTATACAAACTGAGTTCGATACTTGTTTACCGGCGAAAGGTGCGGACTATAAATGTTTAGGTTATGGTTTTCAAGGCTTTCAATATCAGTAATAATTTATGACTGACTTGCTTGCTAACACATGTGCTTAGATATGAGGGTTTTCGTGTATTATGTATATATATAAACTATGTTGATTTATAATGCATTCCATGTGTTTGTTGAAATGTGTGAATGAGTATGGACTTGTGATTTATGCTTGCCATGGTTATTGGCTAAGAATTCATGATTGTTGCACGTATGGTGAATCCTCTATAAAGGGGTTTGCTATAACTACCTTACTACATGTATATGATATGCGTAGCCTAAATGTTTGATAAAATGCCTAAATGAGAAAATGCTTGATGTAATGTACCTAATGAGGGTGTTGTGATAGGATTCTCAATCCCCTTATACATAGTTAGAGTTTCCTTTATGTAACCTATCATACTACTATGTGATTTACTGTTGAAATGCCTATGTATGCTAACATGTACACTATGTGTTCGTTGAAAACGCTCAAATGAGATTTACATTTGATTTTAGTTGTTACATGCTATCTTTGGCTACTACATGCGTATACAATTTCTTGGAGAGTGTTTGGGGCTACGACGTAGTCCAGGCGATCGGTAACTATTTTCGAGTTAGTGGCTGCGGTTGTTTCACCACAGGGGATGTGTTCGATGAATCCGAGTTGTAGTTGGGTTGTCGACAGTGGTTAGGCCACACGGAGTGCATACGCACTTCATGTCCATCCACTCGATGTGCGCTCGTATCTATCGAGGTCGTCAAGTAACCCAATTGACCCGATGTATGTTCACCATGTATGGACACTACTGCTTGAATATAAGGTACCAAACTCACCAGTGGAAAACCCGTTTAACCTTGGTACCTCGATCTGCTAAGATTCATGAGCCGGGTATGGTGTTATGGGATACCGTGGTCGAGCAGTCGGCCTACACCGGGGTGATGAGCCCACCCGTAGTGACCAGTGAACAACTAAAGCTCGTGAGCCGAATATGGTGGTATGAGACACTGTATTCGAGCTGTCGGCCTACACTAATCAGGTGACGAGCCCTTTGTAGTGACCTCGAGCATACTTTGAGACTGTGTTGAGGCGATGAGTCTTTCCGTAACAACTAGAGTATAAACTAGGCCTACACTGATTAGGTGACAAGCCCTTTGTAATGACCTAGAACCGCAAAATCGTATGAGATTTACTAGGATTGACGACCCTAGAATGGATCATTGTTCGAGAATTGATATAAGGGAGGTACCTTAGCTTTCCAACCCTACCGTATGAATAAACCTAAGTAAAAACTTGGCTAACACAATCGTAACATCACATTGCATGGTGCTTTGGCGAGGAAGTAGCATGTGTCTGGAGTGGTGCATGCCGCGACTGTGAGATGAAGTTCGCAGAGGGAGTGCAGGCGAGGGCATGCATCATATCATACCATCTTTGCATTAACAAGAGTATTTAGGGCTTGATTATTGTATTGCTTTATCATTACTATGTGCTTGAATTGATAACATGTTAACCTTTGCCTTATAGCTCCACTGAGTTGATCACTCATTCCCACGTTCTGGGATAGTGTTTTAAACACCAAACAGACCCTGTCTTAGCTGTAGGTGAGAGCGATTCTTATGAAGCCGAGCTGAAATTTTATGACGACGAGGAAGAATTCTCGTATATGCAGTTATCAGGCGGGTTTACTTAGACCGTCCTGATCAACGAGGGCTACAGGGCTTATCATTTGTAGTTGGACTATCTTTGATATTTTGTATTTTGGAACTAAATTTGTAATTTTTAACCTAGTGACAATCGTACTCTGAGAGCTTGTTATTACTTTTATACAGTTTATATATATATCACAGTCTTCCGCTTGCGTAATTTAAATTATTTCCGGAGTATGATATGCTATTTTGGTATAATCCCATTCATATTTAATCCACTAATACGGACAACATTTAAACATCATTATCTATGTTGCATAAGTGATGTGTTGGAACTTGGGAGTCTATGCTCGACCCCCGATTTTTAGGGCGTTACAAGTTGGTATCAGAGCATGATTTGGATTAAATTGGACCTCGGTTATGGTCACACGACGTACACTGATGTATTTTAACGTAGGAGGGAGCGAGAAAATGTAGAAACAGGAATAAGATTCCTAGTTTCGTCAATCGGTGAAATTAACTAAAATCGACCGTATAAATTAGACCCTTAGGCTTTCCCGACCACGTGAAATGATCCCAACACCTCTCTAAACCGTCAATTGGTGGGTTTAGATGAAAATTTAACAGGTCCCACACTCAAATAACCCAAGATATGCGCATCTGCGCAGGTGGGAACCTGAAACGACTCGAAACGGAGTTGGGGGCCAAACGGGGCAATTCGGGGAGATTCAAAGTGGACCCCACATGTTTCTGGCACCCCGAGGTTGGGAGGGGGGGGGGGGAATGAGGGCTCGCCAAAAGGTCCAGGGACCAGCGATGCCATCGCAGGATCGACGAGGGCTCGCCGGCCTTTCCAGCGACCCGGCGATGCCATCGCCAGATCAGCGAGGGCTCGCCGCCCCCTTTTGTTCGGGCCTGTTGGACCGCAGCGGGCCAGCGTCGGGCCGACCTCCCAACATGTTTGTGGCCCATGAAATCATGTGGGGCCCCTTTTAATCCTTTCTTTGACTTCATTTCTCTCATTCCCACCTCCCAAGCCTTCCAACCTCTCAAAAATCCCATTTCTCTCTTAAATCTCCCTTCCATTCTCAAAATTTCTCTTTTTTTCTTCACTTCATACATTCCTCCACCGTTTCCACCAAGCCCTTTTCCTACCTCCTTAAGTTGTTCTCATTTGAGCACCCAAACGCAACTTGGTGTCTCAAAATCTTAGAATCCAACAACCCATTCTCTCCCTCCACTCTCTCACTCCACATTATTTCACTCCCATAGCTCTTTTCAAGCTTGTAACGGCTATTTTCTCTATCTCCGCATTTTTTTCTCTCATGGGAAAGAAGAAGGCTTCCATGGATGAGGCTGGGCCTAGCCGCCCTACTCGTCCAAGGAGAAAATTGGGCGCTGCCGCAAGTACATGCGTTGATCGAGAGATAAGGACGAAGTGGGACCTCGATCCCCAGGCTCCTCTCCCAAGCACTTTACTAACGGACCTGTCACATGGAAGATTTTGAGGCCGTAGGGTTCTCTTCGAGGCACATGTAGATAAGAGACTATTCGGGCTTTATCTATTGATGGAATGCCTATTTGATGCTGGATGGGGGCCCATATTTGAAGGCAAGTCACGGGCAACTGCAGACACCTTCCGAGCCTTCTACGCCCATATACGGGACCCATTGTTAGAGCCTCTACAATTCAAGGTCACTGTGGCAAGGCAGGAAGCGGTTGTAGATGTTCGTCTGATCTCTTGGCTCCTGGGAATGCCGTGTGGTGAGGTACACGCCAACGAGGATTATTTCAGGAGTGAGCGTGAAAGAGACCACCGTACGCGATTCCTTTATGGCCGTCTGGCCCACTAGAATCCAAATAGTACCCTCTTAGCATCCAAGATGACCGACGACTTTTGCCTGCTCCACCACATCTTCATGTACAACGTGTATCCCAGGTGGAGCATTCGCAGAGAGTGTACACGCTTGATGGTGGACTTCTTGTACCGTGCTGGGTAGGGAGACAAGCTATGTCTGCCTACCTTCGTCCTATGAGAGATAGTCCAGACCGCCCATTCTACTAGAACAACAAATTCACTTCCATTCGGTCGACACATATGCAAGCTTGTTCATGAGTTCGACAGCAGACTTTGCCCTGATATGGTGGTTCTGATTCACTTTATAAATGACACCACTCTCGCAAACATGAAGATTGGGCTGCTGCAATGATGAGTTGGGTCTGAGGATGAGGAAAGTAGCGACAGGGTTGAGGAGAGTGAAGAAGAAGAAGAAAATGAGATAGAGGAAGAAAGGGAGCAGGAAGAGGAAGAGGAGGCCTAAGACACTGATGAGGGCTCTCCTCCTGCTACACCGGGGTGTGACGGTGATCGGACTGCTATACAAGCCCGTTTGTCTCAACTTGAGGAGGGTCAGGCCGCCCTGCGACAGGAAGTCACTGCGACCTGAGCCAAACTTGAAGAGACCGAGGCCTTCATGAAATAGAAATTCAAGAAGGTGTCTCGCACCCTGAGGGCTATCCTGTGCTCTGTACAGGACAAGAGTGCACCCCCCCCCCCCAATCGCTTGATTCAGATGACTAGTCATGCTCGCAGTCGTCTTTTAGTTGCTTTGTTGCTTGTTTACTAGTTCCTATATTTTAGCCTTGACGGGCTTAGCAGTAGGGTAGGTTGATGGTGTGTTGTGTTTAAAGTTTTATTAGATTAGCTTACATGCGTTCCTGTCATGACTCATGTAAAACTATATCCCATGTATGGTGACAAATTTTATTTAATGACATGCATGCGACTCCTTTTGCTGTGATTTGTGTAGAATGTTTGAAGAATTGAGTATTATATGCTAAATCTCACGGGTCGCACCTTATGTTGTATATAGGGCATGCCACCTAAGAGCGCACGGAGCTCGGCATGTCTCTCACTTGGCAAATCGTTTGACGGGGCATCTCCCCTAAGCGATAGCCATACGGACCCCAGCTTGGGTCTGATTCTTACACCATGCCGGATTCTCAGCCGGCCACTGGCCCCGCTGTTGGGCCGACACCTATGACACCGCCTGTGGCACCACCTGTAGTACCACCTGCTACACCATCGGTTCTTGAGCAGAACCGTGCGTCTACCTCGACGCTTCACATACCGTAGTCTGCTCCGCCTCCTGATAGGCTGGAGCAAATGATGCTGTTGATGCAGCAGCAATAGATACACCAGCAGCAACAGTTTCTGACTACCATCGTAGGGGTCTTTGCCCAGAGTATGGGTGTGACTTCACTTGCATTACCTATGCACCCTATTGAGAACACGAGTGCCAGCGACACATTTGAGCGATTCCAGCACTTGCGGCCTCCTACTTTTGCGGGTACTCACAGACCCGAGGAGGCCGAGTATTAGTTTGGTCGCATCTCCAAGATGCTGAAGCCGCTGCACTGCACTGAGGCAGAGCAGGTTGAGCTAGTCACCTTCATATTTGAGAAGGAGGTCAGCTTATGGTGGGACAGTGTCCTTTGGACTGCCGTTGGATACGTATGGACGTGGGCAGCGTTTGTGTAACGCCCTGAAATTCGGAGGTCGAGTATGAACTCAACTCCCGAGTTCCAACGCATCACTTATGCAACATACACAATGATGGTTAAATGTTGTCTGAGTTAGCGCAATAAACATGAATGAGATTATACCAAAATAGTAATTCATACTCCAGTTCAATTGTATAAAGGCAAGCGGAAGACTGAAATTTTATATTGAAAATATGTAGAGTATCAAAATTTGTGAACTCCAGAGTATGAGTACTAACTGAGTACCAATATACATGTATTGTTTCTAAGTCAAAAATCAAAAGACAGCTCTGTAGATAAGCCCGGGAATCCCCGCGATGTAGTCGGCCTAAGCATAGCCGTCAGAGTACTGCATAAAGGAGAACTCCTCCTGATCCTCCTCGAAGTCGAGCTCCGGCTCCTGAACAGAGGCGCCATCTACACTGCGACAGTCTGGTGGGTGTTGCAAACACCGTCTCGTAACGTGGGAGTGAGTAGCTAACTCGGTGGAACAATAAAGCATAGGTTAACATGTTATCAAATCAATCAAGCAATAATGATAACACAAGTACAATTCAAACATTTCTAACTACTCTTGTTAAATGCAAAAATGATATGACATGATGCTGTATGCCCTTGCCAAACCACCCTCAAGCGACATCATCTTACGTTCGCGAATGCTTACTCCCTCAGTGCGCCACATCTACAAAGCACATGCGGTGCGATGATGCTCATGATTACCAAGTTTTTATTAGTCCATTTCAATCAGCAGTATTGGGAAACTAAGGTACCTCCCTTGTATCATTCCCAAACATGATCCATTCTAGGGTCGTCAATCCTAGCTAATTTCATACGATATTATGGTTTGAGAAGCGTAGTGAAGGCATCGCAAAGGGCTCGTCACCGTCAGCACGGATACTGATCTCACCGTATGCGGCTCAATTGGCCGTCGGCTCAAGTACGGTCTTCTGGTACTTGGCTCAATCACTAGCCGTCGGCTCGAGTACGGGTCTCACCGTGCTCGGCTCAGCTAACTCAGTACTCTAGTTCTTTGTGAAAGACTCGTCGCCAATCACGGACACTTGGAGTACACTCGATGATACTACGGAGGACTCGTCACCGTCAGCACGAGCACACGGTCTCACCGTACTCGGCTCTCGCCGTAAGTATCGACAGCTCGAATATAGTGTCCCATACCACCATAATCGGCTCACGAGTTTGGTTGCGCAATGGTCACTACGGGGAGGCACATGACCCCAGCGTAGGCCGAATACGGCTCGACCACGGTGTCCCATACCACCATGCCCGGCTCATGCGTCTTAGCGGATCGAGGTACCATGGTTAACAGGATCGCCACTGGTAAGTTTGGTACCCTAGGTTCAAGCAGTAGCGACCAAACATAGTGAACATACATATACACATATCGGTTTTCTTGATGAGCCTGACTAGCTCGAGCGCACCACAAGTTGAGCGATATGGAGCGCAAAAGCACTCCGTGTGGCCAACCACTATCGCCAACCGAAGTACGACTCGGGTTCGTCAGACACGTCCGTTGTGGCGATATGAATCTCGGCCACAACCGCAAGTCTGGTACCGAATGTTTGGACTATAGGCATAGTCCCAAACTCAAACAGTTGTAAAGCATGAAGTAAAGCATGAAGTAAAGCATGTTAGCAGGCATATTATAAAGCATGAAGTAAAGCATGAAGTAAAGCATGTTATAAAGCATGTTGTAAAGCATGTTATAAAGCACTATACACATAGGGATACAATTACATACGCATCACAAGTGAGTGGTTATAGCGAACCACCGCATGGAGGGGACCCTACATGTCTCTAAGGGAGTCGGGAAATCCATATCAGCGCCTATCTAAGGCACTAACACCCAAGCTTTTACGCACACAAGCATGTACACCAAACACTTAGAGTGCGTGATTCCAACATACATAACGTATGATAGCAATTGCGTATTAGGGCTATTCTTTTGCTGAGCGGTTATTTTATCCGCGCATACCATATTCATACGACAAATAATCATGACAATTACACTTCCAAAATTTGTACATAAGCGGTATTTCTAGAATACGCAATTTCAACATACATAGTGTTTTCAAGCGAACATAGATTTCGGCGATTCCTTTCGCCAAACTGGTATTTTATTCATGTATTGTATAATCATATATTAAATAAATATGTCAAACATTATTCCAAAAGAAATACGTATACGGTATTTCTAAAATACACAATTTCAACATACGTCGCATTTACAAGTGAACATGTATTTTGGCGATTCCTTTCGCCAAACTAGTATTTTATTCATATATTATATAATCATACATTAAATAAACATGTCAAACATTTATCCAAAAAAAATACGTATACGGTATTTCTACGTATACCTAGAATATGTGAAATTCCATATTTTGCAACGTTAATCGAAACAGGAAACGGAAAGCACTACATGTGCATTTACACGCAGATCATGAATCTATCATTATCTGACATTGAAAGCGTTGAAAACCGTAACTTATACACTTAAAGTCCTCACCTTTGCCTTTTGAAACGCAACGAATCAGCAAGGGTAGAAGAACTTCCGTATACGGGAGATTTCTATCCTAAAGAGCGGAATCGGTTAGTCGTTACACATCCCACATCGATTCTACCTTAAATCAGACCTAGGGTTAGGGTTTCTTACCTTCAAATGGGATGGATACCGCCGGGAAAGTGCCTAGAACAGGGCGGTGTAGGCCGTGTAACAATCCAAAGCAAGAGGGAGGAAGATCTCCCACAAATCCCAAACTATTCTCTCTCTCTCTGGTTAAAATCCCAAATTCGTATGGCTGTGAGAGGGGCTGTTCTAAGCCCCTTTATAGCCAAAAACATTCCGAGAATTAGACTCAGGTTCAAGGGGTACTGCTAATATAGGATATTCGTCACTTTTCCAGGTTCAAAAGGGAGGTTACGGTGGCCCTCCTTGAACCAAACGTCAGACTTAAGCTCACCATCTATGGATCTACGTGGGATTACGTTTTTGACTCGATCGGATTCCTAGATCGCACGTGGCGGACCACTTTCAGTTCGACGGTCAATGGGCCACGATCGAAATTCAAGTACATGTAAATGTTCACGAAAATTTTCTTAATCCGAGGGTGTAATTTGGTCCGATTCGACAAATGTCGGGTTGCTTATCTTGACGCGTCAACGAATGATGCGAGATCACTATTCCGGATATTTATTTTGGAATGGGAATAGTGTTTTTCACACACCCTCGCTCCGGATCGAAGCGAATGGCCATGGAACATCGGATGGAGCGATTTTGAGATGATTGTTAAGCCCAGTGGGCGGTCCTAGTTCCTTAGCTTCGGGTTAATCGGACTCCCGATGTGCGATCTAGACCTAATACTAAGTTTCGTTTCATTCCCGAGAAGCAGACGGAAATGAGTTTGGTTCTAAACTTTAGGGTAACCTAGCGTCAATGATTCTGCAACTTTTGGGTCTTGCAGATCGTATTGAAAGCGATCCTAACAGATTTCATGGCTAATCGAGTTTAGTACTTAGTTAACTTTGTTAAATTTCTAAAGAATTTAATCCTACGTGATTTCTGGTCGAGGTGGTACTCGACCCAATGTACGAAAATTTACGGGTCGTTACAGTTTGAGACCCGTTTCCACAAGAAGTACTATCCCCTCACTTATCGCCACGAGAAGGAGAATGAGTTCCTTCGCCTCCGACAGGGAGGGATGACAGTGGCAGAGTATGAGAACCGGTTCACGGAGCTGGCTTGGTATGCTCCTCTGATACTTGCCGATGAGCCAATGAGGATGCGACAATTTTCTGAGGGTCTGCGACCCAAGATTCGCTCGAAGATGTGTTGTGCTAGCATACTCACTTATGTTGAGCTAGTATACATGTCCTTGTGAGCGGAGCAGGATGTGGATAGGTTATCCCGCACTCGCGTGCCTATGGTCCCTATGCCGCGACCAGACATGCCTAGTAGGCCATTCCTCGGCACGAGGCCTCGTACAGATTCATCTCCTGGGTTTGCGGCTCCACCGGTTCAACTGTGACAGGAAGATTTGTGGTGTAGCTAATGCAAGAGGTCGGGTCACACAGAGGTGAATTGTTTCACCAGGATGAGGGATAGCGAGTTCTCACTGCCTCAGAGGATCAACCGCCCGATGCCTCAGGCTATTTCCACTGCACCTCTACGGACAACACCTGCGCATCTCTCCCTTCGACCGTCGGCACCTCGCTTTAGGCCGCCTCAACGGCCTATGGCTCCACTGCCAAATCCTTCATAGCAGGCTCGGGTGCACTAGCTTACCGCTGAGCCATCCGAGGCATCAGACATAGCACCTGTGGCTTTTGAGGTCATAGCTCAGATCTAAGGTACGCCTGTCTTTTTATTGGTGGACACCGAGTCCACTATTTCGATCATATCATATGTCGCAGTCAAGCGGCTGGGACTGGTTACTACTCCTATGAGGGGGGTGAGGATCCTTACCGCTACAGGGACCTCGTCGGATGTTACCAGGATGTGTGTGGTGTGTTCATTAGACTTGGGTAGCAGGACAGTGTGTGTCGACCTGATCGTCGCCCGGTTATGGCACTACGACATTATCCTTGGTATGGATTGACTCACCGAGATGAGGGCAGAGATAAATTGCGAGACTAGAGTCATGATAGCCTACGGACCTGAGGGTACGGTCTTTACTTTCCCAGTTCAAGTTAGTTGGCCCTGTCGAGTTGATTGTTACGCTGCCTTGTTAGAGCATGAGTTGGGCCCGACGTTGGGGAACACGCCAGTAGTTCAGAATTTTGAGGATGTGTTCAGAACGATACCTGGATTACCTCCCCGGCGCGAGATTGGTTTTACTATCGACCTCCTGCTTAGTGCGATGCCCATTTCATTACCCACGTATTGCATGCCTCTGTGTAAAATGGAGGAACTGAGGAAACAGATCAATGATCTGTTGGATGCTGGCTTCATATGACCTAGCGTGTCTCCTTGGGGAGCACCCGTGTTGTTCGTGAAGAAGAAGGACGAATCACTGCGATTGTGTATTGATTATCGCAGGTTGAACCAAGTAACGGTGAAAAATAAGTATCCTTTGCCCATGATAGATGATCTGTTTGATCAGTTGAAGAGGGTAAGATACTTCTCGAAGATCGATCTGCAGTCAGGATATCATCAGTTGCACGTCAGGGATGAGGACGTGCAGAAGACGGCCTTTAGGACTAGTTTTGGACACTATGAGTGTCTCGTGATGTCGTTCGGCCTTACCAACGCCCCGGCCGTGTTCATGGACTTGATGAACAGAGTGTTTTGGCCGTTTCTGTTCCGATTCGTCATCGTGTTTAGAGATGACATTCTGATATACTCTAAGAGTCGGAAAGCGCACGAGGAACACCTGCGAGCAGTCTTAGGTACTCTGAAGAAGAACCAGTTATTCGCACAGTATAAGAAGTGCGACTTCTGGAAAGAGGAAGTCAAGTTTCTAGGACATGTGGTGTCCAAGGAAGGGATAGCAGTTGACCTTGCCAAGGTAGCCGCAGTTCAGGACTGGGAGCAGCCTAGTTCGCTTACTGAGGTGAAGAGCTTTCTTGGTCTGGTAGGGTACTACCGCCGATTTATTAGGAACTTCTCCAAAATTGCCAGACCGCTATCTCAGTTGACACGGAAGGATCTGAAGTTCGCCTGGAACGAGAAGGCGAAAGAAGCTTTTCAGGAGTTGAAGGACAAGCTAACGTCCGTCCCTGTGCTAGTATTTCCAGAGCAAGGGGTTAAGTATACCATTTACAATGATACTTCTTGCGTTGGTTTGGGTTGCGTCCTTATGCAGAAGGACATGGTGATTGCTTACGCCTCGAGACAGTTGAGGAAACACGAGGAGAACTACCCTACACATGACCTAGAGTTGGCAACCGTCATCTTTACACTGAAGCTCTAGAGACATTACCTCTATGGAGAGGAGTTCGAGCTCTTTTGCGATCGCAAGAGCCTCAGATACATATTCACTCAGCGGGTCCTAAATATGAGGCAGCGGCAATGGATGGAAACCTTGAAGGACTTCAAGTTCGAGGTTTCCTACCATCCGGGCAAGGCTAACCTTGTGGCTGACGCGTTGAGCCACAAGAAGACCATAGAGTTTGCGGCTCCGCTGATGATGGCAAAATGGGGTATGGTAGAGTTTGTACGAGACTTCGAGCATAAGCTCACCGTGAAGGAGCCGTTGGAGAGCATCGCGCACGTTCGTGTGCGGCCACTTATTGATGATAGGATTATTGAGGTATAGAAGGATGATGGACGATTGTCTGAGCTTCAAGAGCAGGCTAGCGACGATATAGATGCTGAGTGGAGAGTTGGTACGGATGGGGGATTACATTATCGTGGCCGCCTATGCGTCCCAAATCTCCATGACTTGAGACAAGAGGTTCTCGAGACTGCACATAGTTTGAAATTGACAATGCATCCTAGAAGCACGAAAATGTATCGAGATATGAAGAGATCATACTGGTGGGACAATATAAAGGCCCACATAGCAAATTATGTATCCTGTTGTCTCACGTGCCAGCAGGTCAAGACAGAGCATCGCCGACCTCCTGGATTACTTCAGCCCATGCCCATAACAGAATGGAAATGAGACTTCATCTCTATGGATTTTATATCGGGGCTACCGAAAATTAGGAAGGGGCATGACTCCATATGGGTGATCGTGGACCAGTTGACGAAATCAGCCCATTTCCTCCCTATCAAAGTTTCGAACTCAGCAGACGAGTTAACCAGGTTGTACATTAAGGAGATTGTACGTCTACATGGAATTCCCCTGGAGATCGTGTCGAATCGAGACACGCAATTCACATATATCTTTTGGACTCGTATTTAGGAAGCAATGGGTGTGAAGTTGATGTTCAGTACCACGTTGCACCCACAGACTGACGGGCAAACGGAACGGGTTAATCAGGTGTTGGAAGACATGTTGTGTGCTTGCGTACTTGATTTCAAGGACAGTTGGGATGACTGTCTTCCTTATGCCGAGTTCGCTTACAACAATAACTTTCAGGAGAGTATTGGCATAGCTCCCTACGAAGCATTGTATGAGCGCCCTTGTCGAGCACCGTATTGCTGGGCAGAGGTTGGCGAGAAGAGCCTGATTGGCCCAGAGTTAGTTCAGGCAACCTCAGAGAAGATCGACATTATTAGATGTCAATTTCTGGCAGCACAGAGCTGATAGAAGAGCTACGCCGATACGAGGCGGCGGCAGTTGGAGTTCGAGGTTGGGGACCATGTATTCCTGAAGGTTTCCCTGATGAAGGGAGTCCTCCGGTTTGGAAATAAGGGAAAACTCACGCCACGATTCATTGGCCCATTCCAAATACTGGATCGAGTGGGGGTGGTCGCATACTGCCTTGCTTTGCCCATACCACTCGCAGGTGTGCACAACGTATTTCATGTATCTATGCTAAAGAAATACGTTCCTGATCCTTCCCACATTATCAGATGGGAGCAGGTACAGTTGAGTGAGGATGCTACATATGTACTGCGACCGACGCGTATCTTAGACAGGAAGGAGCAGGTATTGCGTAGCAAGGTTATCCCACTTGTGAAGGTGCTGTGAACGCATCACACTAAGGAAGAGGCTACTTGAAAAATAGAAGCCGAGGTTCGAAAGAACTACCCTCAGATTCTCGAATAGTATGAAAAGGTACTAATTTCGTGGATAAAATTTTTCTTTAAGGGGGGTAGATTGTAACGTCTCAGAAAAATCCGTACAAAGGCCCGAGTACCACCTCAGGCAAAAATCACTCAGGACCGAATCCTATAGAAATTAGACGAAATTAACTAACCGCTAAACTAGATTTGTAACGCCCCGATTTCTAAAGCCCAAGTACGAGACTCGTTTCAGAAATTCGGGAGTTAATGAATCAGAGAATCAACGAAAATTTAAACTCAGAGTGTGAGATCAAAAAAGAAACGTGTATAACCATGATAGCACAAATATTTGACCCGCTTAGTTGGGGGTCTTAGTTACATCATTCCAAAAGTTTCCAAAACTCCAACTACTGAAATTAAAATGTTTGACTACTGATTAACGTCAAAGTGCGCCGCTGCATCCTGATGCGGCTCGCCCTCGTAATACTCCTCCTCTTGATCCACAATGACATCATCAAGACCAACACCGACGCCCTCCACATCTGTCCTTGCATGATTTGTGCGGTTGAGTAGTTGATGGATGAGTGGCCAGCTCAGTGTGAATTCCCCTCAAGATTACACATCTCCGCCTTGGCAAACATAGTTAAAAGGAAAAAAAAAACAAGCAGTAATCCAAAACAAGTAATATGCAGCCTTATTAGATGCATGAATGCACATCGACCTGGGAATAAACATCCAGCCGGACTTGGGCTCGTCGCTTATGCAATCATCGACCTGGGAAAGATTATCCAGTCGGACAGGGGTCGATAGTCGATGGTCTGGGAGCTAGTGAAACGATACCCCTACAACTTCGGGGCACGTGTTACAACATCTAGAATTAGCCATCCGTCATCACCAATATGCTATGAATACATGATTAGCCAGCCGTTATTAATCCAATTACAATAAGCCAATTTAGCAACTCAATGGTCACTACGGGGAGCTCAGAGCCTAGCGTAGGCCGACAGCTCGAGCATAGTGTCCCATTCCACCATTCCCGGCTCATGAGGTCTTCCACCTTGGGATGTTTTAATAGGGTGGCTTGATCAAAGTGACGCCGGTTCAAGGTTCCTATTTCTCACACTATTTGTCTAATTTCAATCCCAAGTGTGGCTTGCATACGATCATGGAATCCTTCATGTGTAGCATCGAAAGGTTGTGTACAGAAGCAAATCATGTTAACATATGACAATATATGACTTCGAGTAAAACATGTAAAGGAAACATCATGAGTTAATGACTACTGAGGATATACTACCAAATCATGTGAATAGTGATTATTGTTCAAGGATTATCATATATTGAAAGCACGTATCACAATTATGGTAATCTAGTGCAAACTAGGTTTAGCTAATTTAGAAATGGAAAGCCCAATGGGAAAGTCATCACCTGTATGATAGTGTTCTTGAACTTGGTCTGAGCTTCCTTATGATCTCGGGTTACTCAGGTAATTTCCTAAAATTATAATTTACATTTGTCAGGTACTTCCATGACTTAGAGTAATAGATATATCATGGTGGAATCCCTGTGGATGGTGCAGATATGCAACACATCATGAGGTGGGATTTACTGTACGGGTGGACAGTTTGGGTGAGCCTCGAATACTAAGGCGGAGTCCATATGGTCAGAGAGCATTTAGGAGTTCAGATGGTGTTGATGCTACCCATGTCGGTACATACATCCCACGTTAGTCACCCTGCTAGGGATCGGCGCCAAGACCTCAAGTGTTGAAACGAGGTATCTCTCTGCCAGTTGAGCTATGGATCACGTTTAGCACTGGGCGTCCACAAGGGGAATGGTCTGGTTTGCAAGTAGATGGACGGCCCAATTTGGAACAGACTCATCGAGGTGGGCACTCATGTGCCTAGCTGAAGCGTATAGCAACTGTGGTTGGTGTGGGATACACCATCCAACTATTTTCCACTGTTAGATCCTCAGACGGTGAGGAAGCAACACTTTCTTCATGCTCCATCCGTGTGTATGTTCAGTGGCAAAACAGGCAGACGAAGTGGATAGTGAGATGTGTCATGAACAGATCTTGGACGGTTAGTATGTAGACTATGCATGCCAGATTGCATATATCAGAGATACATATAGTCTAGTATTTACATGCACGTACAAATGCATGCTATATATTGTAGTATTTTATTATATTTCTCTCTCTCTTTTTTTTTTTTTTTTTTTTTTTTTTTTTTAAGCAGGACGTCCGGGGCCTGGTTGTTAGTGATGGATGGCCTGGATACACCACTCACGCAGGAGTGTGGGGCCCACCTGCTGACATGGTGGGTCACGTGTGAGGCCTACATAGGATATATATATATATATAACATGTTTTCCTGGTGGGTTCCACGTGGACATGGGGCCCATTTAATATATCTTACTGTATATGCTATACTTATGGAGAGTACTCCAGCCATCCACGCCATAGGTGGGTCTACACATGTGGGACCCACCATTTATTGTGGTATTTTATCTAATATAATATCATTTATAAAATTTATATGCATGTGTTATGCATACATATACATCTCCTTTTCTTCTTCTTCTTTTTTTTTTTTTCTTTTCTTTTCTTCTTTTTTTTCTTCCTTTTTCTTTTCTTAAGGCGTGCAGGGTCTGACGAAATGGGTGGACGGTCTGACTACACTGTCCATAGATGGACGGTTTGATTTTGGTGCGGCCCACCATGGCTCGATGGTGCGGCCCACCAGCTGAAGTTGAAATGGATGGACAGCTGAGATACATCAATGGGTCCCACCTATTCTTAGTGGGAAACAGATGGTCAGCTGGATGTAGTTGGTATACACCATAAGTCATGCACTTGAGAGAATATTTTAAAATCTCCATGCACGTACAGATGCATGTATGAATATTTTAATAGATATATATTTTTTTGAAACAACATCCAGGCCTGACTTCTGATGAACGGCCCAGATGTTCTACCTCATGCAAGGTGGGGCCACATACATGGCTCACCGACCGTTGTGGGGTGGGGGTCCACCTGCTGATGCAGGCACTACAAGAAAAATAGGCATAGCCGTCGATTGGGGTTATCCTTTGCCCGCAGTTAGTTTTACGGCAGCCGGTAAAGGGGCTCTAAAATGAAAAACGGGATGCCCTCATTTGCGCTCGCCCGATCTACTCTCTTTTAAAATGAAGAGAAAAAGACTCTCTCTCTTTCTCTCTCTCCATTGCAGAATCGAGGAATAACAACTAGTCAAAAACAGTAAACCTAACCCTAGAATCTCTCTCTACACACACACACACTCTCTCTCTCTCTCTCTCTCTCTCTCTCAACCCTAATTCTTTCAAAATCAGGGTTACTGAAGACTAGGGTTTTTGGATGTGAGATTGTTCGGATCTGTCATGGCCGATCTTCCCAGCGACGCAGCGGCAGCAGCAAGGGCTTCTCCCTGGCAATGCTGAACAATGGTAGTACGGATGCGCCGAAGCTGACGGTGTCGGGATCGTTCAAGGGGTCAAGGAGGCGGACATCGATCCGGCCGAGCCTCGACGTGGATGAGTTCATAAATCTGCTGCACAGGTCGGATCCGGTTAAGGTGGAGTCGAATCAATTGGAGAATGAAGTCAGAGGTGGGCTGGATTGCAATTGTGATCCCAGTGGCTTTTGGTGGTTTCTTTGATTTTTGGGGTGATTTGAAATTGCGTTTTCCTGAATTGCAGATAAGGATCGGGAGTTGGGGAAGTGCAGGCGGAGATCAAGGCATTGAGGTTATCAGAATGTTTGAGAGAGAAGGCGGTCGAAGAGGTATTAATTTTAATTTATTTATTTTGGGATTTTCTATATTTGGCTATCAGGCGTTTATTTTGATTTAAAACCTGGTTTCAATTTTAGATTTATATGTAATAGTGTATTACATTGTGTTTTTGGATTTTCGGTAATTGGCATTATTTATTTATTTTTTAATTTTTTATATATGAGGTTTGCCATCTCGTGCACAATATGAAAGGCGGATGTTGATGCAGTAGCTGATTAAAATAGTCATGGCTGGAGCTGGGTGTGAAAATGGTAGTAAAGTGGAACAAGTAAGAAATGGCCTTCATATTGATATATTTAACATTGTTGCTTTGTGGAATAAAACTGCAAAACCTATATAAAAGAGAGGATATGTGGCTATTAGAGTCATTCATGTCAGATATTTTTGTTCTAATTTAGAGCGTTGATTTTTGCACACTAATAATCTTCATTCTTTCATAATGTAAGCAGTACCAATTTTCAACTTTGCAAATCAAAGCGTGTCTTGACATCTTTGGAGACGACCTTAGTTGCCGCAAGACATAACTCTGGAGAAGATATTTGATGATCATGGACGGAAGGCTCTTTACACTGAGTTCCCGCACATAATGCAGCAGTCTGTCAATTTGTCCTTGCAGAAAAAGATAGGAAAATGGTCAATGACTTGATGCGTTACTCAATTTTACAAAAAAATGACATTGTTTTCTCTGGTGATGGTAGTGATCGCAAACCACCCTCGTTTCCAAGATTTCTTAATACCTGGTTTCAAAATGATGAGGTTCCCTTTCAAGAAGGGTTCCTCTGTTTTTCTCTTGAAAGTGTGTTTAAAGAGTGTTTCTATCATTTACGGTAACCCAATCTAAGCCTAGGATGAGATTTTATTTAGTTCTTTAACTACAAATCATAGATTATACAATTTTATTGAGTTCTTTAATACAAATCATAGAATATACAATTTTATTGAGTTCTTTAACTACAAATATTTAGTCGGCTTTTTTAACGATTGACGAAGTATGGCATTTATCGCCTGAAATTGCCATTTTAGTTATTTTAGACAGCAAAATGGCATTTGTTCTGCACTGTGTTGGGGATCGGGATCATCACCATGTGGTGCATCGACATCACATCGGGGTTCACATGAAAAGATGGTCGATGACCAATACCCATTAATGTTCTCAGTGATATTCTACAGCCACACAACCAAGATACTAGTGCTGAAATGTATGATTCTGACCATCTCCATGGTAGCTCATTGATGACTGCTGGGAAATTTTCAATGGGTGCACATTACCCTTTCAGTGTGGTTATTGGGCCATAACCCATTGAAAATGGTGTCTTCAAGGCCGGACAGTTCGAACAACATCTAAGATGAGTCCCATGGCATGACTCATGCTGGTGATCCTGATATAGAGGTCAAACAGACTCTTTGAGAAATTATATGGTGGACATGGTTGAATGACATGGTGAGCTTCGCCTTGCAACTTGGAGTCCCTTTCCAATCTGTATAGGGTGGTACCGGATCCAAGTCCATATCTGGACATGTCTTAGTTTAAAATCATGATGGCAGAGAAACGCCACAATGGAATTATGGCAGGGGGATTGTGCCCCTGATATGGGTATTTCAAACTTTTAGATCATTTCTCCCATGCCTTGTCAGTTTTAACTGTGTTAAAGAGTAATATTTCTCAGAGGATTGTTATGGCTTCACTTGGAACTCTGATTTTTGGGACTTAAAGCTAATGTTGAACAATGCATTTAATGGTCAAATTGCATTTCATAAAAAATTAAGGGTAGCATTCTTTTCTCAATTATTTTCTTATGTGTAGCCCACCTGAGTCACGGATTAGTTTGATCTT
Source organism: Magnolia changhungtana (assembly GCA_030180095.1). Taxonomy (NCBI): domain Eukaryota; kingdom Viridiplantae; phylum Streptophyta; class Magnoliopsida; order Magnoliales; family Magnoliaceae; genus Magnolia; species Magnolia changhungtana. Next base: position 173,007 of record JASAUF010000436.1, on the reverse strand, counting down.
TCAGCCCTAAGCAATGATGCATTTGATGGCAAAAGTGGATTTCACACACACACACACACACACACACACACACACCATAATGGGGCCCATCCAAGCCTACCCCCATTTTGCTTTGCATTGGGTTTTGATAATATCTCCCGGGCTCTTCAATGACACTTGAGATGAGCTATTAATTGATTTAAATCATTAATTATATTTTATACAATTAACAACAAACCATGATGCAAAAACTATAACAATAAAATGATCCTGTATATCCAATAGGTAGCATGAAAAATGGACAATCAAGATTAAACAAAGAAACAAAATAGATCCAATCATCATACTAAAACATCTATTTGATGGATCTCATTTTAAATTATTTATAATTCCAAAGTACCACTTTAGTTTCATGATTTTAACCATGCAATATATGACACTTATGGTTTGTAAACATAAGATAATTATAATACATTAACCTCATTCAAACGGTTAAGATCATTATATTATATTTTAACCATGTATTTTCCTGCAGTAAGCATTATATTATATTTTTGTTTCTTTCTAGGTGCTTGTGTATAGTTTGCAAACCATGGCATGTCTTTGTGGAATTTTCAGTATGGTTGGAATGAGCTAAGTGAGACATCATCCAAAAAAAGAAAGCTCTGCATGGATGAGCACATCTCTCATGGGAAGGCAGAGCTCTCGCCTTGATCAATGGAAGGGATTGGAAGCTCTAAGGCATTTGAGAGGAGAAACAAGAGAGCAAAAATCTGGTTTTCAATACATTTCTTTGCCCAACTTTGTTAGTATTATAGCTGACAAAGTTTTGAATAAGTTATTTTTTTCTTATTCTTTGATCTAGATTTGCGTGGCCTTATTAATTGGTTGGATGGTCAAAAAACACAATGTTGGACTTTAGGAAGTTTTTTCTTTTATGATGGGTACTATAGGGTCCCACCCACATCACTGGTTTCAAGGTACAGCCAAGTCATACTAAGATAGTAATAGATATTGTCACTTCATTTCCATCATCGAACCAATGCAAAATCATTTTAAAAATCATTTAAACTCATGTGATGTGGCCACGTGTCTTGGAATGTCTTTATTTTAAAGGAATCTATTTATTTTAGTGTGGCATGTCAAATGCAAATGTATGAATTGGATAGCATATACAGGCAACATTCTGCACTCCACGCGGTTTTAATAGAGGGACTTCCATCTCAACTCTCCCTTGCGTGGCTTATCTGTTCATGAATTTCGGTCCCAATTCAAACGGGTAATTTTTTACTTGTATGATTGTGTTTTTCTTCTTTCATATTAGACAGGTGAAGCATCCCAAGGTTGCTCAGTTCTTGGGAGGGAGGTTGTATGTGCTTCTTTTTCAAGTATTTGGCTCTGTTTTCATCCAAAGAAAGTAACCTTTCATGAGACAATTTCAAGTTTATTTGGCTTTCATGTTGTTTTGCAATTGCTTCCCTCAAGGCATGATCAGTTGCAATTGATTCCCTCACTACTCAAACAAAGTAACCATTGTGTATTAATTGATGAGCTCTTCTCAAGAAAGTACAAATTTATGAGTCTTAACAAATCTACAGTTTGTTGAGGCTCCCAACTTCATACATGTGGTGCTTGTGGTTTGGTGATCCAGACTGTTGATTGATGTGGCCCCGTGGGATTGGATATGTCCAAAACCCCATATGATTGGGTGCATAAAAATAGGCGGTTAAGATAAAATTGTGTCAACAGCCCAAATCCAACTGAAAGAAAACCAAATTAAATGGTGAGGATCTTCCAATCTAGGAGAATTGGGGGTGTCATAAACGATGGGACCTGTCAAGTCAACAACTCAATCACCAAACTATGTGCCCCACATGCATGGACTGTGAAGCCTTAGCAAAATGTATATTTGTTGAGGCTTTGGACTATACCGTTCATCTTTAACTATGGCCAACTGAGGATTTAGTTATCAATGCCAACATAGAGAAGCTAGATACGTGAGGGCCTGTGTCAAAATTTGTCCTTGAGAATTGAAAACCTGGGAAACCCGAATGGATATCTTGCAGCGATTTCATAATCAAGTTTTTTATTTTTTTCCCTCAAAAGGGGGTTACCCAACTCTTTGGGAAACCCGAATTCATAAAAAAAAGGAGATTTACAACCTGGACTTAGGTTCTATTGTAGGCGGTGGTTTGGATGGTAGCAGTTGCAACTCTTGTCTGTTTTTCATCTGAGACAAACATCTCAGTTATGGTGTATAGTCATTTTTTTGAATCTAAGCGAATTGTTTGATCCCTAGCTAGGACAGATCTTAGTGCCAACGGCCATTGCAGCCAACACAACTGCGTCGGTAAATCCCGCATTGAAGTGGCGGTGGAACAACTGCTCGATAAATCCTACAAAAGGAGAAGGTAGGCATGGTTGTCAATGCTTTCTTTCACTCTTCTTTTGGTTATTGTCTATAGCCACGGTAATTGCTGTATTATCGATGACTTTTCTACCATGTATCTCCCAATTTATCTGCTTGACCACTTCGATTGTAACTAATCTCGTATTAGCTCTTGAAGAATAAATTAATGTTTGTCTTTAAAATTATCATTGTATTGTCTTCTTGATTTTTTTTTTTCTTTTTTCTTTTTTCTTTTATTTTTTCCTTTCTTTTTGTGCAGCAAGTGAACATGTTTGTTTTAACTCTACAACTTCTTGATTCTAGAATTCCCATTCTCAGGCCTAACTGCTAGTGATGGTTTGTCTGTGGCCTACTTGTTGGATTCAAAACAACCTTAATGTTGGGGCAATAGCATATACATTCAAAACAACCCTACTTTTATTTAGCTGGTTGTTTATTCAAGTCACAATGAATGGCCTAGATGTATAAACCACATCTCATTGGGTCAGCCGTACAAAAAAAAAGAAGAAAGGTTTCAATGGATGTGCATCTACCCTTAACCATTATTTATGTTGTTACTCACCTAAGTTGTGGATTGGCCTCATTTTTAAGCCCATAGCTCACCGTGAAAGGGTATATCAAAGGATACATATATGTTTGTTTATATTTCTACATTATATCTTTCAACTCATCAGGTATGCCATATGTAGATGAAAGAACAGACAGTTAAAAATAGTTAGATAACAAACGGTCCACATCCAACGTACACATTTGGCCCACCCAAGTAGTGGACCAGGATGCACACACGTGCCATTGGCACGTGGGAACAACTTCCCCGTTCTTATTCATTGTTTAAATTTTTGCATTTACAGTGAGAGATTCATGGAATCCTAGTATGTCTAGGGTTAGAAAAAATCTCTGTTTTCAAGTATTTGGCTCTGTTTTCATCCAAAGATAGTAACCTGTCATGAGACAATTTCAAGTTTATTTGGCTTTCATATTGTTTTGCAATTGCTTCCCTCAAGGCATGATCAGATTGCAATTGATTCCCTCACTACTCAAATCCAACTGAAAGAAGGATCTTCCAATCTAGGAGAATTGCGGGTGTCATAAACGATGGGACCTGTCAAGTCAACAACTCAATCACCAAACTATATGCCCCACATGCATGGACTGTGAAAGCCTTAGCAAAATGTATATTTGTTGAGGCTTTGGACTATACAGTTCATCTTGAACTATGGCCAACTGAGGATTTACATTATTTCATGTTTTCATGGAAATAGACAAGGAGTTTGTATTTTCTTTTTCTTTTTTATTCTTTTCAGCTTCTAGTGGCTTGATCCTTGATGTTTTTAGAAAATTGGACAGTCATGATCTATCAATGCTAGTTCGCGGGTTCTTAGTTTAGATTCTTGAATTTTATTCTCACCCATTTGTTGCAATTATTTCTACTATGAATTGCCAGATATTTATTTGGTCTTTAGATGATGCAGATTTTGCATAGTTTTTAAGAGTTCAAAATTGAGAAGATGTTGGTTTTAATTCATCATTTCATCCTTCTCCATGAAGGAGACCAAAGTTGTTGTTGTGGCTATCGTATCTTTGTTTAAGTAATTCATTTCCTAATGTCATTTGCATATCCAAGACTGGAATTATATCAGTTCCTTTCCTCTTGTAATAAGGTAAATGCGTATGGAGAAATGAATCAAAACATGTATATGATGAGTTAATAAGGACAAAAAGTTGGGGAATCTTCTTTCAAAGGAACGTTTTAGAGCTTATCTTAGGAAGGTTTTAGGTTTCAAAACAGTTTATAATTGTGACTTAGCGAAAAAGGAAAAGACTACGACTTACTTGATAAATCTACTGGGGTAAATTTTCACACAAATCGAATAGTTCTTTTATTATGTTTTGAGATTATTGTGTTCTTAATTAGATGTGGTATACAAATGATGCAATGTATTGTGTTAAATAGTAAATTTTATTTGTAGGACGTAATCGAAGTTCTTCTTACTAGTATTCGTGGGGTTACTGTCGCCAGGGGGATTATCTTGAGTAAGGATCCACTCACAAAAGTAGGCGGGTTCGCACTTGGAAATGGTTTTTGGGAAGTATATATTCAGGTGGCAATTGTACGTGAAGAGACTTTAATGAGACCCTATGGACAATACAGAACAATTGGCGATGCAGCTGGAACAAGTATTTGTTGGCCTGATTGTTGTTGTTTGGTAAGATTTTTTTTTAAAATTTTTTCATATACAATAGAACTTATATAAGATTGTAAATATTAACTGATTTCTTTTTGTTATTTTGTTTTGTAGGTTGTGACAGCTATGGATTAAGCTAAATGGAGGGATCTCTCTCTCTCTCTCTCTCTTGTTATTTCTGAAAACAAAAATAATTGATTTTGATGATTGGTTGTGACTGACTAATGTTTGTTTCATGTTAGTAGTTTTGCTTGACTAATCTACGAGATTTATATTGTGATTTGCTTGACTTTTCATCTTCTTATGCGTAACAGAAGGTACACATTTCTATTATGATTTGTTTTGATTTTTCTCTGCTTATGTGTAAAATATTCTGATTTAAATATTAAGAACTACGTAGTGGCTTAATCCCAATCTTCCAACATTGGGTGCGTAGGCGTACTTCATACTAGGCACCGTATCGGTGCGACCACAAATTATTATTATTTTCCCTTCTTGTAGTGTAGATGTGTTTTCATCGAAGTACTACTTGGCGATAAGAGAGGTGGATGATCAATATATACCCTTGTGTTCGGTTTCTATGCAGGTAAGCAGATATTCCACCCCATAAGTTTTTGACATTTTGTTTATCTATATGTTAGAAAGATGATCTTAGAAGCTGTGATGTCCTCTGGCCATCACTAGCTACAATAGGAATTATCGATGATAATTACTTAAATAAGTTAGTAGTTTATCCTGATGATAATTACTTAAATAATTACCTTGATGTTTTGAGGCATGACATCTAAATCTCTTCATGTAGCACCAGTCCTCCAAATATATAAAAACTGACTCTCTTGCAAATGGGAAGTTTAGCATAGAATTGTGTAAATGCTAGCATAGAGTGAGAATTGAATTTTCTTTCTCACTCTTCTTTTGTTGTCCTGGAATTAGATGGAATAGTCTTTCATTTATTACTGACAGTGGAAAATCTTCTTTGGCTTGAGAATTTCTCGGGAACCACAATGTCATTTGCCACTTGAAAATGAGTTCATCTTATTTTAGTTAGCAATAATTATGTATAGAGATTTTGGAAAGGATTAAAAATAATCTCGATAATCCATAATTCACATAAGCTATGATCTCAAATGGATAATTTATGTTAACTAAAATGAGATGAAATCATTTTAAGTGGCAACCAAACGAGGCTAAAATTTTGATGTTTTTCTTGTGATATTTCTGGAAAAATCTCATTGAAAATAAAGCATTAAAAATATTATTGTAATATATATATATATATATATATATATATATATATAGAGAGAGAGAGAGAGAGAGAGAGAGAGAGAGAGAGAGAGAGAGAGAGACAAATAAATTATTTTAATATTTTTTAGAAAAGCGCTTTAAACTTTGTGAAAATTTTGTGATAAAATTATAATCTGGATTTGATATTTGTAGGTATGTTATTGTTGGTGGTGGCAATGCAGCTGGCTATGCTGCTCTAACTTTTGTCGAACTTGGAATAGCTAATGGGAGGCTGTGTATTGTGACAAAAGAGGTATAAATTTCTCTGAGGAATGAATGTTTTGTGTGAATTGTAGGATATACGTGTAAAAAGCATGTCCACCGGCATGGGTTTAAAAAATCTGTTGTTTTAGGTTTAAAATTGGAAGATGCCTTGACAAGATGAAGCTCTAACTTTGTTTATATTATCAAGAAACTCATTCGGTGAAAAAAAAAAAAAAAAAAAGACATCCAAATCGTAGCACAAGTGGGCTCATTTATTGGTGATCTAGACATTGATCTGATGGATCTCACCATGGATCAAATATGGCCCAAAATCGCCTTCATTGGAAACCCTAGCTGTCCAACTTTCAGCCTTTTTATTTTTTTGTACATGTACTATTGCTGCATCTTCTTCTTAATTGCCCTTTTCAGGCCACTAGCTGAATGGTTGGATTGTCCCATGGAGGCGATTGTTTTGAGATGTTCTATCCAGAGGGGCGAATCCTGTCAGCTCTATGAATTTTGAGATATGGCCACACTTGTAGAGACTGAAGACCCAAGGATACTGCACACATGCTTAGTTTGAGGATCATATCCTAAGTTTAGTAAAACATTTGTTGAGGTATTTACACGGATGCATGAAATGTATGTGGGAAATGTGAAGGGAGAAATGTAGGCATTTGCAAGAGGAAGAGGTTTTCTGGTAACTATATGGCACATATGCATGCCATGTATTTGTCCATGTCACCAGAGTCGATCTGAGACATGGGACTAGGATGTCCAAGACTCCAAGCAACATGGTCATTGCATTAAACATTAGAATTAAATTCCCACAAACTTATGAAGAAAAAGATAACAGTATAAAGCATTCAAAGCTTATGCCAAGCAACTCAGACTGAGGGTATTATCACAATGGTACATTTATACTCCTTGATATCCTCATTAGCTCTCTTTCTACATTCCTTATTCACTTCCAAAAGTCTCTTGTAACTCCTCGAATTCATGGACCCAGCATTCTTCTTCACTTTTTGTTTTGCAATCTGTATTTCTTGTAAAGCAGGGAAAAATCCATTTAATGGCTTTACTCCTTAGGTAAGTGAATCCATTAAATTTGTTTTGCAATCTGTGTTTCTTGTACTTTTACGCAGAAATTTGTCTTCAATTTGACTTTTTTTTTTTTTTTTTTTAAATGAGAAAGATTAGCTCACGTAGCTACGGTGCACTATGGGGTACGCAACTTTAGCTACGGATTTTATCCGTAACTTTTAACAAAGTGTGTAGCAAAAGCTAACGATATAGCGGCGTCAAAGACAATGCGTCGAAAGGTCTTGGCCGTCGGTAAAGCCTTTACTGACCGAGGCTTTACCATTGTGTTAGCTAACCGAGTAAAGGCTTTGGCGGCCGTTTTCTTGGTCTTTACCGGCGGTTTTGACCGCCGGTAAAGCCCAGTTTTCTTGTAGTGAGGGTGCGGCCCATCTGTGTCAGCGCAGGGCCCACTGTCAGGGCAACTACCAGTTTTGGGCGGGGCCCATCTGCGAGTTTGCAGGGCCCACCTGCATTTAGTGAAGCCCAAATTCCTCCTTGCTTTGCAACATGTACAGTATTCTGCCTGATGTGAAAACGACCCCAGTTTAGCTGTTTCGGAGCTCATTCTCAGCCCCATTTTTCAGCCTCTATCTGGCCCATTTAATATATTGTTTTTGGCCCTAAAATGGGGCCCGAACTCGGGATGGTTTGATGTGAAAACTGTGCCCGAACGCAGGCCATTTTTATCTTCAAAATGGAGCCTGCTCTTGGCTCTGAGCATGATTCCGCTGGTGGCTATCTTCAGCCACAAACATTCGTGGGTGAGGTGCGATGGAGTCATTTCTAGAGTTTATTTAAAGCCGTTTTAGGAGTGAAGGGAGGTGCCTCACCTGTTTGAGTTGGGTCCGACCCAAGCTTAGGTTGTCACGCACACACCCACCACCTTCACCTGCTTCTTCTCTTTTCCCTGTCTCTTGTGGTGCTGCTGTGATCCCACACTGACTCGGCTCGGTCCGGTTTTCACGGACTGAGCTGGGGCAGTGTGCTCCAAGCTCACCAAAATGGCCCTCTGTTTCACTCTCCCTCTCTCCGTTCTCTCTCTTTCTTCTCTCTCCGACTCTTTCTTCTCTCACTCTCTTTCTGTGTGAAGCCTGAGAGGCTGAACTCCCTATTTATAGGCGAGGAGGTGAGGATTCAATGGCTAGGATCAGCCACGCACATTTCCACGCGATTTCGATGGTGACAGTCCTTGTTAGCCTATAATGGAAAAAATGTGGCCGAATTTCCTCTTTGCTTGGGTTGTTTTTCGTTAGAGGGAGCTGGCATCTGCACGTCGGAAGTCTTCTGGGTAAACCGACGTTGCTCACCCCTTGATTCCAGCGGTCCGATCGCCCTTTTGCTAGAATGGACTGTCAGGGATCAATTTTCTTTATTTGCTTTTGGGGGCCCACAAGCTTATACGGTTTTGTTGAGGTGGGCCCCGCTGACAAAATAGACGGTTAGGATTGCCCGAAAAGTGGTCCAGTGGGCTCAACTAGGGGCTCCAAATCCAAGAGTTTCACATATTTGAAAAATGGCCGGATGGTGTTTTATTTCTTTGAAATTGGTTCGATCAACACCAGTTTGACTGCACCAACTCGTCCAGTGAAATTCATGTACCCTTGTACATTGTGCTCATGCATCGAGTGTGGGGCCTTCTTGAAATGTTTTTGACGGATCTTCTCCGATCATTCACTTTGGGGTCCCTATATAGGGCCGTGATTCAGTTTGGAGTTTATTGTGAGGTTTAGGTAGGCCATTTCATGCTTTTCTAGGCCCTGTTTGGCCCGCATGATGTGATCTATCAGTCGAACCTGATATTTGTTTATGACGGTTAAATGTATGTCTGAGGTGTAGGGGCGTTCCATTAGTTACCTTCAGATTCCCTTGGGTTGACTTTCCAGAGTATTGCTAACTTATATGGTTTCAGAAACTGATTGAGCTTATGTTTTTCAATCCCACTCACCTGTTTGATTGGTGTGAGGTGTAAGCTGAGTCTCCCATGTCGCAGTGGATCGTCTCAAAGCTGCTTGGGAAATCCTGTCCTGTGTTAAGTTAAGTCATTAGGTTGAGTTTTAATAGTCGTGGGTTTTAAAAGGTAACACCCGAGTATCATAGGTATGGGGTGTTACAAGATTAGCTGTGAAATTAGCTTGAACCACTTTAAATACGAATTGCAAGACCCAAAATTGGTGGAACCATTAACACTACATTACCCTATAACCTAGGACCAATCTCTAAACTCGGTTGCTCTCGGGAATACCTTGAAACTTCGTATTGGATCTGGATTGCGCGTCGAAAGTCCGATAACCGCGAAACTATACATTTATGACCGCCTTACTGGGCTTGACAACCCTCTCAGAAATCAACTCCAGATAGTATCCAGAAACGCACAACTTAAGCCCGGAGCGAAGTGTGTGAGAAACCTGTATACCTTTCGAAAATGAACTCAGATTTAAATGATTTGGGCTGTTCGCTTGCAAGCCGAATTTAAGATTTCAGACCGTCAGAATCTGACCCAAATACACCCTCGGATCAGGAAAATTTTCCAGCACAAGTCAGTGTACTTGTGGCCCTGATCGAGCGATGATGACCGTTAAATTGAAACCGGTCCGCGACGATCGATCCACAAATCCGATCGAATCGAAAACTTAACTCAACCTAGATCCAATGCCAGGGAGCTTAAGTCCAACCGCATGCAGAAAAAGGGGCATCCAGATGTGCTCCGTTGGATCGAGACAACCAATATTTGGCTATAACCTAAGTATACCATGGCCCTGGGGCCATTCCTGTTAGTTCTGGGCCTATATAAGGAACTTAAACCCTCTCTCTCTCATGTCATACGAATTTGCAAGTCTAAGAGAGAGAAAAGAGAAAAGAGAGAAGGAAAGAGTGTATCGTTATTCCAGCGATTCCGACGCCGTTCTTAGGTAAGAAAAACCTAACCCTAACATGTTTTAGGGTTTCAAATAGTGTAAGTGATGAAATAGCTAACATATTTCATACTGTAGGTTACCGACGTGCCGTAGACAATGACTCGGTATACAAACTGAGTTCGATACTTGTTTACCGGCGAAAGGTGCAGATTATAAATGTTTAGGTTATGGTTTTTAAGGCTTTCAATGTCAGTAATGATTTATGACTGACTTGCTTGCTATCACATGTGCTTAGATACGAGGGTTTCTGTGTATTATGTATATATATAAACTATGTTGATTTATAATGCCTTCCATGTGTTTGTTGAAATGTGTGAATGAGTATGAACTTGTGATTTATGCTTGCCATGGTTATTGACTGAGAATTCATGATTGTTGCATGTATGGTGAATCCTTTATAAAGGGGTTTGCTATAATACATGTTATAACTACCTTACTACATGTATATGATATGTGTAGCCTAAATGTTTGATAAAATGTCTGAATGAGAAAATGCTTGATGTGGTGTATCTAATGAGGGTGTTGTGATAGGATTCTCAATCCCCTTTTACATAGTTAGAGTTTCCTTTATGTAACCTATCATACTACTATGTGATTTACTGTTGAAATGCCTATGTATGCTAACATGTATACTATGTGTTCGTTGAAATGCTTAAATGAGATTTACATTTGATTTTAGTTGTCACATGCTATCTTTGGCTACTACATGCGTATACAATTTCTTGGAGTGTGTTTGGGGATACGACGTAGTCTAGGCGATCGGTAACGATTTCCGAGTTAGTGGCTGAGGTTGTTTCGCCACACGGGACGTGTTCGATGAATCCGAGTTGTACTTGGGTTGTCGACAATGGTTAGGCCACACGGAGTGTATACGCACTTCATGTCGATCCACTCGATATGCGCTCGTATCTGTCGAGCTCGTCAAGTAACCCGATTGACCCGATGTATGTTCACCATGTATGGATGTTACTGCTTGAATCTAAGGTACCAAACTCACCAGTGGAAAGCCCGTTTAACCTTGGTACCTCGATTTGCTAAGACTCATGAGCAGAGCATGGTGGTATGGGACACTGTGGTCGAGCTGTCGGCCTACGCCGGAGTGATGAGCCCACTCGTAGTGACCAGTGAGCAACCAAAGCTCGTGAGCCGAATATGGTGGTATGAGACACTGTATTCGAGCTGTCGGCCTACACTGACCACGTGACAGGCCCTTTGTAATGACCTCGAGCATACTCTAAGACTGCGTTGAGGCGACGAGCCTTTCCATAGCAACTAGAGTATAAACTAGGCCTACACTCATCAGGTGACAAGCCCTTTGTAGTAACCTAGAACCGTAAAATCGTATGAGATTTACTAGGATTGACGACCCTAGAATGGATCATTGTTTGGGAATTGATATAAGGTAGGTACCTTAACTTCCCAACCCTGCTGTATGAATAAACCTAAGTAAGAACTTGGCTAACACGATCATAATATCGCATTGCACGGTGCTTTGACGAAGAAGTAGCATGTGTTTGGAGTAGTGCATGTCGCGACCGTGAGATGAAGTTCGTAGAGGGAGTGCAGGCGAGGGCATGCATCATATCATACCATCTTTGCATTAACAAAAGTATTTAGGGCTTGATTATTGTACTGCTTTATCATTACTGTGTGATTGAATTGATAACATGTTAACCTTTGCCTTATAGTTTCACTAAGTTGATCACTCACTCCCACGTTCTGGGACAGTGTTTTAAACACTAACCAGACCCTGTCTTAGTTGTAGGTGAGAGCGATTCTTATGAAGCCGAGCTGGACTTTTATGATGACGAGGAAGAATTCTCGAATATGCAGTTATCAGGCGGGTTTACTTAGACCGTCCTGATCGACGGGGGCTACAGGGCTTATCATTTGTAGTTGGACTATCTTTGATATTTTGTATTTTGGAACTAAATTTGTAATTATTTAACCTAGTGACAATCATACTCTGAGGGCTTGTTATTACTTTTATACAGTTTATATACATATCACAGTCTTCTGCTTGCGTAATTTAAATTGTTTCTAGAGTATGATATGCTATTTTGGTATAATCCCATTCATGTTTAATGCAGTAATACGAACAACATTTAAACATCATTATATATGTTGCATAAGTGATGTGTTGGAATTCGGGAGTTGGGCCTATGCTCGACCCCCGATTTTCAGGGCGTTATAGGATACCTTTCCGTCTGGCGCGGAGTTACTTAGAGACACCACCAATGTCTCCCAACTGTCAGGCAATGAACTAAGCAATAACAAAGCCTGTAATTCATCATCCAGGACCATCTTCATAGTGGAGAGCTGGTTCACAATATTGCTAATTTCATTCATGTGTTCAGTCACAGAACCACCATCTTTGAACTTGAGATTCACAAGTCATCTTATCAGGAAGATTTTATCATCGGCTATCTTCCTCTCATACAACCCTTCCAATTTCAGCCAGAGGCTAGCGGCTGAGGTTTCCGTAGACACATGGTGGAACACGGAATCATCCAGCCATTGTCTAATAAACCCCACCGCCTTCCGGTCCAATTTCTTCAAATCATCATCTGTCATATCCTTATTTTTGCTCATATGCCTAGGACTGGAGCATATAAGTCCTTGTAATAAAGCAAGTCCTCCATCTTAGCCTTCCATATGGTCCAGTTAGAACCATTGAGGCTGATCATCCTTGATGAGCCACCTTCCATAATTCAAAACCGATCCCACTCCGTTCAATGAACTTAGCTCTGATACCACTTTGTTGGGGGCCTTGCACAAAACCTTAGGATCTAGCCTCCTATAACAAACCAGAATTACGGGATAATAAAGCAATGAAATAAATCAAAGCACAAACCACACCACACAAGAGATTTTTACGTGGAAAACCCTCAAAGAGGTAAAAACCACGGGATCTTGTCCAGATCAACAATCCACTATAAAGTAGAATGTTACAACCTTTTTCACTCATGCAGGAGTGGATAAACAATAAGTGAATAAAAGAAAAACGGAGAGATCTAACTGATTATGAGGACGTAGAAGCGCTGAGATACAAGTGCACAGTAGATCACCTCTATGAGCAGAACCTCCCTTCCACAAGCTTCCTCTCTCTCTTTTTTGTTCTCTCTCTCTCTCTCTCTCTCTCTCTCTCTCTCTCTCTCACACACACCTTTGATACACCTAAAACCTTTAGCAAACCCTTGTAAAGCTTTAGGAAACCTTCTTGTATTGCTTAGAAAAGCCCTAGGTACCCCTATTTATAGTTTAGGAAACTCCCTTTCGCACCCCTTGCGAAAAAGGCCTTAAAAGTCCGCAATCTACACAAAATCATGGAACGAATTTACGAAACCTCGACTGGTCGAGCGGCCCACTTGACTGGTCGAGCACCTCCCTCGACTGGTCGAGCACCCCGGAGAAAAAACATTCGCTGGACTTTGAGTCGAGCCCCGCTTGACCGGTCGAGCGCCACCCACGACCGGTCGAGTGTAGCTCACGACCGGTTGAGCCTAGGAGGAAATCCCATCACAATATTCCAGGATTAAAATGTACTACTTTTTTCTTTTTATAATATGTTTGTTGAAAGTTAGCCCTATGCTTTATTATGATGTGCTTTCTTCTCTTATAGGTCCATCCGTTGAATTTGGAATAACCTGCACTCCAAATTTCTCATTCCTTTTCTTTTGAACCCAACTGTTCTATAAGTTATCACTTATATTATAGATGACGCTATTGATCAAATTTCTGCTACTATCAATAGGCTCTCTTTCCCTGCTATTGCATAGAATATCTAGAGAAAAAGAAATAATCGCATTTTTAACTCCAAACACCTTACGAATGAACTCATCTTTCGGAATACTGTCTCGGACCTAAGAACCAAAATTGTATTCGTCTTGGAGCCTTCCATTACATTTAAGGCCCCCAGTACTATATCTGTTGCGTGGGACTTTCCCACTGCATGCCTACTCCACTGTGCACCCCTATTCGTCAAGTTTCCCAGCTATGCAAAACTGTCTCGCATTTGAGTCTAGCTTATGCTGAGATTTCTAGTTCTAAAGTTGGTCTCTTTTGTATTTCCCCTTATGGTCGTCCAATTTGGAGGATAGTTTTTGATACTGGCATGCAAGGGACTTCGGACAGATGCTCTCCAACTTTTTAAAGCATATCTAAATTTCACTCTATTAATCTTGCAGGGGCCAACATCCAGGTGCATAATAATGAGTTTTGTAGTTATTAGGAAACCCTCCTCCTGGGAGATGCACCTCTTTCACCATGGAGTGCACTCATGTATCATTGCTTCTGGCAGTCATGCTACCATTATCTCGAGGCACCTCAACACGCCTCTCATAAAAGCTCGCTGCCATCTCCATGCATTCCTATACCAGCTTTATTGCTGAGGTTGAGCTTGCCAATTTGTTTTAATGTCCGGACTCATCCCTAGTGGCGGTTTCTCCCTCTCTTTTTTGGTTTTATCCTCTCTCTCTTGTGCTTGGTGTGTGGGTCGCTTCTTTTTTGCCTTTCTTCTTGGGATTTGCCACATTTGTTGTATTTTTTTTAGGGCTTTCACCCTAGGTAAGTAATAAGTAATAAGAGAGTATTCTTTGCTTGTTTTCCAAAAAGAAAAGGAAAAAGATTAGAGGAAAATGTTTGCTAGCGCTTGTAGGATGCTAGGGACTTTTATTGGATAAAATTGGGATGTGTTTCATTAATCCAAACTATTAACTATTTATATGGTAACATGTGATGGATGGACAGGAACACAAATGGAAACAAGAAATCAACCCTTGTACTGTGGGTACTTTCTTCTTAAAAACTACGGGGCTCACTATGATGAATATGTCATATCTATACTATCCATCTATTCCGCCGGCTAGTTTTAGGGCATGAGTCCAAAAATGAGGTATATATAAAGCACAAGTGGACTACGCCACATGACACAATGGCTCTAACATACCGTAACTATTGAACTCTAAAACCACCTTAGGCCCAGAGATGTTTATTTGTCATCCAACTTGTACATATGACCATACAAACATGAATAAAGGTAAAATACAAAATATTAACTTGATCTAAAACTTTTGTGGCCCCCAAGGAGTTATCATAGCCATTCAAATCCTATTGTTTGCTGTGGAGTAGTTGACTTGTAGCTTTGGATTTGCCTTGTTTTTTGGTTCGTGCCCTAAAATGAGCTCATGAAATGGGTGGACGACATGGATATGGCATATCATTGTGGTGGCCCCCATAGTTTTTGGGTCAAAAAAGTATTTCCGCCCGGCTCTACTTTGCTCTCCCAAACATAGTACTTCTCAACATCAGCCTTGGGATTGCTTCAATCAATACATTACAAGTAATGATGGCTCCTTTACAATGTAAATACATTGTAAGTAATGATGACTTATTTACAATGTAAATACATTGTAATTTGAAAAAGTAATGCAATTATGGTCGGAGCCTATATCCTTTATCAAATGGCAATTTAGTTGGTTCCATTTGAATATGCTAGTAATTGCAATTCTATTCAATATTACATTCTAAACAAATGGACCACTTGATGGTATCAAGTAGCTGTGTCTTATCATGGCAGAAAAGGAATGGATTTGCAGGGTCCCAAACGAATTGGCTAATTCGAAAAAGGTTTATTCCTTGGAAGATCTATATTGTATTTGGCATTGCATGGATAGTCTACTTATCACTATTTTGAATGATCCATGTTATATGTTTGACTTTAATAAATTTGGATGGTGTCCTTTTTTACCGTCCATTTGCAAAATCTAATAAGATGGAATTGTCTAATGGATAAGATTTTGGAAATGGTACCTCCAATGAAACCCACGAAATGCATGCCTTTGCTAAGCAATCAATATTTCTGCTTCATTAAAAATTAACTGCAACTGGGGGCTTACTAATGATTCAACATGCAAACCAGATGTTTGTTAACCTCAACCTTTATATGCACGTGCCCACCCGAAAAATCAAGAGGACACCTTAGTGATGCGAAAGGTCCGTCCCAGCACAAAAATGAGCATGTGAAAAGAAAAAGTTAGTTTACATAGCAAGCAACAAGCACATGTATGTTGGATATGGACCATTAAATATTTGTCCATCCATTCCATATGGGGAGTCCATAATGACTCTTGTTGAAGTTACCTTCAAGATGAGGTATCCTGCACATTCGTAAAGACGGAGATCATGTGGCGTTTAATTCTTTATGCACAAGAGAGTTATTTAGCATGCAGTAGTTTTCCATTTTTGGCAAATGGGTCTCATGGTTGGGCACACTGGATGGTTGACTTATTGGATATTGGGTGGATGATCTATGCATAGGAATCTTTAACCTTTTGATGCTAGGCATACAGATGAATGGTTGAGCACGATTCCACCTCCATATCACTTTAACACCATTTTAGAATATGGAGTGACTTGTCCTCGTTTATTAGGATGAGAGTTGCTTATGAGCTTGCCTGAATGAAGCTCCCACAGTTGTAAGTTGTGTGGAGCCCACGAGATGTTCCTAAAATAGGACATGATCCGAAAAATATGCCAAAGTTTAAATTTAAGTGGACCACTATAAGAAACAATTGAGATATAAATGCCTATAATTGGCATATTTTTTGTAGTTTATGTAATGGGACCCACTATTGGCTTGGAAGACTTAGTCTTAAATTCCAATGCTTAGTTTAATTGGCATATTAGTTTAAGTAAATAAGTTTTAATTAGAAAATTTTTACTTGATGCTAGTCACCTCCCTCTAAGACATAACCATTCATTTTATAGCTTCGTCAAGCTTCCGTGTGCCATGATAGACTATTCCCCACAATTTCAATGCCCACCATTGAAATCATGCTAAAGCCCACCCAAACTCATAAATAACCTTTATATGATTAAAATAAAGACACTAGACTACAACCAAACTTTTAAAGCCAAAAAAAAATAAAATAGAATGAAATAAAATTAGTAAATTTTAACTTAAAACCCTAAATTGACCCCAAAAAATGATTGAGTTTTGAGGTCCTTTGATAGCTAAATAACCTTTCGTGATTGGGCAGGTGTAGAGTACATCAATCACTTTTTACTAATATTTTATATGCATGAAATAGATAACTAATTACAAAGTTATGGTCGTTGAAAATTATGACATTAAAATGATTGGATTTTGTAGAGCCTTTTGGGTGATTGATAAGGGTATAGATCTCTCATAACTCCCTTATTATATATCAGATTGGGTCGATTTTAGGTTCCTTGGAAAGGTGTGTCAGTGCTCTTCGAAACCCCACTTGAATCGTTGCATTTCAAGACCGTTTGGCCCTCCAAAAATGGGGTGAGAGCAAATATTCCAGAATTTGACGATTCGAGTGGGGTATCAAAGATCACTGACACACCTTTTCAATGAACGTAAAACTGACCCAATCCGATATATAACGAGGGAGTTACGAGCATTTTATTCGCATAACGTAATTTCAAAAGATTAATGATCGAGATTGAGAAACGACGATCGAAGGCTTCTAGCATGCTTTTTGGGTATCAATCGGCCTAGGAATCAGGCGATTCTTTTTTTATTTTGAAATCTCGTCAAGTTACCTTTCCAACGAGCTAAAACCCGTCCAAATCTGACCTTCGATGAGGGAGTATGAGGGTTTTCGTGGGAACAGGGGATGTTGGAAAAATTCTAGAATATTTACTCTCACCCCATTTTTGGCGGCCCAAACAGTCTCGAAATGCGACGAATCAGGTGGGGTTTCGAAGAGCACTGACACACCTTTCCAATGAACCTAAAATTGACCCAATCCGATATATAACGAGAGAGTTATGAGCGTTTTATTCACATCACGGGATTTCGAAAGATTAATGATCGAGATTGAGAAACGATGATCGAAGGCTTCTAGCATGCTTTTGGAGTATCAAACGGCCTTATAATCAAGTGATTCTTATTTCTTTTTTAAATATTGTCAAGTTACCTTTCCAACGAGCTAAAAATCGTCCAAATCTGACCTCCGATGAGGGAGTTATGAGGGTTTTCATGAGAATTAGGGATGTTAGAAAAATTCCAGACCATTTACTCTCACCCCACTTTTGGAGGCCCAAACGGTGTCAGAATACGACGATTCAAGCGGGGTTTCGAAAAGCACTGACACACCTTTCCAATGAACCTAAAATCGACCCATTCCGATATATAATGAGGGAGTTACGAGCATTCTATTCGCATCACGTGATTTCGAAAGATTAACGATCGAGATTGAGAAACGACGATCGAAGGCTTCTAGTATACTTTTGGGGTATCAAACGGCCTCAGAATCAGGTGATTCTTCTTTCGTTTTGAAAGATCTTCAAGTTACCTTTCCAACAAGCTAAAACCTGTCTAAATCTAACCTCTGATAAGGGAGTTATGAGGGTTTTCATAGGAACAGGGGATGTTGGAAAAATTCTGAACCATTTACTCTCACCCCACTTTTGGAGGCCCAAATGGTCTTGAAATGCGACCATTCAAGTGGGGTTTCGAAGAGCACTGACACAACTTTCCAATGAACCTAAAATCGACCCAATCTGATATCTAACGAGGGAGTTATGAGCATTTTATTCGCATTACAAGATTTCGAAAGATTAACGATCGAGATTGAGAAACGACGATCAAAGGATTCTAACACGCTTTTGAGGTATTAAACGGCCTCGGAATCAGGCAATTCTTTTTTCATTTTTAAAGCTTGTAAAGTTACCTTTCCAACGAGCTAAAATCGTTGAAATTTGACCTTTGATGAGGGAGTTATGAGGGTTTTCGTGGGAATAGGGGATGTTGGAAAAATTCCGGACCATTTACGCTCACCCCACTTTTGGAGGCCCAAATGGTCTCTAAATGCAGCAATTCAAGTGGAGTTTTGAAGAGCATTGACACACCTTTTCAATGAACCTAAAATCGATCCAATCCGATATATAATGAGGGAGTTACAATCGTTTTATTCACTTCACGCGATTTCGAAAGATTAACGATCGAGATTGAGAAACTACAATTGAAGGCTTCTAGCATGCTTTTGGGGTATCAAAAGGCCTCGGAATCATGTGATTCTTCTATTGTTTTCAAAGATTGTCAAGTTAACTTTCCAACAAGCTAAAAACCGTCCAAATTTGACCTCTAATGAGGGAATTATGAGGGTTTTCATGGGAATAGGGGATGTTGGAAAAATTCCGGACCATTACTCTCACCCCATCTTTGGAGGCCCAAATGGTCTCAGAACGTGACGATTCAAGTAAGGTTTCGAAGATCACTGACACACCTTTCCAATGAACCTAAAATCAACCCAATCCGATATATAACGAGGGAGTTACGAGCATTTTATTCGCATCATGCGATTTCGAAAGATTAACAATCGAGATTGAGAAATGACGATCGAAGGCTTCTAGCATGTTTTTGGGGTATCAAACGACCTCGGAATCAGGTGATTCTTCTTTCGTTTTCAAAGCTCATCAATTTACCTTTCCAACGAGCTAAAACCATCCAAATCTAACCCATGATGAAGGAGTTATCAGGGTTTTGGTGGGAGCAGGGGATGTGGGAAAAATTCCAGACCATTTACTATCAGTCCACTTTTGAAGGCCCAAACGGTCTCGGAATGAGACGATTCAAGTGAGGTTTCAAAGAGCACTAACACACCTTTCCAATGAACCTAAAATTGACCCAATCTGATACATAACGAGGGAGTTACGAGCATTTTATTCGCATTACGAGATTTCGAAAGATTAACGATCGAGGTTGAGAAACGACAATCGAAGGCTTCTAGCATGCTTTTGGGGTATCAAACGGCCTCAGAATAAGGTGATTCTTCTTTCATTTTGAAAGCTCATCAAGTTACCTTTCCAACGAGCTAAAAACCGTCTAAATATGACCTTTGATGAGAGAGTTCTAAGGGTTTTCGTGGGAATAGGGGATGTTAGAAAAATTTCGAACCATTTACTCTCACCACACTTTTGGAGGCCCAAATAGTCTTGGAATATGACGATTCAAGTGGGGTTTTGAAGAGAACTGACACACCTTTCGAATGAACCTAAAATCGACCCAATCTGATATATAACGAGGAAGTTACGAGCATTTTATTCGCATCATGCAATTTCGTAAGATTAACAATCGAGATTGAGGGCTTTTAACATGCTTTTGGAGTATCAAACAGCCTCAGAATCAGGTGATTCTTCTTTAATTTTAAAAGATCGTCAAGTTATCTTTCCAACGAGCTAAAAACTGTCCAAATTTGACCTCCGATGAGGGATTTATGATGGTTTTTGTGAGAACTGGGGATGTTGGAAGAATTCCGAACCATTTAATCTCACCCCACTTTTAGAGGCCCAAACGGTATCGGAATGTGACAATTTAAGTGGGATTTCAAAGAGCACTGACACACCTTTCCAATGAACCTAAAATCGACCCAATTCGATATATAACATGGGAGTTACGAGTGTTCTATTTGCATTATGCAATTTCGAAAGATTAACGATCGAGATTGAGAAACGACGATCGAAGGCTTCTATCATGCTTTTGGGATATCAAACGGCCTCAGAATCAGGCAATTCTTCTTTCTTTTTTAAAGATCGTCAAGTTACCTATCTAACGGGCTAAAAACTGTCCAAATCTTACCTCCGATGAGGGAGTTAACGATCGAGATTTAGTAATATCTGACATCCATATATAACCAACATCTGCAATGCATTCCATGGTAAAAGAGAGATTGAGAATGAGGAATGTTGTCTTTGGACACCCATCTTGAAGCAAACAACACAAACGCCCTCTCATGTGCTGACATGGCACATGCAAGAACCATATTGTTCATAGGGGATCCCAAAAAGTCTGTTCCATAGCCTAAGAATCAGCTGGTCCATTCATCAGATGGGCCAAAAGTACATGAAATGAGTAGTTAGAAAAAGAGAGAACCAACAACCTACATTCAACATACATTTTGCCACTTGTTGATTCAATTGGCCTGATTTTTAGGACAGGACAAACTCTAAGTGGACCAAGTAATGAATCTCATGGATTCTACAGATATATGCCATGACAAAGAGTGTGGGGCATTTCTCTTTCACAACTTAATTAAAAAGAGTTTGTGACCAACAGATATCCACAAATTTCATACCCATTGAAGTAGAGACTGGCTTTGCTCTTCTTGATTTTCATTGATCACATTGCGTCCTGATATCAGTTGCAACAGAACAATTCCAAATGAATAAACATCTGTCCTTCAGAAACTATGCCATTCTTTGCATACTCAGTGCAAGGTATCTCGCACAAGATAAATGCCGATAGCTCAGCTTAAAAAATTCCCACCAAAACCCAACCCGAATCCATTACTCTCTCCCCCAACAGGCTCAGTTAAAATTCATTAAGTCTAACTTGACTCATTTAACTGTAAATGTGCCCCGCTCCACTGACCCTTTTACAGATTGGGCATATACATGCATTCTTAAACCTGATCTCATAGGCTGAACATAATTCCAACATTCAACCTGATCTACCAACATACAAACAACCATAAAACAAACCCGATTACATCATCACATAGTCCATTTTGGGAAACAAGTCCAAGACTTAGAGAGCAATTTGTCATCATCCTCCAAGGAATAGATGCTTTGGAATTTTCCATAAAACAATAACACCGCATGGTAAGAAAATACCTGATTACATCACCACACACAGTCCATTTTTAGTAAATATAATACATCTAAGATCCTCTAATCCCCTTGTTTTACTAATGCAGTTAACCTTAAAGAAAATAAAAGAAAAAGGAAATTATCTGAGAAAGTGAAGAGTGAAGAATTTACAGATTCTCCTGGGTCAAACTATCTTTTGCTAATTTTAGACAAATTTATATAGGTGTGTGGGCAGCAGATGCATATATGAATGGTATATTCAGTCCCTTAAGGTTCCAAAATGTAGAAATTACATAGGAGTTACATTGATGGGTTTTAATGGAAAAGTCATGAAAACCGAAACAGTTGAATGGAGAAGAAGAGCTATGGTTCAAAAAAAAAAATGATGGTTAAGAAAAAATATATACAGAATGTCTCTGATTCAACCGGAAAAAAGATCGAAAAACCTATTGCTACGATTTTCCAATCTGACAAATTTTAATGCATCGGCCATCCAGGGTGAGGTTCATCATGTCTATGGTTTAAGTGGTTTGGGCTTTGGATCATTGAACCATGACCCCACTTGTACAAACTGAAATCCCAAACAGTTGAACCCTCCAACCATGCAATCTGAGCATTGTGTGTGCATAGTATCTCCAACCAAAAAGTAAAAAGAAAAAAGAAACAGAGAAGAATAAAAGATAATGGCATTGAATTCATTAGACAACAACTTAAAGAAGAAGAAAAGGAAGAAAATGCATACTGAATAGAAGATGATATTCACTAAGGAAGATGATAGTCTCTCTCTCTCTCTCTCTCTCTCTCTCTCTCTCATCAAGGCTATAGAATCCATGTCCACAGTCGCATCATAACACTAGTTTCGGTTTATTAGGAAACATGCTCAACTAAAATTTCTTCAAATTGAAGAAGCAGAAGGAAGACATTCTCACTTTAAAAGGATAGGCTCATTCTATTACCAACTTCAAATCTCAACATAAGAGAACTCCAATGCAACACCATCAACTTTATATTAAATGGTGACATTTCATAATGCACAGCAAGTTATGGAAGTAACAGAACTAGAGGAAGGGGAAAATGTTAATAACTCCTAGAAAGCACACCATTCTATTACCAATTCCTAGAAAGCACATCCATCATTCCTCCATTTATCTTCTTGAGCAAGTGATTCTAATAATCACATCAATGGAAAACTTTAATTGATAAAAGGTTAGAATTGCATCAAATATTTTTTCTTCTAACAAGACTAGCAGTCTCCCTATTTGTAGGAACTCTTGAAGTAAGAATTTTTTTGCAAGCTTGGTTAATTAAATGACAAGTGAAGGTGCTATATCAAACAGACCAACATTTTGGGTCAAGCTCAGCCTGTAATGCATGGAATAGAGAACATATATTTCAACCTTTTTAAACTTGTAACGCCCTGAAAATCGGGGGTCGAGTATGAACTCAACTCCCGAGTTCCAACGCATCACTTATGCAACATACATAATGATGGTTAAATGTTGTCTGAGTTAGAGCAATAAACATGAATGAGATTATACTAAAACAGTAAATCATACTCCAATTCAATTGTATAAAGGCAAGCGGAAGACTGAAATTTTATATTCAAAGTATGTAAGGTAACAAAATTTTGTGAACTCCAGAGTATGAGTACTAACTGAGTACCAATATACATGTATTGTTTCTAAGTCAAAAATCAAAATACAATTCCGTAGATAAGCCCCTGGAATCCCACGCGATGCGGTCGGCCTAAGCATAGCCGTCGAAATCTTTTGCATAAAGGAGAACTCATCCTGATCCTCCTCGAAGTCGGGCTCCGGCTCCTGAACCGAGGCACCATCTATACCTGCGACAGAGTCTGGTGGGTGTTGCAAACACCGTCCCATAACGTGGGAGTGAGTAGCTAACTCAGTGGAACAATAAAGCATAGGTTAACATGTTATCAATTCAATCAAGCAGTAATGATAAAGCAGTACAAATCAAACAATTCTAACTACTCTTATTAAGTGCGAAAATGAAATGACATGATGCTGTATGCCCTTGCCAAACTACCCTCAAGCGACATCATCTTACGTTCGCGAATGCTTAACTCCCTCAGTACGCCACATTTACTAAGCACATGCGGTGTGATGATGATCATGATTACCGAGTTATTATTAGTCTATTTCGACAAGCAGTATTGGAAAACTAAGGTACCTCCCTTGTATCATTCCCAAACATGATCTATTCTAGGGTCGTCAATCCTAGTTAATCTCTTACGATATTATGGTTTGAGAAGCATAGTGAAGGCATCGCAAAGGGCTCGTCACCCGTCAGCGCGGATACAGATCTCACTGTATGCGGCTCAATTGCTGGCCGTCAACTCAAGTACAGGTCTCACCGTACTTGGCTCAATCACTAGCCGTCAGCTCGAGTACAGGTCTCACCGTACTCGGCTCAACTCATACTCTAGTTGCTGTGAAAGACTTGTCGCCAATCACAGACACTTGGAG
Organism: Magnolia changhungtana; assembly: GCA_030180095.1. Taxonomy (NCBI): domain Eukaryota; kingdom Viridiplantae; phylum Streptophyta; class Magnoliopsida; order Magnoliales; family Magnoliaceae; genus Magnolia; species Magnolia changhungtana. The sequence continues at coordinate 148,835 of JASAUF010000436.1, read as the reverse complement.
TATACTCGAAGATACTACGGAGGACTTGTCGCTCGTCAGCACGAGCACAGGTCTCACCGTACTCGGCTCTCGCCGTAAGTATCGACAGCTCGAATACAGTATCCCATACCACCGTATTCGGCTCACGAGTTTAGTTGCGCAATGGTCACTACGGGGAGGCACATGGCCCCAGCGTAGGCCGACAGCTCAACCACGGTGTCCCATACCACCATGCCCGACTCATGCGTCTTAGCGGATCGAGGTACCATGGTTAATGAGATCGCCACTGGTAAGTTTGGTACCCTAGGTTCAAGCAGTAGCGACCAAACATGGTGAACACACATACACATATCGGTTTACTTGACGAGCCTGACTGCTCGAGCGCACCACAAGTTGGGCGATATGGAGCGCAAAAGCACTCCGTGTGGCCAACCACTATCGCCAACCGAAGTACGACTCGGGTTCGCCAGACACATCCTTTGTGGCGACATGAGTCTCAGCCACAATCTCAAGTCTGGTACCGAATGTTTGGACTATAGACTTAGTCCCAAACTCAAACAAATCTCATCAATAGCATGTGGAGTAAAACATGATAACGAAGTAATACAAGCATGTTAGCAGGCATATTATAAAGCATGAAATAAAGCATGAAATAAAGCATGTCGTAAAGCATGTTGTAAAGCATGTTATAGCGAACCACCACGTGGAGGGGATCCTACATGTCTCTAAGGTAGTCGGGAATTCCATATCAGCGCCTATCTAAGGCACTAACACTCAAGCTTTTTCACACACAAGCATTTACACAAACACTTAGAGTGCGCTATTCCAACATACATGACGTATGTTAGCAAATGCGTATTAGGGCTATTCTTTCGCCAAGCGGTTATTTTATCCGCGTATACCATATTCATACAACAAATAATCATGACAATTACACTTCCAAAATATACACATATGCGGTATTTCTAGAATACACAATTTCAACATACATAGTTTTTACAAGCGAACATATATTACGGCGATTCCTTTCGCTAAACTAGTATTTTATCCATATATTGTATAATCATACATTAAATAAACATGTCAAACATTTTCCCAAAAAAATACGTATACGGTATTTCTACGTATACCTAGAGTATGTGAAATTCCATATTCTACAACGTTAATCGAAACAGGAAACGGAAAGCACTTTGTACATGTGCAATTGCATGCAGATCATGAATCTACCATTATCTGACATTGAAAGCATTGAAAACTGTAACTTATACACTTAAAGTCCTCACCTTTGCCCTTGGAATCACAACGAATCAGCAAGGGTTGTTGCGCTTCCGTATACGGGAGTTTTCTAGCCTAAAGAGCGGAATCGGTTAGTCTTTACACAACCTACAACCTTCCTACTTCAAATCAGACCTAGGGTTAGGGTTTCTCACCTTCAAACGGAGTGGATACCGCCGGTAAAATACCTGGAAGGAAGCGGTGTAGGCCGTGTGATGAATGAAAGCAGTAGGAGGAAGATCTCCCACAAATCCCAAGCTCTTCTCTCTCTTTTCTCTCTCTCTCTCTCTAGGGTTTTATCCCAAATTCGTATGGCTGTGAGAGGGGCTGTTCTAAGCTCCTTTTATAGCCAAAACCCTTCCCAAAATAGGCTCAGGTTCAAGGGTTATTGCTTATATAGGTAATTCGTTACTTTTCCAGCTCAAATGAGTGTTTCTGGTGGCCCCTCTTGAGCCAAACGTCAGACTTAAGATCACCACACATGGATCTATGTGGGATTACGTTTTCGACTCGATCGGATTCCCAGATCGCACGTGGCGGACCACTTTCAGTTCAACGGTCAGTGGGCCACAATCCGAAATTCCAAGTACATGTAAATGTTCCTGAAATTTTTCTTAATCCGAGGGTGTAATTTGGTCTGATTCTGACAGTCAGGTTGCTTAATACTGACGCGTAAACGAATGGTGCCAGATCACTATTCCTGATATTTATTTTGGAATGGGAATAGTATTTTTCACACACCCTCGCTCTGAATCGAAACGAATGGCCGTGGGACATCGGCTGGACCTAATTTTAGAGATGATTGTCAAGCCCAGTGAGGCGGTCCTAGTTCCTTAGCTTCGTGTTAACCGGACTTCCGATGTGCGATCTAGACCTAATACGAAGTTTCGTTTCATTCCCGAGAGCAGCCGGGAAATGAGTTTGGTTCTAAAGTTTTGGGTAACCTAGAGTCACTTGTTTTGCAAGTTTTGGGTCTTGCAGATCGTATTTAAAGCGATCCCAACGGATTTCATGGCTAATCGAGTTTAGTACTTAGTTAACTTTGTTAAATTTCTAAAGGATTTAATCCTAATTGATTTCTGGTCGAGGTGGTACTCGAGCCAACGTACGGAAATTTATGGGTCGTTACAATCTACCCCCCTTAAACAAAAAATTTCGTCCTCGAAATTTATACCTTTTCATATTCCTCGAGAATCGAGGTAGTTCTTCCTGACCTCGGCCTCGTCTCCCCAAGTAGCTTCCTCCTCGGAATGATGTGTTCAAAGTACCTTCACAAGTGGGATGACCTTGTTATGCAGTACCTGCTCCTTCCTGTCAAGGATGCGCGTCGGGCGTAACTCATATGTAGCATCCTCGCTCAACTGTACCTGCTCCCACCTGATGATATGTGAAGGATCAGGAACGTACTTCTTCAGCATAGATACATGAAATACGTTGTGTACGACGTAAGTGGTGTGGGCAAAGCGAGACGATACGCCACATCACCCACTCGATCCAGTATCTGAAATGGACCGATAAACCTCGGTGTGAGCTTCCCCTTCTTCCCAAACCGAAGGACTCCCTTCATAGGGGAAACTCAAAGGAACACATGATCCCCGACCTCGAACTCCAGCGGTCGCCGCCTCGTATCGGCGTAACTCTTCTGCCTGCTCTGCGCTGTAAGTAATCGACGCCTGATAATGTCGACCTTCTCTGTAGTCGCCTGTACCAACTCCGGGCCAATCAGACTACGCTCTCCAACCTCTGCCCAACAGTGCGGTGCCCTACAAGGTTGACCATATAGAGCCTCATATGGCGCCATGCCAATAGTCGCCTGGAAGCTGTTGTTGTAGGCGAACTCTGCGTATGAAAGACAGTCATCCCAGCTGTCCTTGAAGTCTAACACACATGCCCGTAACATATCCTCCAGAATCTGGTTCACCCGCTCTGTCTGCCCATCAGTCTGAGGATGGAATGCCGTACTGAACTTCAACTTCACACCCATCGCCTCCTGGATATGAGTCCAGAAGATAGATGTGAACCGCGTGTCTCTGTCCGACACGATCTCTAAAGGAACCCCGTGCAGACGGACGATCTCTCTGATGTACAATCTAGCCAGCTCGTCTGCAGAGTTCGTAACTCTGATAGGGAGGAAATGGGCCGATTTGGTCAACCGGTCCACAATCACCCAAATGGAATCGTGTCCCTTCCTCGTCTTCGGCAGCTCGGATATGAAATCCATGGAGATGAAGTCCCACTTCCACTCTGCTATGGGCATAGGCTGAAGCAGTCCAGGAGGTCGGTGATATTCTGCCTTGACCTACTGGCACGTCAGACATCGAGACACATACTCAGCAATGTGGGCCTTCTTGTTATCCCACCAATATGTCCGTCTCATATCCCGGTACATCTTCGTGCTACCAGGATGCATCGCAAGCTTCGAGTTATGGGCAGACTCGAGAAGCTCGCGTCTCAAGTCAGGCACATCAGGAACGCATAGGCGGCCACGGAATCGTAGACCCCCATCAGAACCAACTCTCCACTCGGAGTCCTCGGCGTCACTAGCCTGCTCTTGAAGCTCAGACAGCCGTATATCGCCTCCTGGGCCTCAACAATCCTGTCGTCAATAAGTGGCCGCACCCGAACGTGCGCAACACACTCATATGGCTCCTCGACATTGAGTCTCTGCTCGAAGTCCCGTACGAACTCCACCATGTCCCACTCAGCTATCATCAGTGGTGCCGCAAATGCAATTGCCTTCTTGCCGCTCAACGCGTCTGCCACAAGGTTCGCCTTGCCAGGATGGTAGGAAACCTCGAACTTGAAGTCCTTCAAGGTCTCCATCCATCGGCGTTGTCTCATATTCAAGTCTCGCTGTGTGAATATATACTTAAGGCTCTTGTGGTCGCACAAAAGCTCGAACTCCTCTCCATAGAGGTAATGTCTCCAGAGCTTCAATGCAAAGATGACAGCTGCCAACTCCAGGTCGTGTGTAGGGTAATTCTCCTCGTGCTTCCTTAATTGTCTCGAGGCATACGAAATCACCTTATCCTTCTGCATCAGAACACAACCCAAACCAACGCGAGACACGTCAGTATATATCGTGTATTTCTCCCCTTGCTCTGGCAATACTAGCACAGGGGCGGACGTCAACTTGTCCTTTAGCTCCTTAAAAGCTGCCTCCGCCTTCTCATTCCAGGCAAACTTCAGGTCCTTCCGAGTCAACTGAGACAATGGCCTGACGATCTTCGAGAAATCCCGAATGAAGCGTCAGTAATACCCGGCCAGACCAAGGAAACTCCTCACCTCAGTAACCGATTCAGGCTGCTGCCAATCCTGAACCGTGGCTACCTTAGCAAGGTCCACTGCTATTCCATCCTTGGACACTACATGTCCCAGGAACTTGACTTCCTCCTGCCAGAAGTCGCACTTCTTGTATTATGCGAACAACTGGTTCTTCTTCAGTGTATCCAACACCGCTCTCAAGTGCTCCTCGTGCTCCTCCCGACTCGTAGAGTATATCAAGATGTCATCAATAAAGACGATGACGAATCGGTACAGGAAAGGCCGAAATACCCGGTTCATCAGATCCATGAACACGGCTGGTGCGTTCGTAAGGCCGAACGACATCACCAGGAACTCATAATGCCCAAAGCACGTCCTGAAGGCTGTCTTCTGCACGTCCTCATCTCTCACGCGCAACTGGTGGTACCCCGACTGAAGATCAATCTTCGAGAAATACTTCGCCCTCCTCAACTGATCAAACAGATCATCTATCCTGGGCAAAGGATACTTGTTCTTCACTGTGACCTGGTTTAACCTACGGTAGTCAATACATAACCGTAGCGACCCGTCCTTCTTCTTCACAAATAGCACAGGTGCTCCCCAAGGAGACACACTAGGTCGTATAAAACCCTTGTCTACCAGATCGTCAATCTGTTTTCGCAGCTCCTCCATCTCACATGGAGGCATACGATAAGTCGACAGTGAGATGGGTGTCGCACCCGGCGTGAGATCAATTGTAAAATCGATCTCACGTCGAGGAGGTAAACTAGGAATAGTCTCAAACACGCCTGCAAATTCTCGAACCACCGGCGTATTCCTCAACGTCGGACCATCAATCGGTGCCAACAAAGCAGTATAACAATCAACACGGCAGGGCCAAATGACCTGTACTGGAAACGTGAAAGCTGTGCCATCAGGTCCATAGGCAGTCACGATTCGAGTATCGCAATCTATCTCCGCCCTCATCTTGGCGAGCCAATCCATACCAAGGATAACGTCGTAGTGCCATAGTGGAGCAACAATGAGGTCGACGAGCACTGTGCTGCTACCCAAAACTATCGAACAACCCTCGCATAACCGTGTGACATCCGAACAGGTCCCAGTAGCCGTAGTGAGTCTCATTCCCTTTGTGAGAATCGTAGGCAAAGATAGACGTTTAACCGCCCCACAAGAAATAATAGAAGTAGTGGACCCAGTGTCCACCAATAAAGAAACGGGAGTACCATGAATATAAGCCGTACCCTCAAAAGCCGTCGGTGCCGAGATCGACGTCTCAGGTGCCTCGGTAACAAGAGTGTGCACGTGAGCCTGCTGCTGACGGTTCGGCTGAGGAGCCAAGGGTCGCTGTGGCGGCCTGAAGCGCGACACAGAAGGTCAAAAGGAAGGATGTGCAGGAGTAGTCTGTAGCGGTGGAGCTGATATGGCCTGTGGATAAGGGCGATCCAATCTCTGCGGTGGTGCAAATCCACTAGCCCTCATACGCGAGAAGCAACTCTCAGCAGGGTGTCCTGGTTTCCCGCAATACGTGCAGGTCACCAACGGGCGTCTCACAGGAACAATTGGTGCTGCGGCCCTGGGGGGCGAATCAGCACGAGGCCTCTTGCCTAAGATAGGCCTGCTCTGTAAATCCTGGCGTGGCCTCGCAACCATAGCACCACGCGATCTGGCCAATCGGTCCACATCCTGCTCGGCCGTCATAGACATGTGGACCAGTGCTGCGAAGGTAGGTATACTGAGGCAGCATATCTTCGACCGTATCTCCGGTCGCAAACCCAAGGAAAAACGACGCATCCGCATCTGCTCATCCACCAGTATAGTCGGGACAAAGCGGCCCAACTCTGTGAAGCGGTGCTCGTACTCCGTGATCGTCATACCTCCCTGCCTGAGGCGTAGGAACTCATCCTCCCGCTTGTGCCGATAAGTCTGCGGGTAGTATTTCTCGTGGAACCGAAACTCGAAGGCCTCCCAGGTCCACACGTAATCCACTGCGACCGTCCGCAGCACACTGTCCCACCATAAACTGGCCTCCCTCTCAAACATGAAGGAAGCCAGCTCGACTGCTCGCCTCGAACAAAGTGAAGCATCCGTAGCATCTTGGAGATGCGGTCTAACCGAACCCGCCTCCTCGGGTGCAGCGAGAACCCATAAATGAGGGAGGCCTCAAGCGCCGAAATCGCTCGAGTAAACCACGAGTACCGACCTCTCCAAGGTAGGAGGTGCGACGGATGTGGGCGAGAGGCACATCCTCAACCCGAGCAGAGGCTCAGAATGCTCATCAGGATGTGCAGATGTCGTAGGTGGAGTCGCACTACCACCATGGGACAAGGCCTCAGCGATAGTGGCCATAAGCCGCCGATGCCGTCAGCTGCTGCCAGATTCTGCTTCGTCTTGCCGATGCATCTCTTCTTCTTTGCATCTCGTCTTGATACATCATCATCATCAGCTGCTCAAACCTATCAGTCGGCGGAGCGACACGAGAGTCATGTCTTCTTGTGAAGGTGACGGTCGGTACTGCTCACGGACCGGGGGCATATAAGGTGGCTATCCACCGGTAGGACCAGCAGGAGGCTGATCAGATCCCAACCCTCGGTCCGCAGGACCGCTACTACCAGAAGGAGTCTGGTCCATAGAGCCGGTCAGAAGAAGATGTGCCGTGCTCCGTGTGTACTGCCACGGCATGCCCTATACAACATAGGGTAGATCATTTGTGAGATAAGGCACAATACACTTCACAAAGCACTTAAGCATTCCACACATCATCAAAACAAAAGAGGCTACATGCTTTTCATTTACCCAAAATTGTCATAATACATGAAATACAGAGTTACATGAATCACGACAGAAATCACATGATAGCCAATACATCCACTACATCAAACACCTAAAACATGTTACTATCTACTACATCATCTACATGAAAACATAAACCGCCTATCGCAGTAACCAAAGCAAACAACAACACACAACCACGTGGATGACTAAGCATCCGAAGCAAGCGGTGGAGGAGGAGCATTCTTATCCTGCGCACAGCACAGAATGGCCTTCAACGTACGGGACATCTTCTTAAAACTCTTCTTCATGTAGGCTTCATTCTCTTCAAGCTTGGCTCGAACTTGACCAATCTCTTGCTGCAGGGCGGCTTGACCCTCCTCGAGACGGGCCAAACGTGCATCCAAAGCATCCCGATTCATACCCTGTTCCTGAGCCGCAGGAGGTGAACTCTCTTCAGTGTCCTGAGCCTCAGGTTCTTCTTCCTGTATGTCATCACCGTGCTCCTCATCACTCTCAGCCTGGAGGTCAACACTCTCCTCACCGGCGCTATCCGACTCATCTCCAGACTCGTCGAGTCGTGCTTGCGGCTGTTGAGGGCCGATCTTCATATTCTTAAGTGTCGCCTCGCTTATGACTCGGACTGGTGCAAGGTCTTCCATGTTAAGTCTATAGTCGACATCACGAGCCATCCTACATATCAGGCGGCCAAATGGGAGCGAAAGATCGTTCCTGGCAGAACGAACAACCTGAACTATCTGGGATAGGATGAATGTGGGTAGGCATATGTTGTCCCCATGTCCCATCTTATAAAAAAAGTCCACCATCAACCGAGTACACTCCGTGCGGTTACCCCACCGTGGGTATACATTGTATGTGAAAATGTGATGGAGTAAACGGAAGTCTTCGGTCATCTTTGTCGCCGCAATACAATTTCCTCGCTTCCAAGTAACTCGGCGACCATAAAGGTATCGCGTGCGGTGATCCCTTTCTCGCACACTCCTGGAGAAGTCGTCACTAGGAAGCACTTGACCACGTGGAATCTTCGTGATTCGAACCACCTCATCCACAGTGATTGTGCTTCTTATGCCCCTCACAGAGACAGTGAACTGAAGAGGCTCCAACGATGAATCTATGATATGAGCGTAGAAGGCGCGAACCGTGTTCTCACATGCGGGAGACTCGCCTTCAAATATAGAATTCCATCCGATATCCACCAAGTGGTCCATCATCGGGTGTAGGCAAACATTCTTTCATCCACATGAACTTCAAACACAACTTTGCAGCCCGCGAAGCGCCCGTATTCGATGCCTATCGGATAAGCATTTCTGACGGGATGGTCAGGATCCAGGTCTCGCTTCGACCTAAACTCCCGAACGGTGCTAGTGCCGGCCCCAACGTCGGATCTTCTTCGGGAATGGGCTGGCCTACTTGGGTCGGCGTCATCGGCCGCGGTTTTCCTCTTTCCCATGAAAGATAGGATGGAGGAAATGGAGAAAATAGTCGCCACCACACCAAGGAGGGCCATGGAAAATTGCTAAAATGGGGGAAAAAGGGGCTGATCTCTTTGATCCACCACAAGCAACAATCCAATAGGTGTGGAAGGGGCACTAGAGGCAGGAAATGAAGGAGAAACAAGAAGAAAATGGGATGGGTTAGGAGATGATCCGATTTTGAGCTCCAATGAGGGGTATGAGAGCTCCAACTTGAGAAAATGGGGAAAGGAGGAGGCTAGGGCTGTTGTGGAAGGTTGGGGTGTGTGGGTTATGGAAGAAAATGGAAGATTACAAGGTTTGGAGGGATGGGTTTAGAGAAAAATCGAAAATGGGGTTTGGAGGTGCTTGGAAAGGAAGAAATGAGGGAGAAGGGTGCTCCAGCCCCTTAAAACCTAAACCCATGGGAATTTCGCACGTGCCAGGGGGTAGAGGAGGTCGGGCCGACCAACCCCAGCCCTGGCCCCACTCGAGATGGCCCACTGGACCGCAGTCCGCCGACGGAGCCGCGGCTCCGCCGCGGTCGGACTTGGCTGGAACCGCGCCGCCGCGGTGGGGCCCTGTTTGTCACGTGTCCAAGGTGCCAAATGCACCCTGGTTCGATCTGGGGGCTTAGTGGGTTTAAGTGGGGAGGCTTCCGACTCAGTTCAGCTCCAGAACGGTTGGTTCCGAGAAATTTCTGAACTAAACCGATTTTTCCTGATTTTTAACCACTGGTTTTGGGTGGATAATGACCTGGACACGTCAATAGACGGTCTAGGAGTGATTTAGAATCCGTATGTGCGGTCAGGATCGAGTACAAACTCGATCAACGCGTCCATTTTTAATGAATTTCGCCGAACGGTGAAATCTGGAGACCCTAAGACTGTTTCTATATTTTTGCGCACCCTCCTATGTTGTAACACGTCAGCGTACGTAGTAGGGACATAATTCAGGTCCGGTTTAATCAAAATCATGCTCTGATACCAACTTGTAACTCCCTGAAAATCGGGGGTCGAGTATGAACTCAACTCCCGAGTTCCAACGCATCACTTATGCAACATACACAATGATGGTTAAATGTTGTCTGAGTTAGAGCAATAAACATGAATGAAATTATACCAAAACAGTAAATCATACTCCAGTTCAATTGTATAAAGGCAAGCGGAAGACTGAAATTTTATATTCAAAGTATGAAGGTAACAAAATTTTGTGAACTCCAGAGTATGAGTACTAACTGAGTACTAATATACATGTATTGTTTCTAAGTCAAAAATCAAAATACAATTCTGTAGATAAGCCTTAGAATCCCCGTGATGCAGTCGGCTTAAGCATAGCCGTCAGAATACTGCATAAAGGAGAACTCATCCTGATCCTCCTCGAAGTCAGGCTCTGGCTCCTGAACCGAGGCACCATCTATACCTGCGACAGAGTCTGGTGGGTGTTGCAAACACCGTCCCGTAACGTGGGAGTGAGTAGCTAACTCAGTGGAACAATAAAGCATAGGTTAACATGTTATCAATTCAATCAAGCAGTAATGATAAAGCAGTACAAATCAAACAATTCTAACTACTCTTATTAAGTGCGAAAATGAAATGACATGATGCTGTATGCCCTTGCCAAACCACCCTCAAGCGACATCATCTTACGTTCGCGAATGCTTAACTCCCTCAGTGCGCCACATCTACTAAGCACATGCGGTGTGATGATGATCATGATTACCGAGTTATTATTAGTCCATTTCGACCAGCAGTATTGGGAAACTAAGGTACCTCCCTTGTATCATTCCCAAACATGATCCATTCTAGGGTCGTCAATCCTAGTTAATCTCATACGATATTATGGTTTGAGAAGCGTAGTGAAGGCATCGCAAAGGGCTCGTCACCCGTCAGCGCGGATACAGATCTCACCGTATGCGGCTCAATTGCTGGCCGTCAACTCAAGTACAGGTCTCACCGTACTTGGCTCAATCACTAGCCGTCAGCTCGAGTACAGGTCTCACCGTACTCGGCTCAACTCATACTCTAGTTGTTGTGAAAGACTCGTCGCCAATCACAGACAGTTGGAGTATACTCGAAGATACTACGGAGGACTCGTCGCCGTCGTCAAGAGCAGCACATGGTCTCACTGTACTCGGCTCTCGCCGTAAGTATCGACAGCTCGAATACAGTGTCCCATACCACCGTATTCGGCTCACGAGTTTAGTTGCGCAATGGTCACTACGGGGAGGCACATGGCCCCAGTGTAGGCCGACAGCTCGACCACGGTGTCCCATACCACCATGCCCGGCTCATGCGTCTTAGCGGATCGAGGTACCATGGTTAACGGGATCGCCACTGGTAAGTTTGGTACCCTAGGTTCAAGCAGTAGCGACCAAACATGGTGAACACACATACACATATCGGTTTACTTGACGAGCCTGACTAGCTCGAGCGCACCACAAGTTGGGCGATATGGAGCGCAAAAGCACTCCGTGTGGCCAACCACTATCGCCAACCGAAGTACGACTTAGGTTCGCCAGACACATCCTTTGTGGCGACATGAGTCTCAGCCACAATCTCAAGTCTGGTACCGAATGTTTGGACTATAGACTTAGTCCCAAACTCAAACAAATCTCATCAATAGCATGTGGAGTAAAGCATGATAACGAAGTAATACAAGCATGTTAGCAGGCATGTTATAAAGCATGAAATAAAGCATGAAGTAAAGCATGTTGTAAAGCATGTTATAAAGCACTATACACGTAGGGATACAATTACATACACATCACAAGTGAGTGGTTATAGCAAACCACCACGTGGAGGGGATCCTACATGTCTCTAAGGTAGTCGGGAATTCCATATCAGTGCCTATCTAAGGCACTAACACTCAAGCTTTTTCACACACAAGCATTTACACAAACACTTAGAGTGCGCTATTCCAACATACATGATGTATGTTAGCAAATGTGTATTAGGGCTATTCTTTCGCCAAGCGGTTATTTTATCCGCGTATACCATATTCATACAATAAATAATCATGACAATTACACTTCCAAAATATACACATATGCGGTATTTCTAGAATACACAATTTCAACATACATAGTGTTTACAAGCGAACATATATTACGGCGATTCCTTTCGCCAAACTAGTATTTTATCCATATATTGTATAATCATACATTAAATAAACATGTCAAACATTTTCCCAAAAAAAATATGTATACGGTATTTCTACGTATACCTAGAGTATGTTAAATTCCATATTCTACAACGTTAATCGAAACAGGAAACAGAAAGCACTTTGTACATATACAATTGCATGCAGATTATGAATCTACCATTATCTGACATTGAAAGCATTGAAAACCGTAACTTATACACTTAAAGTCCTCACCTTTGCCCTTGGAATCACAACGAATCAGCAAGGGTTGTTGCGCTTCCGTATACGGGAGTTTTCTAGCCTAAAGAGCGGAATCGGTTAGTCTTTACACAACCTACAACCTTCCTACTTCAAATCAGACCTAGGGTTAGGGTTTCTCACCTTCAAACGGAGTGGATACCGCCGGTAAAATGCCTAGAAGGAAGCGGTGTAGGCCGTGTGATGAATGAAAGCAGTAGGAGGAAGATCTCCCACAAATTCCAAGCTCTTCTCTCTCTTTTCTCTCTCTCTCTCTCTCTAGGGTTTTATCCCAAATTCGTATGGCTGTGAGAGGGGCTGTTCTAAGCTCCTTTTATAGCCAAAACCCTTCCCAAAATAGGCTCAGGTTCAAGGGTTATTGCTTATATAGGTAATTCGTCACTTTTCCAGCTCAAATGAGTGTTTCTGGTAGCCCCCCTTGAGCCAAACGTCAGACTTAAGATCACCACACATGGATCTATGTGGGATTACGTTTTCGACTCGATCGGATTCCTAGATCACACGTGGCGGACCACTTTCAGTTCAACGGTCAATGGGCCACGATCCGAAATTCCAAGTACATGTAAATGTTCCTGAAAATTTTCTTAATCCGAGGGTGTAATTTGGTCTGATTCTGACGGTCAGGTTGCTTAATACTGACGCGTAAACGAATGGTGCCAGATCACTATTCCTGATATTTATTTTGGAATGAGAATAGTGTTTTTCACACACCCTCGCTCCGAATCGAAACGAATGGCCGTGGGACATCGGCTGGACCTAATTTTAGAGATGATTGTCAAGCCCAGTGAGGCGGTCCTAGTTCCTTAGCTTCGTGTTAACCGAACTTCCGATGTGCGATCTAGACCTAATACGAAGTTTCGTTTCATTCCCGAGAGCAGCCGGGAAATGAGTTTGGTTCTAAACTTTAGGGTAACCTAGAGTCACTTGTTTTGCAAGTTTTGGGTCTTGCAGATCATATTTAAAGCGATCCCAACGGATTTCATGGCTAATCGAGTTTAGTACTTAGTTAACTTTATTAAATTTCTAAAGGATTTAATCCTAATTGATTTCTGGTCGAGGTGGTACTTGAGCCAACGTACGGAAATTTACGGGTCGTTACAAAACTCATAAGAATATGTTCTTTTAAGGTAACAAAAAATAGGTGGTTGCAAAAGTTCTTGATAGACCTGGTAATTTTAACAGGTCCAAGTCCAAAATTTCAGACCTGTTAAAATCGAGCTGAGTTCGCATATGCCATTTTTGGATCCGGTTAAAATTGGATCTAGTCTGTTTTGTGTTGGATCCATCTTGGACCTGGTTAAAATTGTGTTGGGTCTAGTTACTTTTAATGCTAATATTACATAGAAATTTTGGTGTAGTGAGGACTTGGTGCCACATCATCAAAAACCTTAGTGCAACAGTATGGCCATCAATCCACTTTTCATACCCATGGCTATCAATCCAATTTTTCAGATGTAGTGATCACTGTATGTAGAAAAACAACCACCTGAAAAAGATGGGGGTAAGTAATGAACATGCACATTGCACCAAATGGAGAAGCAAATCAGTGCCAAAGATGTAAAGAACCTAAACTCAACTTAACATTCTTAGCAACCCTAACTACTCGTAAAGCTAAATTCTTTAGGTTGCAGTGAATAGGGCCATAAATGGGCAGGGCTGGAACTCATTAAAATTAAAACTTGTAAAGCAAATCGACTCTTAAGTGGTAATGCCACATCAGCACGTGGGGAGAGTATGATTCAAGATCCTACTCTTGCAAGAAGCCATAACAGATCTCTTGTCTACTGGTAATTCAGAAGAGAAAATACTAGATTTACATAACAATGCTAATTTTTGGCATTTTCAATCTTCGATCAGTCATAGTAAATGAAAATAAGAGACAATACTTGATCATGCCACTCGTAATGGTGCCCCGTACAAGATCTTGCCAGACTTTAAAAAGATATTGGATCAACTCCTGGTGGTGAGCTGAAAATTGCACTGTGATTAAATCTTCTTGACTGTCCAATTGGTGGGGACTACTAAATAAATTGTTCACCAGTGCAAAAGCAATGGGAAATCAGATGGTTAAGATTGCCCATTCAATATGATTTTTGGGATATCAAATGGTCTCCGAATCAGGTGATTCTTTTTTCATTTGTAAGCTTGTCAAGTTACCGTTCCAACAAGCTAACAATTATCCAAAGGCGACCTCCAATGAGGGAGTTATGAGGGTTTTCGTGGGAACATGAGACATTGGAAAATTTCTGGACCATTTACTCTCACCCCACTTTTGGATGCCTAAATGGTCTCGGAATGCGAGGATTCCAGTGGGGATTAAAAGAGCACTGACTAACATTTTCAATGAACCTAAAATCGACCCAATCCAACATATAACGAGGGAGTTATGCACATTGTATTTGCATCACCCGATTTCGAAAGATTAACTATCGAGATTGGAAAATGACAGTCGAAGAATTCTACCATGCTTTTCGAATATCAAACGGTATCTAAATCAGGCGATTCTTTTTTCATTTGAAAGCTTGTTAAGTTACCTCTCCAATGAGGTAAAAACCTCTAATGAGGGATTTATGAGGGTTTTCATGGGAATTGGGGATGTAGGAAAAATTCTAAACCACTTACTCTCACCCCACTTTTGGAGGCCTAAACAGCCTCAGAATGCGACAATTCCAGTGGGTATTGAAAGATCATTGACTCAACTTTCCAATGATCCTAAAATCGACCCAATTCGGCATATAATGAGGGAGTTATGGATATTTTTTTCGCATAACGTGATTTCAAAAGATTAACGATCGAGATTAGAAAATGATGATCGAAGACTTCTGCCCTACTTTTGGGATATCAAATAGTCTCCGAATCAGGCGATTCATTTTTCATATGAAAGCTTGTCAAGTTACCATTCCAACGAGAAAAGAATCGTCCAAATCCAACCTCCAATGAGGAAGTTAAGAGGGTTTTCATGGGAACAGGGGATGTCAGAACAATTCTGGACCATTTACTCTCACCCCGGTCTTGGAATTCGAGGATTCTAGTGGGGATTGAAAGAGCACTGAATCACCTTTCCAATGAACCTAAACTCGACCCAATTCGACATATAACAAGAGAGTTATGGGCATTTTATTCACGCCACGCGATTTCAAAAGATTAACGATTAAGATTGAAAAATGACGATCGAAGACTTCTACCGTGCTTTTGAGATATCAAACAATCTCCAAATCAGGCGATTCTTTTTTTCATTTGAAAGCTTGTCAAGTTACCTCTCAAATAGATAAAAAAAAATGTCCAAATTCGACTTCAATGAGGGAGTTATGAGGGTTTTCATGGGAAGTGGCGATGTCAGAAAAATTCTGGACCATTTACTCTCAACCCACCTATGGAGGCCCAAACGGTCTCAGAATACAACGATTTCAGTGGGAATTGAAAGATCACTGACTCACCTTTTCAATGATCCTAAAATCAACCCAATCCGACATATAACGAGGGGGTTATAGGCACTTTATTCGTGTCATTAGATTTTGAAAGATTAATGATCGAGATAGGAAAATGATGATCGAAGATTTCTACCATGCTTTTGGGATATTAAACGGTCTCTAAATCAGGCAATTCTTTTTTCATTTGAAAGCTTGTCAAGTTACCTTTCCAATGAGCTAAAAATCGTCCAAATCTGACCTCCAATAAGGGAGTTATGAGGTTTTCATGGGAATTGGGGATGCTTGAAAATTTCTGAACCATTTACTCTCACCCCACTTTTGGAAGCCCAAACAGTATCGGAATGCGACGATTCCAGTGGGGATGGAAATATCACTGACTCACCTTTCCAATGATCCTAAAATCTTCCCAATCCAACATATAATGAGGGAGTTATGGGCATTTTATTCGCGTCACGCGATTTCAAAAGATTAACGATCAAGATTGGAAAACGATGATCGAAGACTTCCAGCGTAGTTTTGGGATATCAAACGGTGATTCTTTTTTCACTTGAAAACTTCTCAAGTTACCTTTCCAACAAGCTAAGAATCGTCCAAATCCGACCTTCAATGATGGAGTTATGAGGGTTTTCGTGGTAATATGGGATGTCAAAAAAATTCTGGACCATTTACTCTCACCCCACTTTTGGAGACCTAAACGGTCTCGGAATGCGATGATTCCAGTGGGGATTGAAAGATCACTAACTCAACTTTCCAATGATCTAAAATCAACCCAATCCGATATATAACGAGGGAGTTATGGGCATTTTATTCAAATTATGCGATTTCGAAAGATTAATGATCGAGATTGGAAAATGACCATCAAAGACTTCTACTGTACTTTTGGGATATCAAACGGTCTCCGAATTAAGTAATTCTTATTTCATTTAAAATCTTTTCAAGTGCCTTTTAAAGGAGCTAAGAATCATCCAAATCCAACCTCCAATGAGGGAGTTATGATGGTTTTCGTGGGAACAGGGGATGTTGGAAAAATTCTAGACCATTTACTCTCACCACACTTTTGGATGCCTAAATGGTCTCAGAATGCGACAATTTTAGTGGGGATTGAAAGACCACTAACTCACCTTTCCAATGAACCTAAAATTGACCCAATCCGACATATAAAGAGGGAGTTATGGGCATTTTATTCGCGTCACGCGATTTCAAAAGATTAACGATTGAGATTGGAAAATGATGATCGAAGACTTCTACCATACTTTTGGGATATCAAACAGTCTCCAACTCAGTTGATTATTTTTTCACTTGAAAGCTTGTCAAGTTACCTTTCCAACTAGTTAAAAATCATCCAAATCAGACCTCCAATGTGAGAGTTATAAGGGTTTTGGTGGTTATAGGGATGTCAGAAAAATTCTAGACCACCCCACTTTGGAGGCCCAAACGGTCTAGGAATGAGACGATCCCAGTGAGGATTGAAAGATCACTTACTCATCTTTCCAATGATCCTAAAATCGACCCAATCCGACATGTAACGAGGGAGTTATGGGCATTTTATTTGCGTAACGCAATTTCGAAAGATTAACGATCAAGATTAGAAAATGACGATCGAATACTTCAACCATGCTTTTGGGATATCAAACAGTCTCCGAATCAAGCTATTCTTCTTTCATTTAAAAGTTTGTCAAGTTACCTTTCCAATGGGCTAAGAATCGTTCAAATCTGACCTTCAATGAGGGAGTTATGAGGGTTTTTGTGGGAACAGAGGATGTCTGAAAAATTCTGGACCATTTACTCTCACCCTATTTTTGGAAGCACAAACGGTCTCAGAATGCAACGATTCTAATGAGAATTGAAAGAGCTCTGACTCACCTTTCCAATGAATCTAAAATTGGCTCAATCTGACATATAACAAAGGAGTTATGGTCATTTTATTTGCGTAATGTGATTTCGAAAGATTAACGATCGAGATTGAAAAATAACGATTGAAGACTTCTACCTTGCTTTTGGGATATCAAACAATCTCCGAATCAAGCGATTCTTTTTTCATTTGAAAGCTTGTCAAGTTACCTTTCCAACGAGTTAAAAATTGTCCAAATACGACCTCTAATGAGGGAGTTATGAGGGTTTTGTGGGAATTGGGGATGTAAGAAAAATTCTAGACCATTTACTCTCACCCACTTTTGGAGGCCCAAATGGTCTCGGAATGCTACGATTCCAGTGGGGATTGAAATATCACTTACTCACCTTTCCAATGATCCTAAAATCGACCCACTCTGACATGTAATGAGGGAGTTATGGGCATTTTATTCATGTAATGCGATTTCGAAATATTAACGATCGAGATTAGAAAATGACGATCGAATACCTCTACCATGCTTTTGGGATATCAAACGGTCTCCGAATCAGGCGATTCCTTTTTCATTTGAAATCTTGTCAAGTTAGCTTTCCAACGAGCTAAGAATCATCCAAATCCGACCTTCAATGAGGGAGTTATGAGGGTTTTCGTGGTAACAAAGGATGTCAGAAAAATTCTGGACCATTTACTCTCACTATACCTTTAGAGGCCTAAACGGTCTCAGAATGCAACGATTCCAGTGGGGATTGAAAGAGCACTGACTCACCTTACCAATTAACCTAAAATCGACCCAATCCAACATATAATGGAGGAGTTATGGGCATTTTATGCGCATTATGTGATTTAAAAAAATTAACGATCAAGACTGAAAAATGACAATTGAAGACTTCTACTGTGCTTTTGGGATATCAAACGGTCTCCGAATCAGGTGATTCTTTTTTCATTTGAAAGCTTGTCAAGTTATGTTTCTAGAGCTAAAAATCGTCCAAATCTGACCTTTAATGAGGGAGTTATAAGGGTTTTAGTGAGAATTGAGGATATCGAAAAAATTCTATATCATTTACTCTCACCTCACTTTTTGAGGCCCTAAGGGTCTCAGAATCCGATGATTCCAGTAGGAATTGAAAGATCACTGGCTCACCTTTCCAATGATCATAAAATCGACCCAATCCGACATATAATGAGGGAGTTATGGGCATTTTATTTGCGTCACGTGATTTCAAAAGATTAGTGATCGATATTAGAAAATGATCATTGAAGACTTCTACAGTGCTTTTGGGATATCAAACGGTCTTCAAATCAGGCGATTCTTTTTTCATTTGAAATCTTGTCAAGTTACCTTTCCAACGAGCTGAGAATCGTCCAAATCCAACCTCCAATGAGGGAGTTATGAAGGTTTTCGTGGGAACAGGGGATGTCTGAAAAATTCTCAATCATTTACTCTCATCCCACTTTTGGAGGCCCAAATGGTCTTAGAAGGTAACAATTCTAGTGGGGATTGAAAGAGCATTGACTCACCTTTCCAATGAACCTAAAATTGACCCAATCCGACATGTAACGAGGGAGTTATGGTCATTTTATTCACGTCTTGCAATTTCGAAAGATTAACGACCGAGATTAGAAAATGATGATTGAAGACTTCTACTGTTCTTTTGGGATATCAAACAGTCTCCGAATCAGGCGGTCTTTTTTCATTTGAAAGCTTGTCAAGTTGCCTTTCCAACGAGCTAAGAATCGTCCAAATCTGACCTTTAATGAGGGAGTTATTAGGGTTTTCGTGGGAATATGGGATGTCAGAAAAATTCTGAATCATTTACTCTCACCCCACTTTCGGAGGCCCAAATGGTCTCAGAATGCAATAATTGCAGTGGGGATTGAAAGATCACTTACTCACCTTTCCAATGTTTCTAAAATCACCCTAATCCGACATATAATGAAGGAGTTATGTGCATTTTATCTGCGTCACCCGATTTCGAAAGATTAACGTTCGAGATTGAAAAATGACGATCGAAGACTTCTACCGTGCTTTTGGGATATCAAACGGTCTCCGAATCAGTCAATTTTTTTTTTCGTTTGAAATCCAACGAGTTAAAAATCGTCCAAATTCGACCTCTAATGAGGGAGTTATGAGGGTTTTCGTGGGGATTGAGGATATTTGATAAATTCTGGACCATTTACTCTCACCCCACTTTTAGAGGCTCAAACGGTCTCAGAATGCAACGATTCCAGTGGGGACTGAAAGATCACTGACCCACCTTTCCAATTATCCTAAAATCGACCTAATCCGTCATATAATGAGGGAATTATGCACATTTTATTTGCATCACGTGATTTCGAAAGATTAGCGATCAAGATTGGAAAATGACGATCAAAGATTTATATCGTGCTTTTGGGATATCAAACGGTCTTCGAATCAAAGGATTCTTTTTTCATTTGAAAGCTTGTTAAGTACCTTTCCAACGAGCTAAGAATCGTCCAAATATGACCTCCAATGAGGGAGTTATGAGAGTTTTTGTGGGAACAGAGGATGTCAGAAAAATTCTGGACCATTAACTCTCACCCCACTTTTGGACACTTAAACGGTCTCAGAATGTGACGATTCCAGTGGGGATTGAATGAGCACTGATTCACATTTCTAATGAACCTAAAATCTACCCAATTCGACATGTAACGAGGGAGTTATGGGCATTTTATTCACGTCACACAATTTTGAAAGATTAATGATCGAGATTGGAAAATGATAATTGAAGACTTCTAACGTACTTTTGGGATATCAAATGGTCTCTGAATCAGGCGATTCTTTTTTCACTAGAAAGCTTGTCAAGTTACCTTTCCAACAATTTAAAAATCGTCCAAATCCAACCTCCAATGAGGGAGTTCTGAGGGTTTTTGTGGGAACGGGATGTGAGAAATTTTGGACCATTTACTCTCAACTTTTAGAAGGCGATTTTGGGATATTAAACGGTCTCCGAATTAGGCGATTCTTTTTTCATTTGAAAGTTTGTTATGTTACCTTTCCAATGAGCTAAGAATCGTCCAAATCTGACATATCATGAGGGAGTAATGTGCAGTTTATTAGTGAGCCGCTGTTTTATTTTTGCGACAGCTAACTGCGACGGCCCATGACCGTTGTTAATCGCCCCCACAGGCTAAGTGCGACGGACCAAGACCGTCGCCAATCGTTTACGTGACTAGGGACGGACCATGAGCGTCGCCAAAGTTTAGATCACCGTCATATTTGCGACAGCCAACTGACCGACCACGTCTGCTGTCTAGAGACGGACCATAACCATCGCCAAAATTTAGACCGTCAATTATTAGCGACGGATTCAGAGTTTAGGGACGGATGCGATCAGTCGTTTATATTTGCGACAGCTAACGGCGACGGTCTGGGACCGTCGCTAATTCTATTAAATAGTGTAATACTACTCAGGTAGATTTCACAATAACACTAGTGGAGCCCAACGAAGATGTTATTATCTAGGCAACATTTATTAGAGATGGGGACTTGTGCGCTATGCAATCTCAACTGCTAAAAGTAAAATTCTTCCGGTTCCATCCGGATATGTTGGGGCGAACTGGAATTCTTGCTCCAAGTTCTCACAAATGACAGCTCTTCTAAAAAAACAGCAAAAGTTATCTGCAACAAATATAGAAACTATGCTAATATAATTTACTTTGACTTAATTGCAAGGGACCCGCATTGACATGTTTCTCTTAACCACCTCGGCTCATGCTAAAAAATTAGCCACATCCATGATTCAGATGGGTTTGACCATGGAAACAGTTGGGAGAGAGATAATGGAAAGGTAAAAAGTGATATTGGTATCAATTCCCTAGTGGGGATGGCTAACACTGAAGCGTATAGTGCCAGTGGGGTGTGTACTAACAAGCTAACCAAAAAAAATGGCTGTTGAGAAAAATAATGAAAAGGTAAAAAGTGATAATGAGGTGGCTTATTGAAAAACTTTTTAAAACAAGTACTGAAATGTAAATGTCATATTAGGCATGTAGTTCCACACGTGTGTACAAGTCAGCTAAAGCACATGACCACCACATGTACTAGCATGGCAAACATTTGGAATATCTATCACATGGACCTCATCATGCAAAAAGATAAAGGTCGTCCACTTAGGTGTAGATGATATTAGAAAGAAGTTCCGAATTTTTTACAACCGTTCGTTTGTTCAGTTAATTTTGATCCACTGACTAATGGAATGACCTGTTTCTTGAGATAGGGAAGCTAACCAATGGAACCTGTTTCTTGAGATGGGAGATCAAAGTAGGGCCCAGTGTGTGGGGCCTGTTGTGGACCTAACCATGTTGTATGTGTCTATCCAGGCTGTCCTCTAATGAGGGCCCACCATATGTATGTGTTTCACCTACGATGAGGAGGCCACCGTACTATATTTGTTTTATCCACACAGTCCATCCATCTTCCAGATCATTTGGTGAACCGATCTTAATCCCAAGTGGACTAAGGTACAGGAAATGGTGAATTTAACACACACCATTGAAATTGAGATGGGGCCCACCATGGTGGTTGATTGCCCCCAAACCCATGTATGACTCATACGAGACCTGAGAGAGGTGAAAACATACATATCAGCTTGATCCTAAAGCTACAGTGGACTCACTGTAAGAAACAATGGTAAATGAATGTCCACTGTTAAAAGCTTCTTAGGGCCCACGTTGAAATTTGTTTGACATCAAACCTGTTCACTATGTCATGTGTGACCTGTATGGAGGGTATACCATTAGAGATTGAAGACCACCGTTGAAACCTGGTGGGGCCTACCATTGCAGCACGTGGGGTCCGCCATGATGTTTTGGGCCACCCCACCCGCCCATTGGGTCACATGAACCTGGCATGGGTGAGCCCCATCTGTAACCTCCCTGGGCAATCATCGTGATGCATATGTTCTACTAACCAGTTGTTTTTCTGGCTTCACATGATGTGTGTAGAAAATCCTCTCCGTCCTTGGGAACATGATTGAGAAAGCAGATTGTCTACTGCTCAGTAGCCAGTAGTTACTGGACGGTGCTCTATGGGCCCCACAATGATGTATGTGTTTTATCCACTCCATTCATCCATTTTTTCAGATCATTTTATGGCCAAAAACCAAAAATTAGGACGATCCAAATCTCATATAGACCACACCATAGGAGACAATAGTGATTGAACACCCACCATTAAAAACTTCTTAGGGCCACAAAATTTTGGTTGTAGTCAGGTCTCTATGACCTAATCAATAGGTTGGATGGAAAATAAACATTACAATGGGCCATAGGAAGTTTTTTATGGTGGGCATTCAATCACCACTATTTTCGTGTGGTGTGGTCCCCTTGAGATTTGGATCTGTCTGGTTTTTGGGCTCATGCCCAAAAATGATATGGAAATGGCATGGATAAAACGCATATATAATGTTGGGGACCATACAACACTGCCCAATAGCCACCTCGCTACTAGTAGCGTCAGTAGGCAATCAGGGTCCCTTGATTGAACCCCTACCTTTGAAAATGCCTAGGCACACTGGACAGTTGGGTCCACCATGATGTATGTGGTTATATAGGTAGCCCACTGGATAGTAGGGTCCATCATGATGTTTGGGTTTATTCAGTCTCGATAGTTTTTTTTTTTTAAGGGCAGGGGTCACCATGATGTAATGTTCTATCCAAGCCGTCCAGCTAGATGATCTATGGTATATTCATGCCATCCATTTGTTCAGCTAGTACTAGAGTAAGTCTGAAAATTGTGGTGAACCCAAGGGTCAAGTGACCAAACCACCTGAGGCTTAGGGCTGGGTGGATGTCCACCTTTGTAGCCTTCCTTAGGCCCATCAGGATGAATGTAGTTCAGATAAGCTGGGTTTTTGGTGGCTTTGTGCAGCTAAGCAACTCCCCACAACAACTCATTCTTCATGTAAAGACAATGAAAAACCAGAGCTTTTTAAAATACAAAATCTATATAAAAGAGAAGTTACCAATAAAGAGAAGTTACCAATAAAAAAACACAGAAAGAAGAAAAAACAAAACTGATAGCCAGATCATCAAGCTTCACGGCATACCATATGTGTGATTAATCCATTCTAATGCACATATGTGCAATTAATCTATATAAAAGAGAGAAGAAAAAACAAACCTGATAGCCAGATTAACAAGCTTCACAACATACCATATGTGCGATTAATCTATTCTAATGCACATATGGTATGTCATTGAGGCTCATTTGCATTAATCTGAAAGTGTAAGAAAGTGCTGCCCATTCAATAATACTACTACATTTTTCTACAACAGTGCCTGTACAAGTGAAATAATAAAGAACAATAAAAAAGGGATGATTCACATTGAGCTAGCCCAGGAAGCAATTTGCAGCAGAAAATGGTCATCAACTCAGATAATAATGGTAATTGGGAACCTAGAATAAAAGCTCTAAGGCAAGCAATTCGATGCTCATATGGAAGATCTCAGTTCTCAAGATCAACAAGATTTGCTAACACCAAAGGCAAATAAGAGACTTGCACTAACTGCTAGGGATTAGCTCTCCTGCCAAAAGCATTAATAAACGACTATGATGGATTTAAGTGAGAATTTTATTTTCAATAATCTTTTCTTCAAGAAATTTATGAAGAGGCTAACTAGGTGGAACATTGCCTAGAGATTGCAGCTGGAAGAACTTTGTACCAATCGACACTTTGAGATCCCCACGACGGCAATTTGTCCATGATCTCAACCATCTGACCAATGGCCTCTAATATGGACTGGAGATCATTTGTACAAACATAGGCAACCAACCATTCAACCCATATATTTGATAGCTCATCATGGATTGCTTATGATTCTAAAAGAATTACTTCTGTTAGGCAATCTTTACCATATGAGTATGGAAAAGGATGACCAAAAAAATTGAATCTAGGTGGATTTTTATAGTGCTCGAAGTGCATTGGAACTTTTCTTGTAGTTCAATATAAAGGAAACGACCAAATTGTTGTTACCTGATCTTTAAATGGCACCAAGGAAAGAAAACAGATAGAACAGTGGAATTTCAGGTGTAGTAAATTAAGAGAACTTCCTGATTAGCAGCATCTTTGGCGTATCTAAATAAAAACCAGCAGGCCTGGAAATTGGTCTGTTCAAGAGTGCCGGAAATTAAAAAATGGACTCTAAGAGAAAATAAGGGCTCAAGGATAAAGTCCTTCAAACAAAAAGTAGATGCCTAATAATCAAAACCATCCAGGTTGCTTCCATTTGAGACATGCCACTCATGGAAACAAAGCTTGGATGCAATACAGAAAAAGTTTCAATTGGCGAAATATCTGATTCAAAAGTCAGGGCCAATCACTCATTCTAGACAAACATTTTGCTGCTTATTCAATGTGAAATCCAACAGTTAGGATTCACCCATTCTGGGATATTTCTTGGGTGTCTCAATTCCAAGTGGGGCGATCAGCTAAATGTTATGGATTGCTGAACCATGGGCCATGCAGCAAGAAATAGTCATGTACTGCTGTGCAGGATATAATTCCTCTATTCTGCATTGGGGGCATGAGCAAGGATCGAATGCACAAGGGGATATAACAGAGCAGAGGCTTACCTAGTTGATCTTTTCATCCGAAGGACCATGAATCCAATGTGCCCTCCAAACAATCGAAGGCGATAGAAGACGTTCTGTCTTCCATCCTGATGATTTTCAGGGTACAACCCATCCACTGTAGGGCCTAAAAAATTGGTCTTCATCCCATACATGTGTAACACATGTCCAAAGATCAAATGCTTGATAAATAATTTAGATATAACTAACAGCATGGATCCTTTCTCTTTCTTAATCATTGCTAAACAGGAAAATAAAGATGGCAATGCAAATGGGAATTCAACTCACATCGGAGTCAATTGGATCATGGGAATTTCTGGAAGCAGCACCCTTATCAGAATAAGCATTTGCCAAGCCAATACAAATGGCGACCAAGCCTGCAAACAAAAAGCAGAACACAAGTAGTAATCTTGATTGCCGCATCCACAAAAGCAAATATGTAGGAAAATAAAATCTCTTTCAGCCCCTTTATGGGCCATTTTTTTTTTTTTGAAAAAAAATCTCTTTCAGCCCCTTTAAGGGCCATTTTTTCTGTAACAGCCATTTTGGCCCTGTAACATGTAATGGTTAGCACATTTACCATTAAGTTACATTCGTTATGTAACTGTTTTAGCATACCTTGATTCCTTCAAATGGAAACAGGTTTGGTGACTTTATTGAGCCCAATTTCGAGAGTGGGTGGTCATAATGAAGAGGTTCCTTAATTCTTATAGCTACTGTTGAAACAGTGGATCATGAAAAGAACTATGATAAATTGTTTCTTTTATTGGCTATTATGATCAATCATTGAGGGTTAAGGGTAGGACTGAAGAGTGTAAGTGTTGAAATTAACATTTACTAGCAAAAGAGACAGAAAACAAATCAATGAAGTCATACCAGATCGACTTAAACAATTATCAACTAGACTGAAAGCTTTTTTTAACATACGTGTCCTCATGGCGTCCGTCTCAAAAACTGGCTTTGCAAGCTGCAAAGAAGAGGTAGAGTAAGCACATGTCTAGGTGATACTTGGTGATGACATTCTTTGCATGGATTTCAAGGTTGAACCAGTTGAAAAAATATGGCTTTTTGCTCAAACATGCAGTAAGTTTTTGCAGCAATTACAAATACAGTGTAAAAGAAACCACAGTTTTTTCTGCTTTCTACTCACACAAGATATCAAGTCAACAGAGTAAACCAGATTAGTAAAAATAGGGGTTGTACAAATCTTACAGCTAACCAGAAGCACTCCTATAAAATCCCAAAAAAAAAAGAGAAATGAGAGATACAAATAAAAATAATAATTGGAAAATGGGCCTTTATAGGCATATCGGTCACCGATTTTTTTATCAGACCATCTCACTCCTGTTTCAGGTAACTGCATTGACCAATAAGGACATAATGTGCTTACATCGGCGGGACAATATGGAATTTTGGAACCCTACCTATAGTTCCTCTTTAGAAATGCTAACTAGATTCCTCCAAATATTACACAGAACAAGCACAACCATTTTTAAAAAATTGGTCGTCTCAGGCATCTATCTAATATAACTCAACATATCTATGGGGAAAAAAACCTTAATTTAACTTTTAATTATGTCTTTTAGCAGCAAGGTATTCAAAATTGGCTATGCAACGGTCATAACCGTCATGCGTTACCAGACCGAAACAGCTGTAATAGCCGTTACAGAAAAATGAGCTATAACAGTCCTGTAACGGCCCCATAACGGACTGTAATGGCCTCATGACGGCCCCATAATAGTCCATAAATATTTTTCCTAAAAAAAGGGTTGTAACAGCTGTTATGGCCCGTACCATAACAGTAACAACAGTGGCCATTATAGCCACCATTACCATTATGGAACACTTTGTTTAACAGTGTATATATTTACTTATATAGTTCTAATGTATCTTTGGTTATGAAAAAGTTTTTCACTTCAAATGCATTTCATAACCAAAATTTCATTTAACCATACATTTTCACAATAACGCCAATATGGGCATGACAAAGTGTCAAAGATGTTCCAAGTTTGGGACTGTCATGCCAACCTTGGAGACATTTGTATGTTCCTCGACATGACACTCCAAGACACAGTATGGACAAAATGTCATGGTGATGACATAAAAATGTGCTTTGTATATGTCTGACACTTTAAGAAAATTTAATTGGATTTAGTAAGCAAGTAGAAAGAGGGAAAGAAAAAGAAAAAACAGAGTGCCTCATGATAGCTTGTGCAAATGTCACATAATAAATCCATGGGTCAATACACGTGCCAACATCACCCATGGGTGAGACACCTGATGTCTATCAAGGGGGTCTAACCATGTAACTGCCCTGGTCCGAAAATCAGGCTGGTCTACTGATAAGAGGCATGTCATAGTCTATGAAACAAATGGACGGCTGAATAATCTTGGCCCAGTTTTTCTAAGCCACCCATCTGTTTAAAACATTGTGGTCATCATTATGAGAGGAGCAGCCAAATACAACACTGGGGGCCATGGAATCATTTTGGCTTGGATTTCTCACGTGTTCCAGGTGGGAACATGTGGGTGGCATGTAGATGAATTGCTGTAACACAAATGGATTAGCAAACCTCATTGCACAGAAATCTCAGGTTTCAGTGAATCATGTAGATGCCCTGGTCCGAAAATCAGGCTGGTCTACTGATAAGAGGCATGTCATAGTCTATGAAACAAATGGACAGCTGAATAATCTTGGCCCAGTTTTTCTAAGCCACCCATCTGTTTAAAACATTGTGGTCATCATTATGAGAGGAGCAGCCAAATACAACACTGGGTGCCATGGAATTACTTTGGCTTGGATTTCTCACGTGTTCCAGGTGGGAACATGTGGGTGGCATGTAGATGAATTGCTGTAACACAAATGGATTAGCAAACCTCATTGCACAGAAATCTCAGGTTTCAGTGAATCATGTAGATGCCCTGGTCCGAAAATCAGGCTGGTCTACTGATAAGAGGCATGTCATAGTCTATGAAACAAATGGACAGCTGAATAATCTTGGCCCAGTTTTTCTAAGCCACCCATCTGTTTAAAACATTGTGGTCATCATTATGAGAGGAGCAGCCAAATACAACACTGGGTGCCATGGAATTACTTTGGCTTGGATTTCTCACGTGTTCCAGGTGGGAACATGTGGGTGGCATGTAGATGAATTGCTGTAACACAAATGGATTAGCAAACCTCATTGCACAGAAATCTCAGGTTTCAGTGAATAAGTGGGGCCTATGGTTCAGTAATCCATCCCATTGGCAAATTTGACCCCACGATGAGGGAAGCATGCCCAAAAAACCCGTAGGTCAGATGATCCTAGCAACCAATTCTGGGTTTTTTTTTCAGTTGGATGTGGGCCTTTGCAGTGTGTGTGTGTGTGCACGCGCGCGCACGTGTGTGTCTATGGTTCAGTAATCTAGCCCATTGGCAAATTTGACACCACGATGAGGGAAGCATGCCCAAAAAACTCGTTGGTCAAATTTGGCTTTTGTTTCTCCATCACCACCTACTGACAGGCCACAGGTTGAAAGGTTAGGAATTGATGTTGTCCTGTTGAGGAGATTTTTAAGGTATGATCCATTCACAATGGGACCCACAAACAGATTATCTGGATCACTGAACCATACTGTGCATATCCTCTGCTCAAGGTTCATATATTATTTGATTACCTACAACCAGTGTTCGAGTTGTCGGTGTCGCTACAAGTTTCGCTCGCTAGAGATAAAGATATAATATCGTTATCGCCGATAACTGGAAATTCAGGAAAAAAGGGAATAACATGAGGAAAACGGTGGAATTTTTCAGTGAAACTTCATGACAAGCCTGAATACACATATTTGCACATTTAGAAATTTAAAAAACAAAAAAAAACGAAAAAATTGCATTACATAACTATAGGGCCCACTATGATGTATGTGCCTTACATCCACACCGTCCATCAAATATGACAGCTCCTTTTAAGGCATGATCAGAAAAATGAACAAGATCCAAATCTTAAGTGGACCATACCACATGAAACAAACCATTGTGATTAAATCACCACCACTGAAAACTTCATGGGGTCCACCGAAATGTTTATTTGCCATCCAATTTATTGATATGGTCACAAAGACATGGATGAAGAGACCACACAAATATCAGCATAATCCAAAACTTTCATGGCCCATGAGAAATTTTATTGGTCGATTACCACTGTTTCCCATATTATGGTCCACCTACTATTAAGATCTGCTTTTTTTATTTGGAGCATGCCCTAAAATGAGTTTTCAAAACAAATAGACGGAGTGGATATAGGGCACATGCATCACAGTGGGCCCCACGGTTAGGGATTCCACCCACCTCAATGGATACATACCCATTAAAGTTGTGCCCGACTTGGGTGCGACCCCAGAACATCAATGTGAGTGGGACGCTGACCGTAGGGCCCACCTTAATGCATGCATTGTATATCCATGCCGTTCATCTGTTTTTCCAGCCTAACTTAGAGTGTGGTCCAATAAATGAAGAAGCAATTTCAAGTGGACCATACCACAACAAACGGTTTGTTGATTATCCAACCTATTGATAAGGCCAAACAGACCTGG
Source organism: Magnolia changhungtana (assembly GCA_030180095.1). NCBI lineage: Eukaryota > Viridiplantae > Streptophyta > Magnoliopsida > Magnoliales > Magnoliaceae > Magnolia > Magnolia changhungtana. Next base: position 119,228 of record JASAUF010000436.1, on the reverse strand, counting down.
ATGAAAGAAAAACAAATATCTATTTGATCTAAAACTTTCGTGGCCCACAATGTTTTTAATAGCCAATAATCATTGTTTCCTATGGTGTGGTCTAGATGAAAATTATATCTGCTTCATTTTTTGGACCATGCCCTAATTTAATATGAAAAAACAGATGGACGGCATGGATATACAATGAATGCATAGATGTCAGCCCTACGATGAGGGTCCCACCCACATCATTGGTTCCGGGTCTCACCCAAGTCTCGCTCTAAAATCGGAGGCGGATTGCATGTGTGCCACACCACCGATCTCTTTGGTGTGTTGGTGAAACTAAGTTCTGTTGGCCCCACCATGATGCATGTGTTATATCCACACCATCCATTCATTTCACAAGATCATTTTAGGGTATTGGCAAAAAAATGAGTCAAATTACAATCTCAAGTGGACCATACCACAAAAAGCAGTGAGGACTGAACATCTACCATTGAAAACTTCTTAGGGGCTTTCAAATTTGGATCTACTTAATATTTTGCATCAGTTCATAAAATGTTTGGTAAAAACTGATGTAGTGTGGATATACAAGAAATGCATCAAGGTGGGCCCCACACATTAAGGGTAACACCTACTAAAGTATTACCGGTGTAACACCTAATCCACTTCCCTTAATAAACGGATTGCGTACTGGGCATATGATACTGTAAATTCTGTGGGGCCCAACATGATTTGGATGTCTTATCCAAACCGTCCATCCTTTTTAGAAGGAAATTTTATGGAAACAGGGCAAGAATTAAACATATCAAAACCCTAGGTGGACCACACCACAGGAAACAATGTGAATTGAATGCCTACCATTGAAACTTCTTCGGGGCCACAAAAATTTTGAATCAAGCTGATATTTGTGTTATCCGTTCATCCTTGCCTTTGTATCCTTATGAAAAGGTTTGATGACAAATAAACAATTGTGGGCCCTAGGAAGGTTTCAACTATAGAAATCACTATTCTCACTATTTCTTGTGGTGTGGTCCACTGGAGCTTTGGATATGCTTCAATTTTGGGTTTAGGCCCTAAAATGAGTTGGAAAAAAGGATGGACGGCTTGGACAAACCACATACATTCAAGGTGGGCCCAAGAGAGTTTACTTGGTATGAAAAAGCATACCGAGTATATCAGTACGCAATTGGCTTCCACCCTTCGAAGCTTAAAAAAATTATCTGCAGGGGAGGGAATTTTGCCGAAGAAGGGGGGTTTTCGAAAGGGGGATTTCATTTACACTGAAAACTCTCCCATCTCAGAAAGGGGAATTTTCGACCGAGGGATTCAAAACCCTAAATCCAACCCAAATCAGGAAGAAATCCCCAAAATCCCGGATTTTTTACCGAAATCATCCGTCTTGTGAAAGTCTTCCAATTAAAAGAAGAAAACGAAAATTTTGAGATTTTTCTTACCTCTATCAAACAGGGAGCTATCAATTGATGTCAGATTCTCTTCTTCCGAGTTCCGATAACCAAGTATTATCGAAATCAAGGAATTTTTTTTTGTCAACTTTTTTCCAATTTTTACATATTTACGCTAGAATACAGTCGATATTTTCGGCGAGAATCCAAATTATCAACAATAACGAAAATTTCGCCGATATTTCGTAGAGAAACGAAACTTTGGGGTTTCAGTGTTGCCAGCGCAGCGACACCGATATTATTGGCGATATTTCGATAATATCGCCACAATTTAAACACTGCCTACAACTAGAGGTAGCCATCAGCAAAATCTTCTTCGATTAATGAAGAAAATGATGTGGATAAAATTACTGACGATGAATTTACCTGGGCATTCTGTCCGTTGGGCCTTGCTGCATGCACTGATGGCGCCAAAGGCAAATTGAGTTCAGCATCCAAATTTGGTTCCTTATCAGGTTGAAGATACGCTGGCATGCCCTCATATTTTGTCTTCGTTCCCATGTCCGCTTCCAAAGCATCAAGCTCTTTGTGATGTTAAAAGAAGAGAATTAGAAACAAAAGAAAGAAAAATTAACATTGTAGAATTCATAGGATTTGGTGACAAACACCAGGAATGAAAAAGAAAATTCCACACAATACAAGCCAATTGAAGAGAGTAAAATCCTAAATGACTGTATCTCATATTACCACCCAAAAGTTCATCCTTGTCAATGTCATCGGGTACACTGTAGCTTCTTCTAAGAGATTCTTGGATTTCGTTGCTCACATCCATCAGATCCATCATCTCATCTTGCATGTTCTACATCATCAAATCCGTCAAAGTAAGGCCCCGTTTGTTAAATCTGAAGTCTAAAGCCTGAATCTGAAGTCTGAATCCTTATCTGAAATCTGAAGCCTGAATCTAAAATCTGAAGTCAAAAAACTTGTTTGGTAATTATGACTGAAGTCTGAAAATTTAGTACTAAATTTGAAACAATATGCTTGTTAACAAACATCTGAAATGTCTGAAATATGTTAATTTGACACATTTGCCCCTATCTCTTGTTTGGAAATATTTTACATTATAAAGAAGTTATTTTTTTATTAAATAAAAATAAAACTATTTTATTTAATTCAAATAAAATATGAAGTACTTGATAAAAAATTAAAATATCATTATTCACAAAAGTGTGCTCATATAGGTTTCCAGCTCAGGAACTTCCTACGAAGACGAGTTATATAGCTGGTGTAGATACGTGTCGTGCGAATACCAGCGCGGACACTCCTCGAGGTACGTACGAACGATTCAAAGGAGATCAAAGTTACATGGGCCCTACAATAATGTATTTATTATATCCACACCGTTCATCAAATTTTTGAGATCATTTTAGAGCATTATCCAAATAATGAATCATATCCAAAACTCAAATGGGCCATACCAAAAATAGCAGCGGCATAATGATTTTTACTATTAAAAAATTCACAGGGCCCACTATAATGTTTATTTTTCATTTAATCTATTCATAAAGTCAAAAATATCTGGATGAAGAGGGAAAAAAAAATTTCATATTGATCCGAAACTTCTGCAACCCCAAAAGGGCTTCTATGGTAGACATTCAATCTCCCACTGCTTTTTGCAGTGTGGTCCAAGTTTATCCTTAGATCTGTCTTATTTTTCAGCTCAAGCCTTACTTCCAGCTCGCAAAATGGATAGACGGTTTGGAAATAACAAATATGTCATGATGGGACTCACGAAACATGATAACGTAGGAGACGGATCGACTACTCCCCTTGGCACCAGCCCCATGGCTGGTGTTCGATGCTCTGTGGGCCCCACCATGATGTATGTGTTTCATCCATTTTAAAGATCATTTTAGGGCTTTATCCCAAAAATGAGAGGGATATAAATCTTAGGTGGACCACACTACAGGAAAACAATAATTATTGGATATCCACCATTAAAATCCTCCCAAGGCCCACTGTACTGTTTATTTGACATCCAATATGTTGATTAGGTCATACATACCCAGATGAAGGGAAAAAACAAACATCAGCTTGATCCAAAACTTTTATGGCACCCAAAAAGTTTTTAATGGTCAACGTTCATTCAACACTGTTGCTTGTAACATGGTCCACTTGAGATTGGGATACACCTCATTTTTGTTCTCATACCATAAAATGACCTATAAAAATATATGGACGGCATGGATGAAACACATACATTATGGTGGGGCCCACAGAGTACCGAACACCAGCCATTGGCTGGTGGCAGGGGGAGTGTTGAGGGTCAAATATTGCATATCAGACCCTAGTTACTGCCAGATTTTACATACACAATAATGTTTAACAGAGTATTTTAATTGTGTTTTGTTGCAGGATGCAATCAGGAGCGTTGACTGGAAACTGACACTAAAAGTATGGATTTGACACTCAGAATTCACCAGAGCAAGGTACGGACTCCATGGGACCAAGATCGACGATTTTACACAGCCGAGATCCGAAAAAATCGAGAAACTAAAGCTCAAGTGGCCCGAAAGTCAGCCAGAATGCAAGATCACAGGTTTCCCACCATCCGTTTGCCTCGAAATTTCATACGTGGCCTGAACGCCATAAGTTAACCGTACATGCCGAATTTCAACCATTAAATCCTGGTGGAAGTGGCTTAACGGACAAATCAGCCCTCAGAATCATGATTCTGGGCCCACCTGCTGTTTGGATGGGCCTCATCTTCGGTCCCTACGTGTTAAATGATCTGACAAAATGGATAGATGGAGCGGATTTCTCGAAAACATCATAGTGGACCCCACGTGAGCATGAGTGTGCATAGTGCACAAGTGCACTCGCCGTGCACGACAACGAAAAATCGGTCAAACGACTCCTTGACCGCGATCATCTTCATCTCCTTCTCTGTTTCAAACAGCGGACGCACCGCGTCCGCTGGTTCCTCTCTGTGGGGCCCACTACTTGATCAAATCACCAATCTGGACCGTCTATTATGCACAGAGGGGGGGTAGTAGCCTCACCTAGGTGTCTTTTCTCAACCATGCGAACTACTGGAAGATCCTGGCCGTCGAAAGCAGGATGGACGGTGGAATAAAAGATCAAGTGGGCCACACTGAAATCAAAGAAATCTCGCCCTTCCTGAACAAGTTTTTGGCGCCGTTGCTGGGGACTGACGGCTACGATTCTCTGAAATTAATTGGATTTAGAGTTAGTTTAAGATTAGGATTTTACTAATTTTAATTTTTAATTTTGTTTTCTATTTTGATTCATAGAACTAACTTATTTTCTATTCTGTAGGTTGTTAAGATAGAACTTCTAATTTGGTAAACTCTTTCTGATTTTCTAGATTTTCTAACTCTTTAAATTTGGTTTACTTCAGAAACTAACGTGTTTTGTTTTGTTTTGCAGGTTTTTAACATAGGAACTTCTACTCTGGTAACATCCTTCTCGCCTCTCTTCTGCTTACCTTCCATAGTGCTGTAGGAATTTTATTTTATTCTAGGATTAGACTCAGAGTTAGGGTTTCACCATGTATATGCACGAGTGGGAACGTCAGTATGCTGAGAAGAATAATCTATATTGGGATGATGATTATGATAGAAATCCACCAATGTCTCAAAACTTTTCTGAAACTATCATCGAGAATCGACCGGAATACAAAGAGCCACCAGTTAAGAAGTCCTTACGCGATCATATACGGGAGAACAATTCCACCCCATGGACCGTACGTGAATGTTGGGGTTATCATAACTATGGGAGTGAGAATTACTATCACCCATCTGAGAAAAAGAAAACAATGCGTGATTATATTATGAGTGATAATAAGTATTACCAACCATCAGATTCTCCCACCTATGATCCGTATGACTATAATCAGTGGAACCATCAAAACTGGGAAGATGAACCAACAACATGTAATGATTATTCTCTTGGATCCCATACCTTTGAGATCCAACCAGAAATGATCCAAGAGAATTCATGTTTTAATCTAGAACAATTCAACCAACATGTTGCGGAAGCGATGAAAGCAATGGAAGCACTGAATTCGCGCCTGGAAAGGATAGAAGAAGCTCGTGCATCCCAACTACAATCCAATCCAGAAATACAATGCCAGGAAAGTGATCCTCACTCGCTTTTGACGAAATCTGGAATTTGGAATGAGGAGTTGGATTCCATTAACGAGCACGTGGTTCAATTTCCCAATGAGCCGATCTCGATGACTGTTCAAAAGAATGGTGGAGATACATGGGTGTCTTTCAAATACAATGATGATGACACACCTCCCTTACTTGACACACATGAATTCAATAATGAGGTAGAGGTGAGTTCATTCGAACCTCAACCGAATTTAGGAATAGATTGTGAGGAAAGCGATCACATCTCAAGTGTGTACTGCACTGAATTGGAAGCTGAGAAGTATTGGGATGAGATTCATGAGAGCACAACCCAAATTCCCCTGGAATCAATCTCAAGTATGGTCCAGGTCAATGCTCAAGAAGCACACGAAGTGATCGGTCATACTGAGCTACTCCACTCACCTAATATGTCTGATTTAAAAGTGGAAGATGAGCTCATTAAAACCGACCCTTCCAACTTCTGTGAGTCATGTTTGGACCACTCTCTTGAATTGAATGATAATGTGATTCAGGAGAAGGACGAGCTGCTCGCTACGACTCTAGAATTTGAAACCACTCAATTAAGACCACCATCTGAGCTGTACACGTCTCGACAGTTCAACGCCTCGATTGAGTAGTTTCAATGAACAAAGTGATCCCATCGATGCTTCCCTATTGATCTTCAATATGTTTGTGCAGGGTGTATCGAGCAAGAGAACATATCTTCATATACTTTTAAGGGCGAGGGAGTCCTTGAGCATCTCATTACAGATTTCCATGAGGAAAATAAGTCACTCTCAGCTGAAATTTTCGACTCTTTTGATAATTGCTGGGCACACTTTTCAAAGTCAAACGATCCCATGTCAAAAGACAAAGTGGATGCCTTGCAAGACAACATCTCGGTAGTTATCACTGACCGAGAGAACCCTTATTTTGAAGCCCCTTCTTCCTCTGATCCTAAACGTCTACCATTAAAGGGGGAGGAGCTGAAAATTGAACCGAAGTTTGACACTTCGAAATGTGTTGAGGCTACATCACTTTTTGCGAAGTTTTCTAAACTTTATCTACTTGTAGTCTCTGATTCACCATGGGATACTAACGTTGAAACGTCTTCATCACAGTGAATCGTACATACTCTGGTTACCTCAAGCAATGCAATGGAAAATTTCTTATGAGGTACATAAGTCTCTCTGGAAAGTCATGCTCCAAGGCACCCAAGCCTTTTGCAAAAAGGGCTTTTGGATGATCTTGTTGAGGAACTTACTGAGAAACTTATCAAGATACTGGCCAGAAGAGGACCTTGCAGCATGATTAGTTAGTTCAATGTTTGTGGGTAACATTACTGCAAACCCTCACGAGACTACAACTCGTCCACTAAGGGCAACCTAGGGGTTTAAAGGCTTGTTGCATGCGCTAAATGCAATCGAGAGCACCTGCGAAAGTGGTATAGGTAGGATTTTATTTCTTGTTATTTTTTGTGTTGCTTTTTCTCTCGTGGAGATCTCCATTGTCTTTTACGATTCGGCCACCTAGGCCATGTTCCTCGAGACTCTTAAACCCTGATTGACGGACCAGATTCTCCATATGGACCATGATTGTGGCCCACAGAAAACAACGGCAACCTCTGCCGCTAAACAGAGCTTACGGCCTCCTTCTCTGATGATCGGTGGACCCCAGGATGATGTTGTATGACAAATCCATGTCGTCTATTGACTTTATGACGAAAAACCCTCCAGTCAGGCCAAGACCTACCTGATTTCTGTGTGGCCCACAGAATTTTACATTGCACCGTCCATCCTGTGTTTTACACGAGAACTTCACACAGTCGCCTGCATGTGACCAGAAGATCACCTAGGTAAGAGTCGTGACCACCCTCCTAGGCACTTGGACGGTTCGGATCATCGAAAATATCGACGAGTGGGGCCCATAATCAGGACCCGGCGCTTGGCAGCGAAAACGCTGTTACTCTTTCGTTTTGCGATAGTTGGTGGGCCCCAGATTGATCTCAAGTGTAAAATCCACTCCGTCCATTGGCTTTAGGCCGAAAAACCGTCCAGGAAGGGCGAGATTTCTTTGATTTCAGTGTGGCCCACTTGATCTTTTATTCCACCGTCCATCCTGCTTTCGACGGCCAGGATCTTCCAGTAGTTCGCATGGTTGAGAAAAGACACCTAGGTGAGGCTACTACCCCCCCTCTGTGCATAATAGACGGTCCAGATTGGTGATTTGATCAAGTAGTGGGCCCCACAGAGAGGAACCAGCGGACGCGGTGCGTCCGCTGTTTGAAACAGAGAAGGAGATGAAGATGATCGCGGTCAAGGAGTCGTTTGACCGATTTTTCGTTGCACTCATGCTCACGTGGGGTCCACTATGATGTTTTCGAGAAATCCGCTCCATCTATCCATTTTGTCAGATCATTTAACCCGTAGGGACCGAAGATGAGGCCCATCCAAACAGCAGGTGGGCCCAGAATCATGATTCTGAGGGCTGATTTGTCCGTTAAGCCACTTCCACTAGGATTTAATGGTTGAAATTCGGCGTGTACGGTTCACTTATGGCGTTCAGGCCACGTATGAAATTTCGAGGCAAACGGATGGTGGGAAACCTGTGATCTTGCATTCTGGCTGACTTTCGGGCCACTTGAGCTTTAGTTTCTCGATTTTTTCGGATCTCGGCTGTGTAAAATCGTCGATCTTGGTCCCATGGAGTCCGTACCTTGCTCTGGTGAATTCTGAGTGTCAAATCCATACTTTTAGTGTCAGTTTCCAGTCAACGCTCCTGATTGCATCCTGCAACAAAACACAATTAAAATACTCTGTTAAACATTATTGTGTATGTAAAATCTGGCAGTAACTAGGGTCTGATATGCAATATTTGACCCTCAACAGGGAGTAGCCAATCCGTTCACATACCAACCAATCCGCTGGACGCGGATTTCTGCGAAAGCCTTTGGCAGGAAGTTCCTGCGCAAGGATGATGGGTGGGGCCCACCACCATGTTTTGTGATTTTTGGTTTGCTTCTATTGTTGTATTGGAAAGAAAGAGCCCTTTTGTATCACATGAGCATTGTTTCATGATTTTTGGAAAATCTACTGGGTGGAAATCCCAAGAATCATGAATTATTTTTTTCCTGGCTTGAGCCAAATGCAACTTAGATTCTCTTTGGCGGTTGAGATCCAAAACTTATCTAGTCCTTTTTCTTTTTGGTCTAACCTTTAGAAAAGTGTGGGTATATGGCCTCTTAATCACGATATTCTAAAAAGACTTAGGCTGTGTTTGTTAACGCTGAATTTTTGTACTTAACGCGGAATAGGGAAAATTTTCTCGTATTTAGTGGTGTTTGTTAATGCGTTATTAACGCGAAGACGAAAGCGCTAAGTGGTTTTTCACTGAATTCTTTCCGTGATAGGAGTCTGCTTAATGGTGAACGCGAATGCGCTCCGTGATTTTTCATTAAACAAAAATTTTTACTTCCTAAAGTACCCTTTTTCAAATAACTCCGACAATTTTTTCTTTTAAATTGTTTGCGAAAAATACAAATTTAACCTTTAACATATGAAACTTTTTTATGCCCCACCATGATTTATGTGTTTGATCCACACCGTCCATCAACTTTTTCAAATCATTTAAGGTGTGAGCTAATAAAAGAAGCAAGTCTAGTGATTAATTGGACCATAAGGTGGGGATTGAACGTCCACCATTAAAAACTTCTTAGGAGCTGGAGAAGTTACAGATCAAGTTAATATTTGTGTTTTCACTTCATCCACATCTACCTGACCTAATGAATAAGTGGATGGTAAAAAACATCACAGTGGCCCTTAGAAAGGCTTCAACGATGGATGTCATTATCACTGCAGCATCCTTTGGTGTGGTTCATTAGAGCTTCAAACCTGCTTCATCTTTAAGATCACGTATTAAAATAAAATGAGAAAAATGATGAACGACTTAGATAAAATACTTACATCATGGTGGGCCCCACAGAGCCCTTCCATGCGGACGGGGGTAGGACGCAATCCACGTTTGTAGCGGATCGGCTGGGGGAGGCGGATTAGATACTGCCAGGTTGAGTAGAGCGTCAGGTTCTGAAGTGACGTCACCAAGTTATATGGGCCCCACTGTGATGTATGTGTTTTATCCACATCGTCAATCCCTTTTGAGATATCATTTTAGGGTATCATCCAAGGAATGAGGCAGATAGAAAGCTGTAGTGGACCTCATCACAGAAAACAGTGGGGAGAGTGATTCCCACAATTGAAACTATCTTAAGGCCCAAAGATAATGTATATTTGAAATCCAACCCGTTCAAAAGTTTAAAAAAGACATGAAAGAAGGAAAACACAAATATCAAGTTGATCTAAAACTTTTGTGGCTTTTAGAAGTTTTTAATGGTGGGCGCCATCGCCCCACTTTTTTTTTCTGTCTTTGGGGTCCACTTTGAGCTTTGGATTTAACTCATACTTTAGATCTTGCCCTAAAATAATCTCTCCAAATGGATGGACGGCGTGGATACAAAACATATATCATGGTGGGCCCAAGAAACTTGGTGACGTTACCTCAGTAGCCGGTCTCGCTACAAAGCCGGTCAGTAGCTAATCCGCGCCCGGGCTGAATTGGGAAGCGGATTGCGACGCGGATTTCCTGCGAAAGCCTTTCGCGGGAAGTTCCTACGCAAGGATGATGGTGGGGCCCACCACCATGTTTGTAGGAAATATACTCCGTTCATCTGTTTGGAGAGATCATTTTAGGACAAGCCACCAAAAATGAGGTGGATCCAAAACTCTATTGGGCCACACCAGAGGAAACAGTGAGGATTCACTGAGAACCATTGAAACATTTTTATGACCATATAAGCTTTTTTTTCAGGTTAATTTTTTGTATTTTCATTTCATCTATGTGGTAATGACCTTATAAACGGTTTGGACGGTATATAAACATCAAGGTGGATCTCAGGAAAGTTTCAATGGTAGGTATTTCTTTTCCCAATTTACCATCTGGTGTGGCCCAATTGAGTTTTGGATCCACCTCATTTTTGGTGGCTTGTCCTAAAATGATCTCTCCAAACAGATGAACGGAGTATATTTCCTACAAACATGGTGGTGGGCCCCACCATCATCCTTGCGTAGGAACTTCCCGCGAAAGGCTTTCGCAGGAAATCCGCGTCGCAATCCGCTTCCCAATTCAGCCCGGGCGCGGATTAGCTACTGACCGGCTTTGTAGCGAGACCGGCTACTGAGGTAACGTCACCAAGTTTCTTGGGCCCACCATGATATATGTTTTGTATCCACGCCGTCCATCCATTTGGAGAGATTATTTTAGGGCAAGATCTAAAGTATGAGTTAAATCCAAAGCTCCAGTGGACCCCAGCACAGAAAAAAGTGGGGGCAGTGACGCCCACCATTAAAAACTTCTAAAAGCCACAAAAGTTTTAGATCAACCTGATATTTGTGTTTTCCTTCTTTCATGTCTTTTTTAAACTTTTGAACAGGTTGGATTTCAAATATACATTATGCTGGGCCTTAAGATAGTTTCAATTGTGGGAATCACTCTCCCCACTGTTTTCTGTGATGAGGTCCACTACAGCTTTCTATCTGCCTCATTCCTTGGATGATACCCTAAAATGATATCTCAAAAGGGATTGACGATGTGGATAAAACACATACATCACAGTGGGGCCCATATAACTTGGTGACGTCACTCGTAACCTGACGCTCTACTCAACCTGGCAGTATCTAATCCGCCTCCCCCAGCCGATCCGCTACAAACGTGGATTGCGTCCTACCCCCGTCCGCATGGAAGGGCTCTGTGGGGCCCACCATGATGTAAGTATTTTATCTAAGTCGTTCATCATTTTTCTCATTTTATTTTAATACGTGATCTTAAAGATGAAGCAGGTTTGAAGCTCTAATGAACCACACCAAAGGATGCTGCAGTGATAATGACATCCATCGTTGAAGCCTTTCTAAGGGCCACTGTGATGTTTTTTTACCATCCACTTATTCATTAGGTCAGGTAGATGTGGATGAAGTGAAAACACAAATATTAACTTGATCTGTAACTTCTCCAGCTCCTAAGAAGTTTTTAATGGTGGACGTTCAATCCCCACCTTATGGTCCAATTAATCACTAGACTTGCTTCTTTTATTAGCTCACACCTTAAATGATTTGAAAAAGTTGATGGACGGTGTGGATCAAACACATAAATCATGGTGGGGCATAAAAAAAGTTTCATATGTTAAAGGTTAAATTTGTATTTCGCAAACAATTTAAAAGAAAAAATTGTCGGAGTTATTTGAAAAAGGGTACTTTAGGAAGTAAAAATTTTTGTTTAATGAAAAATCACGGAGCGCATTCCGCGTTCACCATTAAGCCAGACTCCTATCACGGAAAGAATTCAGTGAAAAACCACTTAGCGCTTTCCGTCTTCCGCGTTAATAACGCATTAACAAACACCACTAAATACAGAAAATTTTCCCTATTCCGCGTTAAGTACAAAAATTCAGCGTTAACAAACACAGCCTAAGTCTTTTTAGAATATCGTGATTAAGAGGCCATATACCCACACTTTTCTAAAGGTTAGACCAAAAAGAAAAAGGACTAGATAAGTTTTGGATCTCAACCGCCAAAGAGAATCTAAGTTGCATTTGGCTCAAGCCAGGAAAAAAATAATTCATGATTCTTGGGATTTCCACCAAGTAGATTTTCCAAAAATCATGAAACAATGCTCATGTGATACAAAAGGGCTCTTTCTTTCCAATACAACAATAGAAGCAAACCAAAAATCACAAAACAGAAAGAATACCTAATTGATTAAAAAATTTCAAAGAAGAAATCACAAATAAAATAAAAATAAAATAAAATACACGATTGAAAGAATATCACAAGCGAATTAGAGCCTATAAAACCCAGATATGGAATTACAAGGCATTACATGATGCTTGATCAAAAGAACCGGCATTTGTTTATGGACACAACAATGGTACAACTCCAACCATGGCTCCATAATCAAAGTTGTTCATCTGGTGGTCTCCATCATGGATTGAATTCTCCTACGCCGTGTAAATTGGTAGCGCACGAGATCAATAGTACAGTTTGCTTGGCTTCCAAATCTTCTCAATCAGGAAGTGGATTGAATTCTCCCATGCCGTGTAAATTGGTATGGTGTACTTCACAATACGATGAAGAAATGACTTACTTTATCTCTCAGCTGAAGTTTCATTTCTGCTCTTTCTGCGGCATTCACTGCTTCCCACTCAGCTACATAAACAACACAAAACATGAGTGGCTTATAACATCATATGGGGTACAGGACATATTCCAGGAAGATTGCAGAAGCCAGAAATTGAGAACTTAGAAGAGGTCTATTCAGTCCCAGTGAACTTCAGAAATGGAAGGGTCGAAGGAAATACCACATGAAATATTTCAAAAGCAAACAAGACTGTTTAGCAATTTACAGCCTTCCTGACATGACTATGAAAGAAAGCCGACTAAAACGTTTACACTCTTCAAAACATAACAGGCTAAAATTTTCAGGATGGACTTAGAAATGCAAGCATCATCAACTGGAAGGTCAAGAATCAAGAGAATCTTTATATGATCTTCGGACATGAAATCTAGGATAGACAATCATACCTCAAGTCAGGCTTCCTTTCGACTTTTGTCTTGTTCAACCTATTCACTATCTCATTCAGGCGCTTCTCTACTCTCATGGTGCGGACCTATACACAAGCATCACAACCAGTTAGAATTAGAAGGCCCTATCTCTTCACACAATGAATTTTTGCTCAGTATGCAGAAAGAAGCAAGCTGCACAATGCAAAATCATTCATGCTAATGGAATCTCAAAGGATTGATACGATAACTACTGATATGATCTAATTCATAAGTTTTTACATAATAGCTTATGTTAGATTACAGGTAGAGTCAGTAGGACCTGTTGAGAAAATTTTCAAGAAAATGAAGAGTATAGTGATTAGACACATTTCTGACTGTGAAAACAATTCCCTGCAGGAAATTTTTTCTTTCATATATGTTTACAAAACATTTTTCTTTTGCCGGCAAAAGGATTTCTCAATAACATCTTAGAAGAAGCAAAAGACTTACAAAATCACTGGAAGAAGCGAAAGACTGATCTGAAATCACTAACTGCTATTCTCGACCACGTAGTGGTCTGCTAATGAATGAGTGAAGAAAAGGGAGAGCGGAGTTTGTCTTTCCACCCAAATCTTCGAAAGAAACTCCGAAATCATTCAAACCCTAGAAAATGATTCTAGGGTTTATCTTCTTTGCAAATGGAATCCTTGAAGGCTCGATAATCTATCTTTCTCTCTTGAATCCAAACCCTGCATCTGCCAAATCCTTGCAGTGGCAGCACCGGTCTGAAATCATGGGTTCCGATGCAGATATGGAGGATTATGGTTTCGAGTACTCTGAGGAGGAACCCGAGGAGCAGGATGTCGATATCGAGAATCAGTACTACAAATCCAAAGGTTTAGTGGAAACTGATCCAGAGGGAGCACTTGCTGGTTTTGCTGAAGTAGTTCGCATGGAACCTGAGAAGGCAGAGTGGGGATTCAAAGAGTTAAAAGAAGACTGTTAAACTCTATTATCGGCTGGGGAAGTACAAAGAGATTATGGACTCTTATAGGCTGACATACATCAAATCAGCTGTAACAAGGAATTACAGTGAAAAGTGTATAAATAACATAATGGATTCTGTTTATGGGTCAGCAAGCCAAAACTTTGGTCTTCTACAAGAGTTCTATCAGACCACGCTGAAGGCCCTTGAGGAAGCAAAGAATGAAAGACTGTGGTTTAAGACAAATCTCAAGCTCTGTAAGATTTGGTTCGACATGGGGGAATATGGGCTGATGAATAAGATATTGAAGGAACTCCACAAATCTTGTCGAAGAGAAGATGGTACAGACGATCAGAAGAAAGGCACCCAACTTTTGGAGGTCTATGCCATTGAGATCCAAATGTACACTGAAACAAAGAATAACAAGAAACTCAAGCAACTGTACCAAAAAGCACTCTCAATAAAATCAGCAATACCCCATCCACGTATCATGGGTATAATTCACGAATGTGGTGGGAAAATGCACATGGCAGAGCGTCAATGGGCAGAGGCAGCCACTGATTTCTTTGAAGCTTTTAAGAACTATGATGAAGCTGGGAATCAACGGCGTATTTAGTGCCTGAAATATTTGGTTCTGGCCAACATGCTAATCGAATCTGAAGCGAACCCTTTTGATGGGCAAGAGGCGAAACCGTATAAAAATGACCTCGAAATCTTAGCAATGACAAATCTGATAGCAGCATATCAAAGAAATGAGATATTGGAGTTTGAGAAAATCTTGAAGAACAACAGAAGAACAATCATGGATGATCCTTTCATCCGAAATTATATTGAGGATCTATTGAAGAATATCAGAACCCAAGTATTACTTAAGCTCATCAAACCATACACAAGGATCCGGATCCCCTTCATATCAAAGGAACTCAACGTGCTGGAGAAAGATCTTGAGTCACTTCTGGTCTCCCTAATTTTGGACAACCGTATCCAAGGTCATATTGAGCAGGTGAATCGGCTGTTGGAGCGCAGCGATAGGTTGAAGGGGATGGAAAAATACGCAGAGATAGACAAATGGAATACTCAGCTTAGGTCCCTCTACCAGACCGTCACCAACAGAGTAGGTGGATGATTCAAGCAGGTAGCAGCTTCCGTCTGTTTTGAGACTGCCATTTTTGCTATATCAGTTGTAATTGAATTGGGGTGGGAAGCTTTCATTGATTCCCGGTTCCCATTTATTATAATGATTATTGCAGAGTTAAGTGAAGTTGTCAATAACAAGAAGGGATTTTCATTATAAGAGAATTTGTGCAGACTTTATGTGCATTTTGAGTACTGTTTTAGCTGCGGCCTCTGTCATTTTGAGTGGTCCTATTGCTGTTTTTGACGGTTTCTTAAAAAAAAAACGAAAAAACAAAAAAGAAGAAAAAAAAAGAATGAGTGAACAAATTGGCAAAAGATGGGGCCTTGTATCAAATTGGCTTTTTTTTTTCCTAAATAATATTCACTCATTCATAAAGAAAAATCTAGAGAATTGTTTATCATGAATCAATTCTCATTCTGCACGTCCTAGGGGAAATGCAAGGGAGCCCTTAAGGAAACCTTATGGAAATATCTTATTTTGTACCATCCATTATTTAGTTGTCTTCAACATATTAACCAGCAATATTAAAAGGAATCAAAATAAGTGAACATAGTTCGCATCTTTTCTAAATTATCAAATAGATATCTACTCCAAACTCTTTTTTTTTTTTTTTTTTTTGGTACTGAACACATGAGGCAATTACGATGTAGAACCAAATAGAGAAGGTAAACAGAGACTCTCTTCCGTTGCATGTGGTCCACATACTAACCTTTAACTTCTCACCACTTGTCAAACATAGAGGCTTCAATTCCATATCAGAACTCGCTTCAACTATTCCACAAGGTAAATGATCCACCTTAACAGAAGTTTCATGAGATTCCTGAAGAAGAGCAAATGGGGCAAAAACCTACACCACTCATTAAATAAGAATAAACACATCCATACACAAAATTCATTTCTGGTACATGAGAGATTCAGGGTTCGGCATTCATTTATGGCATATGGAGAAGCTAGTAGTAGATTTTCATAGCAAGAATTTAAAGCATTCAAAATATATACCTTCTACACCTAAATCAGCTTGCTGGTGTATTGCAATCCTGGTGCTAGTTTTACCATGGCCCTTGCAACGGAAAAATAGTTTAAATAAGTTTTTCCCAAAGAATGATACTAATCACAAGAAGAAAATTAAAATGTTGAATTTTATTACCAAGCCTCACATCCATTACTTTGTCCATTCAAGATGGGACATGAGTGGTAGAACGGATGGATCATCTAGTCCATTCAAGACAATCTTATTTGTCTGACTCGCAGTTCATAAAGAAAAAACAGTCAACAGGCTTGTTTTCAAGTAGGATAATCAACCACTAGAATTGTTTGTCTTACATGGTTTTGTGCAGTCATCCATCTTAGGTGAGTCAAAACAAGATGGATGGCCTAGATTAATTTGCCATGGAACATATTAATAGATATTATTACTATGTATCGGTAGAATATGAAACTTTTTTTGTTAAAAGATCAATAATTGCCAATACCTGAGACTGACTTGGTGTTTGAGAATTTAAGTTTTGCATTTCTATTTGGATTTCGGGGGTCCTGTACTACTGTCAGCAGCATTGGGATCTAGACTTTGTTGTAAAATGAAAAACAATATGAAAAGAAAGAAAAAAAGAAAAAAAAAAAAAAAAAAAAAAAAGAAAGAGACAGATGTTATATTAGGGTTGTATACCTCTACATTTTTGTGACATGGGTAGAGGTAGTAACAAAAGATTTAATATTTGATAGTGTTAGTTAGTTTAAATTTAAGGTCATAAAAGGGCAAATAAAAGGCCTAATTGGACATGGATGGAAGTTGTAACAAAAGATTTAAGCAAATAGATACAATTTAGGAGTGAGGTAATACAAGTTAAAGGTTTCAAACGAACAAGCGATAGTCTTGAAAGGACATGGATGGAGCAAAGGATAGTGCTTGTAAGAATAGAATGGAAATGTGTGCCTCTGGAATTTTGTGAAATTGCCTAAGTACCTTTTTAAGACACTCATCGAATAAACCTGAATAGGATGAAGTGATTGAGAAAGATGTTGCTTGTAAATTTAGAGCATGACGAATAAAGTGTAGATGTGTTCCTCTGAAATTTTGTAAAATTGCCTTATACTAATAAAACTGAAGGAAAAATTATAGAAGATGGGTAGAAGACTGGTCATGACATATGGGGCAAAATGTTGGATAGTTGGGTAATAACAAATTCATAGGATGATCACGATTGTTAAATCAAACAAAATCACATAAGTCATAACCCTGGGTTGATTGCTTATGCCATCGCATGATCGCTTATGCTATCGCTCAAGCTAATAGTTTTTTTTAAAAATTAAAAATTAAAAAATGGTTAATAAAAGAAAAAAAATAAAAAAAATCTAAAACTTTCTTAAAAACTGTCTAATTACTATGTATAGGAACAATCATTATACATGGGTTAAAATATTGGACAGTCACCAAATGACACATTTATACGATGAGAATCGCAAAAATGAGGAACTGAAGATGAATGTGTGGGAAGACGAGGAATGACAAAATTAGGAATGCATGCTTTAAATGAAAGTTAGGAGTTACACCAAAGGTAATGAGATTGAGATGATTTGTCCACGTGCAATGAATATAAGGAACTAAACGGGTTTGAAAGAGTTGATTGGTAGGTCAAAGGCTAAAAAAGGCGGATGTACTAACAAAAGATTCAAGTAAGAATAGTTTAGTTGAGAATTCAACTTGGATGGATTGGAGGGACATAACAAAATTGTAAAGTTTAGATTAGCTGGGATAGTGCTTAGATGACGATGATGATATACATACATACGTCATTCTCATTATCATCATCAAAGCATTTTGTCCTAACTAATTGGGTTAACTACATGAATCCTATGATGCCATGCCACTCCACCAAGGATAATATCTTCAGTTAAATTATCGGCGTTTAAGTCATTTCTTTTTACCACCACGCTCATATGGTAATGTTTATTTTTAAAGACCAACTGAACTAAAAATTAATCCAAATGAAAACTCAAATGAACTACACCACAGAGAACAATTCAGAGGGGGAGCACAACCAAAAACCATATTAGAGGTTTTGTCGAGTCCACCAAGTTGAATTTATTTAAATTAAGCGATCGAGAAAGATATTACGTATAAATTTGGAGCTAGGTGAATATATTAGAGTCGTATACTTCTATAGTTTTGTGAAATTTCTGTCCAAGAAGACAATGAATGACATAACTAAGAACAAATACATTCAACGAAAGTCATGAGTAACACCAATTAGTAATAATATGTGGAAAAGTCGACCAGGAAGAATTTCAAGTGTTAAAAAAAAAAAATAAAGGGCAAAAGTGCAAATAAAACGCCTAAAGGGACATGGGTGGAGGTAGCAACGAAAGATTTAATTTTCGATTGTGGTCGTTAGTTTAAGTTGAAGGTCGTAATAGGGCAAATAAAAGGCCTAATGAGACATGGATGGAACTTGTAACAAAATATTTAAGCACATATATGGCTTCACTGAAGATACAGCGAATAGTAAAAGTTAAAGGTTTTAAATGAGCAAGCGATAGTTTTGAAAGAACATGGATGGAGCGAAGAATATTGCTTATAAGATTTAGAGATGTGTGCCTTTGAAATTCTGTGAAATTGCCTTAAGTACCTATCTAAGCCACTCATCGGATAAACCCGACTACGATGAAGTGATTGAGAAAGATGTTGGTTGGAGATTTAGAGCATTGCAAATAAAGTGTAGATGTGTCCCTCTGAAATTTTATAAAATTGTCTTATACTAATAAAACTGAAAAAGAAATTCTAGATAATGGGTAGAAGACTGGTTATGACATATGAGGCAAAATGTTGGACAATTGAGGACTAACAAATTCATATGATGAGCAGGGTTTTTAAATATATAAAAAAACATATAAGCCATAACCCTGGGTTGATCGCTTATGCTATCGCTCAAGTTGATAGTATGAGAACAGTCATTATACATAGATTAAAATTTTGGATAGTCACCAAACGACATATTCATACGATGAGAATTGCAAAAACGAGGAACCGGAGATAAATGTGTGAGAAGACATAAAATAACAAAATTAGAAATGAATGCCTTAAAATGAAAGTTAAGAGTAACAACAAAGGTAATAAGATTGAGATAATTTGGCCACGTGCAATGAATGTAAGGAACTAAACGGGTTTGAAGAAGTTGATTGGTAGGTTGAAGGCTAAAAAAGGTAGATGTTCTAACAGAAGATTTAAGAAAAAATATTTTAGTTGAGAATACAACCTTAATGGATTTGAGGGACATAACAGAATGTAAAGCTTAGATTAGCTGGGATAGTGCTTAGATGACGATGATGATATACATACATACATCATTCTCATCCTCATTATCATCATCAAAGCATTTTATCTCAACTAATCGGGTCAACTACATGAATCCTATTATGCCACGCCACTCCACCAAAGACCATATCTTCAGTTAAACTATCGGGGTTCAAGTCATTTCTTTCTATCCATGCTCACAAGGTAATAGTTTTTTTTTTTAATTTTTTAATTTATTTTTAAAGACCCTTAGAACTAAAAATTAATCTAAATGAACCACACCACAGAGAATAATTGAGAAGGGGAGAACAGTTTAAAACTATATTAGATGTTTTGTCGAGTCCACCAAGTTGAATGTAGCCAAATTAAGCGATCGTGAAAGGTATTACGTATAAATTTAGAGTAAGGTGAATACAGTAGAGTTTTATACCTCGATAATTTTGTGATATTTTTGTCTAAGAAGACAAGGAATGACATAACTACGAACAAATACATTCAACGAATGTCATGAGTAACACCAATGAGTAATAATATGAAGTGAAGTCGACCAGGATGATTTTCAAGTGTAGAAAAAAAATAAAAGGTAAAACTGCAAATAAAAGGCCTAAAGGGACATTAGTGGAGGTAGTAACAAAAGATTTAATCTTTGGTAGTGTTAGTTGGTTTAATTAGAAGGTCGTAAAAGTGAAAATAAAAGGCCTAATGGGACATGGGTAGAAGTAGTAATAAAAGATTTAAGCACATGTATAGCTTGACTGAAGATACAGTTTAGGAGTGACTTAGTAGAAGTTAAAAGTTTTAAACGAGCAAGTGATAATCTTGAAAGGACATGGATAGAGCGAAGGATATTACTTGTAAGATTTAGAGCATGTTGAATAAATTCGATATGTGTGCCTCTGGAATTTTGTAAAATTGTCTTGGGTTCCTTTTTAAGTCACTCATCAGATAAACCTGACTAGGATGAAGTAATTGAGAAAGATGTTACTTGTAGATTTAGGGCATGGCGAGTAAAGTGTAGATGTGTTCCTCTGAAATTTTGTAAAATTGCCTTATACTAATAAAACTGAAAGAGAAATTCTATATAATGGATAGTAGACTAGTCATGACATATGGGGCAAAATGTTGGACAGTTGAGGAATAACAAATTCATAGGATGGGCAAGGTTGTTAAATCAAATAAAATCATATAAGCCATAACTGTGGGTTAATCGCTTATGCCATCGCATGATCGCTTATGCGATCGCTCAAGCTGATGGTTTTATATATATATATATATATATATATATATATATAATTAAAAATTGAAAAAATGGTTAATAGGGAGAAAAAAATAAAAAATAAATCTAGAACTTTTTAAAAACTGTCTAATTACTATGTATAGGAACAGTCCTGATACATGCGTTAAAATTTTGGACATTCACCAAACGACATATTCATATGATGCATTGCAAAAAATGAGAAACCGGATATGAATGTGTGGGAAGATAAGGAATGACAAAATTAGGAATGAATGCTCTAAATGAAAGTTAGGATGAACATTAAAGGTAATAAGAGACGATTTGGCCACGTGTAATAAAGACAAGGGACTAAATGGGTTTCAAGGAATTGATTGGTAAGTTAAAGGATAAAAAGGCTGGATGTACTAACAGAAGATTTAAACAAGAACAATTTAGTTAAGAATACAACATGAATGGATTGGACGTGCATAACAGAATTATAAAGCTTAGATTAGCTGGGATAGCACTTCGATGACGATGATGATATACATACATACGTCATCCTCATCCTCATTGTCATCATCAAAGCATTTAGTCCCAATTAATTGGGTTAACTACATGAATCATATGATGCCAAGGCACTTTGCCAAAGACCATATCTTTAGTTAAATTATCGATGTTTAGGTCAATTCTTTCAACCACCACGCTCACATGGTAATGTTTATTTTTAAAGACCCACTGAACTAAAAATTAATCCAAATGAAAAGTCAAATGAACAACACCACAGAGAACAATTGAGAGGGGGAGCACAATCAAAAACCATATTAGAGGTTTTGTCGAGTCCACCAAGTTAAATTTATTCAAATTAAGCGATATAGAAAGATATTACGTATAAATTTAAAGCTAGGTGAATGTATTAGAGTTGTATACCTCTATAGTTTTGTGAAATTTCTATCCGAGAAGACAATGAATGACATAACTAAAAACAAATACATTCAACGAAAGTCATGAGTAATACCAATGAGTAATAATATGTGGAAAAGTCGACCAGGATGAATTTCATGTGATAAAAAAAAAAGGGCAAAAGTGCAAATAAAAGGTCTAAAGAGACATGGGTGGAGGTAGTAACAAAAGATTTAATCTTCGATTGCGGTCATTGGTTTAAGTCGAAGGTCGTAATAGGGCAAATAAAAGGCCTAATGGGACATGGATGGAAGTTGTAACAAAATATTTAAGCACATATATGGCTTAACTGAAGATACAGTATATGAGCGAATAGTAAAAGTTAAAGGTTTTAAACGAGCAAGCGATAGTCTTGAAAGGACATAGATGGAGCGAAGGATATTGCTTAAAAGATTTAGAGCATGTGAATAAAGTCGAGATGTGTGCCTTTGGAATTTTGTGAAATTGACTTAAGTACCTATCTAAGCCACTCATCGGATAAACCCGACTAGGATGAAGTGATTAAGAAAGATGTTGGTTGTAGATTTAGAGCACCGCGAATAAAGTGTAGATGTGTCCATCTGAAATTTTGTAAAATTGTCTTATACAAATAAAACTGAAAGAGAAATTCTATATGATGGGTAGTAGACTGGTCATGACATATGGGGTAAAATGTTAGACAGTTGAGGAATAAAAAATTCATAAAATGGGCAAGGTCGTTAAATCAAATAAAATCATATAAGCCATAACCATGGGTTAATCGCTTATGCCATCGAATGATCGCTTATGCGATCGCTCAAGCTGATGGTTTTTTTTTTTTTTTTTTTAAAAGAAAAAAAATAATAAAAAATCAAAAAAATGGTTAATAGGGAGGAAAAAGTAAAAAACAAATCTAAAACTTTTAAAAAACTGTCTAATTACTATGTATAGGATCAGTCATGATACATGCGTTAAAATTTTGGACATTCACCAAACGACAAAGAATGACAAAATTAGGAATGAATGCTCTAAATGAAAGTTAGGATAAACATTAAAAGTAATAAGATAGAGACGATTTGGCCACATGTAATGAAGATAAGGGACTAAATGGGTTTCAAAGAATTGACTGGTAATTTAAAAGTTAGGGTGGATGTACTAACAGAAGATTTAAACAAGAATAATTTAGTTGAGAATACAACATGAATGGATTGGACAGACATAATAGAATTATAAAGCTTAGACTAGTTGGGATAACGCTTTGATGAAGATGGTAATATACATACATACGTCATCCTGATCCTCATTATCATCATCAAAGTATTTTGTCCCAACTAATTCATAGGATGAGCAAGGTTTTTAAATCAAACAAAATCATATAAGCCATAATCCTGGGTTGATTGCTTATGCCATCGCATGATCGCTTATGCTATCGCTTAAGTTGCTAGGTTTTTTTTTTTTTTTTTGAAAAATGGTTAATAAAGGAAAAAATAAAAATAAAAATCGAAACTTTTTGAAAGCTGTTTGATTATAATGTATGAGAACAGTCATACATAGATTAAAATTTGGACAGTCTCCAAACGACATATTCATACGATGAGCATCAAGGTGTTCCGTATCGGTATCGGTTGGGGTAACAGTGCCCTCCGAAACTGATACGGATACGGGGGCGTAACGGTGATAGGGGGTGTAACGGCCCGTAACGGCGCAAATTTTTTTTTTTGCCAAAAAAATATGAAAAATATGGATTAAATCCGGAATATTCTAAGCATTCCAAATATGCATTCATTTATAAATTGGAACATGTTTATGGTAGTGTAACGGCCCACTCTTTGGTGAGAAGTTGTATCGGACTGTCTGATGAATTTATGAACCAGATAACCTGAATTTGACTACAAAATTCATATATTTAATTTTATAAATATCTAATTTATATACTTAATAATTTGATATAATTTCTCACAATAGTTCTTTTAAAAAATGAAATTAAATTTCGGTAGATCGCGTTGCCAATTTGGGGCTGACTTGGAGGACCAATCTATGCCCCAAATTAGCCTCAAATTCATGCAATTTATTGGCATTATCCCACTTGTGAATTGGTAGACATTTATTGAATAGTGAATCATTAAAAAAAAAAAAAATCAAAAGGCCCTATTTTAAAAAATAAGCGTCCACAAATTAACAATTAAAACTATTCAAATAATTTAATTTTGGCATTTTGAGTTAGCAATTGTAGTCTATAATTTAATTGGTAAATTTTAAGTTAATACATGTCTCGTGTACAATTTTTTAAGGGCCCGAATTATTGTGAAGTGTAGCACACGAGTGTCAAAGTTTTTTGGACCCCACTCGTGATGAATGTGTTATATCCACACCGTCCATTTTGCCAAATAATTTTAGGGCATAAGCCCAAAAATGAGGCAGATCCAAAGCTCAAGTGGACCGCACCATAAGAAACAATAATAATTAAACATCTATCATTAAAAAATTATCAGAGCTACAAAAGTTTTAGATCAAGCTGGCATGTGTGTTTTCCCTTCATCCACGTTAGTGTGACCCTATTAACAGGTTAGATGGAAAATAAATATTACAGTGGACCCAAAGAAATTTTTAATGGTGAGCATTTTATAACCACTGTTTCCTATGCTGTGGTCCACCTGAGATTTGGATCTCACTGATTTTTTGAATCATTGCCTAAAATGATGTGGCAAAATGGATGGACGGCATGGATAAAATACATACAGTATGGTGGGGCCCATATGGCATGCCTACATTTTATTAAATGTTTCAGCGTGATGCGTAACCGTACCAGTCCACTCGTTTTACGAAAGCAAGTCCCGTGAGTCTGATCATGAGGTATATATTATATCTAAACCGTCCATTCATTTGATGAGCTCGTCTTAAGGCTTGACACTAAAAATAATACAGATCTAATTATCAAGTGGACCACAATGTAAAAAGAAGCAGGGTATTGAACGTCTACCATTGAAATCCTTTTTGTGATCACAAAAGTTTTGGATCAATGTGAAATTTGTTTTTCCTCTTCATTCAGGTCTTTTTGACCTTTTGAACAGATTGGATGGAAAATAAACGTTACGGTGGGCCTATGAATTTTTTAACGGTGAAAATCATCATCTCACTGCTATTTTTGGTGTGGTCCAGATGATCTTTGGATACGATTAATTTTTTGGCTAATGCTCTGAAATGATATTTAAAAATAGATAAACGGTGTAGATATAATAAATACATCACTGTGGAGCCCACGTAACTTTGATCTACTTTGAACCGTTCGTACAACTCGGAGCTCGAGGACTGTTAGCGCTCATCTTAGCGTGACATATACCTCCAGCTGGTGCGCGGTACACCTCCGAAATAAAAAAAAAAAAAACAAAAGGAGAGAGGGAAACCGAAAAGAAAGAAGAGGGAAAGAAGAAAGAAGAAAAAAGAGGGAAAGAAGAGAGAGAGAAGAAGAAGAAGAAGAAGAAGAGAAGCAAGAAGAAGAAATGACGCCATGTATTACGTTAGCAAATATGAAATGCAGCTTCCCGAGAAGAAGAAAAAGAGGAAGAAGAAGAAGAAGAAGAAAAGAAAAAAAAAGGTTAGTATTTGTTTGTTTTTTTTTTCCCTATTTTTTAAGGCCCGTAACAGCCGTTACGGGTCAGTAACGGCCGTTACTCCCGTAACGGCCGTTACGTGTACAAAAAAGGGACTCGGCCGATATGACCCCGTATCGCATAATGGGTACCACCGTTACCATTACGTATCGGCCGTTACGGCCGATACGTAACCGTTTTGGGACAACCTGATGAGCATCGCAAAAATGAGGAACCGGAGATAAATGTGTGGGAAGACATGGAATAACAAAATTAGGAATGAATGTCTTAAATGAAAGTTAAGAGTAACAGCAAAAGAAATAAGATTAAGATAATTTGGATACGTGCAATGAAAATAAGGAACTAAACGGGTTTGAAGGAATTGACTGGTAGGTTGAAGGCTAAAAAGGTTGGATGTACTAACAGAAGATTTAAGAAAAATATTTTAGTTGAGAATACAACCTTAATGGATTTGAGGGACATAACAGAATTTTAAAGCTCAGATTAGCTGGGATAGTGCTTAGATGACGAGGATGATATACATACATACGCCATCTTCATCCTCATTATCATCAATAAATCATTTTGTCCCAACTAATCGGGTCAACTACACGAATCCTATTATGCCATGCCACTTCGCCAAGGACCATATCTTCAATTAAACTATCGACGTTCAAGTCATTTCTTTCTATCCACGCTCACAAGGTAATAGTGTTTTTTTTTTTTGGTAGACCCTCAGAACAAAAAATTTATCTAAATGAACCACACCACTTAGAACTATTGATTAGGGGTGAACAGTCTAAAACCATATTAGATGTTTTGTCGAGTCCACCAAGTTGAATGTAGCCAAGTTAGGCGATCGTGAAAGGTATTACGTATAAATTTAGAGTACGGTGAATACAGTAGAGTTTTATCCCTAGATAGTTTTTTGATATTTTTGTCCAAGAAGACAAGGAATGACATAACTAAGAACAAATACATTCAATGAATGTCATGAGTAACATAAATGAGTAATAATATGAAGTGAAGTTGACCAGGATGATTTTCAAGTGTAGAAAAAAATAAAGGGCAAAACTGCAAATAAAAGGCCTAAAGGGACATTAGTGGAGGTAGTAACAAAAGATTTAATCTTTGATAGTGTTAGTTGGTTTAATTAGAAAGTCGTAAAAGCGAAAATAAAAGGCCTAATGGGACATGGGTAGAAGTTGTAACAAAATATTTAAGCACATGTATGGCTTAACTAAAGATATAGTTTAGGAGTGACTTAGTACAAGTTAAAAGTTTTAAACGAGCAAAAGATAATCTTGAAGGGACATTGATAGAGCGAAGGATATTACTTGTAAGATTCAGAGCATGTTGAATAAATTCGAAATGTGCGCCTCCGAAATTTTGTAAAATTGCCTTGGGTTCCTTTTTAAGCCACTCATTGGATAAACCCGACTAGGATGAAGTGATTGATAAAGATGTTGCTTGTAGATTTTGGGCATGGTGAGTAAAGTGTAGATGTGTTCCTCTGAAATTTTGTAAAATTGCCTTATACTAATAAAACTAAAAGAGAAATTCTATATGATGGGTAGTAAACTGGTCATAACATATGGGGCAAAATGTTGGACAGTTGAGGAACAACAAATTCATTGGATGGGCAAGGTTGTTAAGTCAAATAAAATCATATAAGCCATAATCGTGGGTTAATGGCTTATGCAATCGCAAAATTGCTTATGCGATCACTCAAGCTGATTTTATTTTTATTTTTTTTATTTTTTAAGGAAAAAATTTAAAAATCGAAAAAATGGTTAATAGGGAGAAAAAAGTAAAAAATAAATCTAAAACTTTTTAAAAACTGTCTAATTACTATGTATAGGAATAGTCATGACACATGCATTAAAATTTTGGACATTCACCAAACTACATAATCATACGATGAGCATTGCAAAAATGAGAAATCGGATATGAATGTGTGGGAAGACAAGGAATGACAAAATCAGGAATGAATGCTCGAAATGAAAGTTAGGATAAACATTAAAGGTAATAAGACTGAGCCGATTTGGCCACGTGCAATGAAGATAAGGGACAAAATGGGTTTCAAGGAATTGATTGGTAAGTTAAAGGGTAAAAAGGGTGGATGTACTAACAGAAGATTAAAACAAGAAAAATTTAGCTGAGAATACAACATGAGTGGATTGGATGGACATAACAGAATTATAAAGCTTGGATTAGCTGGGATAGCGCTTCAATGACGATGATGATATACATACATACATCATCCTCATCCTCATTATCATCATCAAAGAATTTAATCCCAACTGATTGGGTCAACTACTTGAATCCTATGATGCCATGCCACTCCACCAAGGACCATCTCTTTAGTTAAATTATCGACGTTTAGATCATTTCTTTCTACCACCACGCTCACATGGTAATGTTTATTTTTAAAGACCCACTGAACTAAAAAGTAATCCAAATGAAAACTCAAATGAACTACTCCATAGAGAACAATTGAGAGGGGGAGCACAACCAAAAACCATATTAGAGGTTTTGTCGAGTCCACCAAGTTGAATTTATTCAAATTAAGCGATCGAGAAAGATATTACGTACAAATTTAGAGCTAGGTGAATGTATTAGAGTTGAATACCTCTATAGTTTTGTGAAATTTTTGTCCATGAAGATAATGAATGACATAATTAAGAACAAATACATTCAACGAAAGTCATGAGTAACACCAATGAGTAATAATATGTGGAAAAGTCGATCAGGTTAAATTTCAAGTGTAAAAAAAAGGAGGGGCAAAAGTGTAAATAAAAGGTCTAAAGGGACATGGGTGGAGGTCATAAGAAAAGATTTAATCTTCGATTGTAGTCATTGGTTTAAGTTGAAGGTCATAATAGGGCAAATAAAAGGCCTAATGGGACATGGATGGAACTTGTAACAAAATATTTAAGCACATATATGGCTTAATTGAAGATACAGTATAGGAGCGAACAGTAAAAGTTAAAGGTTTTAAATGAGCAAGCGATAGTCTTGAAAAGACATAGATGGAGCGAAGGATATTGCTTATAAGATTTAGAGATGTGTGCCTTTGGAATTTTGTGAAATTGCCTAAGTACCTATCTAAGCCACTCATCGGATAAACCCAACTAGGATGAAGTGATTGAGAAAGATGTTGGTTGCAGATTTAGAGCATTGCGAATAAAGTGTAGAAGTGTCCCTCTGAAATTTTGTAAAATTGTCTTATACCAAAAAAAAACTGAAAAAGAAATTCTAGATGATGGGTAGAAGATTGGTCATGACATATGGGGCAAAATGTTGGACAGTTGAGGACTAACAAATTCATAGGATGAGCAAGGTAGTTAAATCAAACAAAATCATATAAGCCATAATCTTGGGTTGATCGCTTATGCCATCGCATGATCGCTTATGTTATCGCTTAAGTTGATAGTTTTTTTTTTAAAATAAAAATTGAAAAAATGGTTAATAAAAGAAAAACAAAATATAAAAATCTAAACTTTTTGAAAACTGTTTGATTATAATGTATAAGAACAATCATACATAGATTAAAATTTTGGACAGTCACCAAACGACATATTCATACGATGAGCATCGCAAAAATGAGGAACCGGAGATAAATGCGTAGGAAGACATGGAATAACAAAATTAGGAATGAATGCCTTAAATGAAAGTTAAGAGTAACAACAAAAGAAATAAGATTGAGATAATTTGGCTACGTGCAATGAATATAAGGAACTGAACGGGTTTGAAGGAATTGATTGGTAGGTTGAATGCTAAAAAGGGTGGATGTACTAACAGAAGATTTAAGAAAAAATATTTTAGTTGAGAATACAACCTTAATGGATTTGAGGGACATAATAGAATTGTAAAGCTCAGATTAGCTGGGATGATGCTTAGATGTCGATGATGATATACATACATACGCCATCCTCATCCTCATTATCATCATCAAAGCATTTTGTCCGAACTAATCGGGTCAACTACATGAATCCTATTATGCCATGCCACTCCGCCAAGGACCATATCTTCAGTTAAACTATCGGCGTTCAAGTCATTTCTTTCTATCCACGCTCACGAGGTAATAGTTTTTTTTTTTTGTGACCCTTAGAACTGAAAATTAATCTAAATGAACCACACCACAGAGAACGATTGAGAAGGGGAGAACAATCTAAAACCATATTAGATGTTTTGTCGAGTCCACCAAGTTGAATGTAGCTAAATTTAGTGATCGTGAAAGATATTACATATAAATTTAGAGTAAGGTGAATACAGTAGAGTTTTATCCCTCGATAGTTTGTGATATTTTTGTCCAAGAAGACAAGGAATGACATAACTAAGAACAAATATATTCAACGATTGTCATGAGTAACACTAATGAGTAATAATATGAAGTGAAGTCGACCAGGATGATTTTCAAGTGTAGAAAAAAATAAAGGGCAAAACTGCAAATAAAAGGCCTAAAGGGACATTAGTGGAGGTAGTGACAAAAGATTTAATCTTTGATAGTGTTAGTTGGTTTAATTAGTAAGTCGTAAAAGCAAAAATAAAAGGCCTAATGGGACATGGTTAGAAGTTGTAACAAAATATTTAAGCACATGTATGGCTTAACTGAAGATACAGTTTAGGAGTGACTTAGTACAAGTTAAAAGTTTTAAACGAGCAAGCAATAATCTTGAAAGGACATGGATAGAGCGAAGGATATTAATTGTAAGATTCAGATAATGTTGAATAAATTCGAGATGTGCGCCTCTGGAATTTTGAAAATTTGCCTTGGGTTCCTTTTCAAGCCACTCATTGGATAAACCCGACTATGATGAAGTGATTGATAAAGATGTTGCTTGTAGATTTTGGGCATGGCGAGTAAAATGTAGATGTGTTCCTCTGAAATTTTGTAAAATTGCCTTATACTAATAAAACTGAAAGAGAAATTCTATATGATGGGTAGTAAACTGGTCATGACATATGGGGCAAAATGTTGGACAGTTAAGGAATAACAAATTCATAGGACGGGAAAGGTTGTTAAATCAAATAAAATCATATAAGCCATAATCGTGGGTTAATCGCTTATGCCATCGCAAGATTGTTTATGCGATCACTCAAGCTGATTTTTATTTTTTTTATTTAAAGAAAAAAATTTTAAAATCGAAAAAATGATTAATAGGGAGAAAAAAGTAAAAAATAAATCTAAAACTTTTTAAAAACTGTCTAATTACTATGTAGGAACAGTCATGATACATGCGTTAAAATTTTGGACATTCACCAAACGACATATTCATACAATGAGCATTGCAAAAATGAGAAACCGGATATGAATGTGTGGGAAGACAAGGAATGACAAAATCAGGAATGAATGCTCTAAATGAAAGTTAAGATAAACATTAAAGGTAATAAGATTGAGACGATTTAGCCACGTGCAATGAAGATAAGGGACTAAATGGGTTTTAAGGAATTGATTGGTAAGTTAAAGGGTAAAAATGGTGAATATACTAATAGAAGATTTAAACAAAAACAATTTAGCTGAGAAAACAACATGAATGGATTGGACGGACATAACAGAATTATAAAGCTTCGATTAGCTAGGATAACGCTTCTATAACGATGATGATATACATACATACATCATCCTCATCCTCATTATCAAAATCAAAGCATTTAGTCCCAACTGATTTGGTCAACTACTTGAATCCTATGATGCCATGCCACTCCACCAAGGACCATATCTTCAGTTAAATTATCAGCGTTTAGGTCATTTCTTTCTACCACCACGCTCACATGGTATTGTTTATTTGTAAAGACCCACTGAACTAAAAAGTAATCTAAATGAAAACTCAAATGAACTACACCACAAAGAACAATTGAGAGGGGGAGTGCAACCAAAAACCATATTAGAGGTTTTGTCGAGTCCACCAAGTTGAATTTATTCAAATTAAGTGATCGATAAAGATATTACGTATAAATTTAGAGCTAGGTGAATGTATTAGAGTTGTATACCTCTATAGTTTTGTGAAATTTCTGTCCGTGAAGACAACGAATGACATAATTAAGAGCAAATACATTCAACGAAAGTCATGAGTAATACCAATGAGTAATAATATGTGGACAAGTCGATCAGAATGAATTTCAAGTGTAAAGAAAAATAAAGGGCAAAAGTGCAAATAAAAGGTCTAAAGGGACAAGGGCGGAGGTAGTAAGAAAAGATTTAATCTTCGATTGTAGTTATTGGTTTAAGTTGAAGGTCATAATAGGGCAAATAAAAGGCCTAATGGGACATGGATGGAAGTTGTAACAAAATATTTAAGCACATATATGGCTTAACTGAAGATACAGTATAGGAGTGAATAGTAAAAGTTAAAGGTTTTAAATGAGCAAGCGATAGTCTTGAAAGGACATGGATGGAGCGAAGGATATTGCTTATAAGATTTAGAGATGTGTGCCTTTGGAATTTTGTGAAATTGCCTAAGTACCTATCTAAGCCACACATCGGATAAACCCGACTAGGATGAAGTGATTGAGAAAGATGTTGGTTGCAGATTTAGAGCATTGCGAATAAAGTGTAGATGTGTCCCTATGAAATTTTATAAAATTGTCTTATATTAATAAAACTGAAAAAGAAAATCTAGATGATGGGTAGAAGATTGGTCATGACATATGGGGCAAAATGTTGGACAGTTGAGGACTAACAAATTCATAGGATGAGCAAGGTTTTTAAATCAAACAAAATCATATAAGCCATAATCCTGGGTTGATTGCTTATACCATTGCATGATCGCGTATGCTATCGCTTAAGTCAATAGTTTTTTTTTAAAAATAAAAATTGAAAAAATGGTTAATAAAGGAAAAAATAAAAATAGAAATCTAATCTTTTTGAAAACTGTTTGATGATAATGTATGAGAACAGTCATATATAGATTAAAATTTTGGACAATCACCAAACGACATATTCATACGATGAGCATCGCAAAAATGAGAAACCGAAGATAAATGTGTAGGAAGACATGGAATAACAAAATTAGGAATGAATGCCTTAAATGAAAGTTAAGAGTAACTACAAAAGAAATAAGATTGAGATAATTTGGCTACGTGCAATGAATATAAGGAACTAAATGGGTTTGAAAGAATTGATTGGTAGGTTAAAGGCTAAAAAGGGTGGATGTACTAACAGAAGATTTAAGAAAAAATATTTTAGTTGAGAATACAACCTTAATGGATTTGAGGGACATAACAGAATTGTAAAGCTCAGATTAGCTGGGATGGTGCTTAGATGGCGATGATGATATACATACGTACGCCATCCTCATCATCATCATCAAAGCATTTTATCCGAACTAATCGGGTCAACTACAAGAATCCTATTATGCCATGCCACTCCGCCAAGGACCATATCTTCAGTAAACTATCGGCCGTTCAAGTCATTTCTTTCTATCCACGCTCATGAGGTAATAGTTTTTTTTTTTAAAAACCCTTGGAACTAAAAATTAATCTAAATGAACCACACCACAGAGAACAATTGAGAAGGGGAGAACAGTCTAAAACCATATTAGATTTTTTGTCGAGTCCACCAAGTTAAATGTAGCCAAATTAAGCGATCGTGAAAGGTATTACGTATAAATTTATAGTGACATAACTAAGAACAAATACATTCAATGAATGTCATGAGTAACACCAATGAGTAATAATATGAAGTGAAGTTGACCAGGATGATTTTCAAGTGTAGAAAAAAATAAAGGGCAAAACTGCAACTAAAAGGCCTAAAGGGACATTAGTGGAGGTAGTAACAAAAGATTTAATCTTTGATAGTGTTAGTTAGTTTAATTAGAAAGTCGTAAAAGCGAAAATAAAAGGCCTAATGGAACATGGGAAGAAGTTGTAACAAAAGATTTAAGCACATGTATGGCTTAACTAAAGATACAGTTTAGAAGTAACTTAGTACAAGTTAAAAGTTTTAAACGAGAAAGCGATAATCTTTAAAGGACGTGGATAGAGCGAAGGATATTACTTGTAAGATTCAGAGCATGTTGAATAAATTCGAGATGTGCGCCTCTGGAATTTTGAAAATTTGTCTTGGGTTCCTTTTTAAGTCACTCATTTGATAAACCCGGCTAGGATGAAGTGATTGATAAAGATGTTGCTTGTAGATTTTGGGCATGGCGAGTAAAGTGTAGATGTGTTCCTCTGAAATTTTGTAAAATTACCTTATACTAATAAAACTGAAAGAGAAATTCTATATGATGGGTAGTAAACTGGTCATAACATATGGGGCAAAATGTTGGACAGTTGAGGAACAACAAATTCATAGGATGGGCAAGGTTATTAAGTCAAATAAAATCATATAAGCCATAATCGTGGGTTAATGGCTTATGCAATCGCAAGATTGCTTATGCGATCACTCAAGCTGATTTTATTTTTATTTTTTTTATTTTTTAAGAAAAAAATTTAAAAATCGAAAAAATGGTTAATAGGGAGAAAAAAGTAAAAAATAAATCTAAAACTTTTTAAAAACTGTCTAATTACTATTTATAGGAATAGTCATGACACATGCATTAAAATTTTGGACATTCGCAAAACGACATATAGGATGAGCATTGCAAAAATGAGAAACCGGATATGAATGTGTGGGAAGACAATGAATGACAAAATCAGGAATGAATGCTCTAAATGAAAGTTAGGATAAACATTAAAGGTAATAAGATTGAGATGATTTGGCCACATGCAATGAAGATAAGGGACTAAATGGGTGGATGCACTAACCGAAGATTTAAACAAGAACAATTTTGGATTGGACGGACATAACAGAATTATAAAGCTTAGTTTAGCTAGAATAGTGCCTCGATGACGATGATGATATACATACATACATCATCCTCATCCTCATTATCATCATCAAAGCATTTAATCCCAACTGATTGGGTCAACCACTTGAATCCTGTGATGTCATGCCACTCCGCCAAGGACCATATCTTTAGTTAAATTATCGGCGTTTAGGTCATTTCTTTCTACCAACACGCTCACATGGTAATGTTTATTTTTAAAGACCCACTGAACTAAAAAGTAATCCAAATGAAAACTCAAATGAACTACACCACAGAGAACAATTGAGAGGGGGAGCGCAATCGAAAACCATATTAGAGGTTTTGTCGAGTCTATTAAGTTGAATTTATTCAAATTAAGCGATCGAGAAAGATATTACGTATAAATTTAGATATAGGTGAATGTATTAGAGTTGTATACCTCTATAGTTTAGTGAAATTTCTGTCCGAGAAGACAATGAATGACATAATTAAGAACAAATACATTCAACGAAAGTCATGAGTAATACCAATGAGTAATAATATGTGGAAACGTCGATCAGGATGAATTTTAAGTGTAAAAAAAGGGGGGTGCAAAAGTGCAAATAAAAGGTCTAAAGAGACATGGGTGGAGGTAGTAAGAAAAGATTTAATCTTCGATTGTAGTCATTGGTTTAAGTTGAAGGTCGTAATATGGCAAATAAAAGGCCTAATGGGACATGGATGGAAGTTGTAACAAAATATTTAAGCACATATATGGCTTAACTGAAGATATTGCTTAAAGGTTTTAAATGAGCAAGCGATAGTCTTGAAAGGACATGGATGGAGTGAAGGATATTGCTTATAAGATTTAGAAATGTGTGCCTTTGGAATTTTATGAAATTGCCTAAGTACCTATCTAAGCGACTCATCGGATAAACCCGACTAGGATGAAGTGATTGAGAAAGATGTTGGTTGCAGATTTAGCGCATTGCGAATAAAGTGTAGATGTGTCCCTATGAAATTTTGTAAAATTGTCTTCTACTAATAAAACTGAAAAAGAAATTCTAGATGATGGGTAGAAGACTGGTCATGACATATGGGGCAAAATGTTGGACAGTTGAGGACTAACAAATTCATAGGATGAGCAAGGTTTTTAAATCAAACAAAATCATATAAGCCATAATCCTGGGTTGATTGCTTATGCCATCGCATGATCGCGTATGCTATCGCTTAAGTTGATAGTTTTTTTTTTTTTCTTAATAAAAATTGAAAAAATGGTTAATAAAGGAGAAAATAAAAATAGAAATCTAAACTTTTTGAAAACTGTTTGATTATAATGTATGAGAACAGTCATACATAGATTAAAATTTTGGACAGTCACCAAACGACATATTCATACGATGAGCATCGCAAAAATGAGGAGCCGGAGATAAATGTGTGGGAAGACATGGAATAACAAAATTAGGAATGAATGCCTTAAATGAAAGTTAAGAGTAACAACAAAAGAAATAAGATTGAGATAATTTGGCTACGTGCAATGAATATAAGGAACTAAACGGGTTTGAAGGAATTAATTGGTAGGTTGAATGCTAAAAAGGGTGGATGTACTAACAGAAGATTTAAGAAAAAATATTTTAGTTGAGAATACAACCTTAATGGATTTGAGGGACATAAGAGAATTGTAAAGCTCAAATTAGCTGGGATAGTGCTTAGATGACGATGATGATATACATACATACGCCATCCTCATCCTCATCACCAAAGAGCATTTTGTCCCAACTAATCAGGTCAACTACATGAATCCTATTATGCCATGCCACTCCGCCAAGGACCATATCTTCAATTAAACTATCGGCGTTTAAGTCATTTCTTTCTATCCACGCTCGCAAGTTAATAGTTTTTTTTTCTTTTTATAGACCCTTAGAACTAAAAATTAATCTAAATGAACCACACCACAGAGAACAATTGAGAAGGGGAGAACAGTCTAAAACCATATTAGATGTTTTGTCGAGTCCACCAAGTTGAATATAGCCAAATTAAGCGATCATGAAAGGTATTACGTATAAATTTAGAGTAAGGTGAATACAGTAGAGTTTTATCCCTCGATAGTTTCGTGATATTTTTATCCAAGAAGACAAAGAATGACATAACTAAGAACAAATACATTCAACAAATGTCATGAGCAACACCAATGAGTAATAATATGAAGTGAAGTCGACCAAGATGATTTTCAAGTGTAGAAAAAAATAAAGGGCAAAACTGCAAATAAAAGGCTTAGCTGTTTAATTAGAAAGATTTAATCTTTGATAAAGGGCAAAACTGCAAAACCCTAAAGGGACATTAGTGGAGGTAGTAACAAAATATTTAATCTTTGATAGTGTTAGTTGTTTTAATTAGAAAGTCGTAAAAGCGAAAATAAAAGGCCTAATGGGACATGGGTAGAAGTTGTAACAAAAGATTTAAGCACATATATGGCTTAACTGAAGATACAGTTTAGGAGTGAGTTAGTATTAGTTAAAAGTTTTAAACGAGCAAGCGACGGTCTTGAAAGGACATGGATGGAACGAATGATATTGCTTGTAAGATTTAGAGCATGGTGAATAAAGTCGAGATGTGTGCATCTGCAATTTTGTGAAATTGCCTTATGTACCCTTCTAAGCCTCATCGGATATACCCGACTATGATGAAGTGATTGAGAAAGATGTTGCTTGTATATTTAGAGCATGGTGAATAAAGTGTGTGTTCTTATGAAATTTTGTAAAATCGTCTTATACTAATAAAATTGAAAGGGAAGTGTTATATGATGGGTAAAAGACTGGTCATGATATATGTGGCAAAATGTTGGATAGTTAAGGAATAACAAATTCATAGAATGAGCAAGGTTTTTAAATCAAATAAACCCACATAAGCCATAACCCTGGGTTGATTGCACATGTCATCACATTATCACTTATGCGATCGATCAAGTTGATGGTTTTTTTTTAAAAAAATTAAAAATTAAAAAAATGGTTAAATAAGGAAAAAAAAATTCTAATAATTTTAAAAAATTGTCTAATTATTATGTATAAGAACAATCATGATACATTGGTTAAAATTTTGGACAGTCACCAAATGACATATTCATACGATGAGAATCGCAAAAATGAGGAACCAGAGATGAATGTGTGGGAAGACGAGGAATGAAAAAATTAGGAATGAATGCTTTAAATGAAAGTTAGGACTAAAATCAAAAGTAATAAGATTGAGATAATTTGGCCACGCGCAATGAATATAAGGAACTAAACGGGTTTGAAGGAGTTTATTGATAGGTTGAAGGCTAAAAAGGTTGGATGTACTAACAGAAGATTTAAGAAAAAACAGTTTAATTGATAATATAACCTTGATGGATTAGAGGTACAGAACGGAATTGTAAAGCTTAGATTAGCTAAGATAGTGCTTAGATGACGATGATGATATACATATGCCATCCTCATCCTCATTATCATCATCCATGTATTTTGTCCTAACGAATTGGGTCAACTACATGAATCCTATTATGCCACGCTACTCCTCCAAGGACCATATTTTCAGTTAAACTATCGACATTCAAGTCATTTCTTTCTACCTCTACGATCACATGGTAATTAGCTTGTTTTTAAAGACAAAGAACAATTGAGAGGGGGAGCATAGCCAAAAACCATCTTAGAGGTTTTGTCGAGTCCACCAAGTTGAATGTAGCCAAATTAAGTGATTGAGAAAGATATTACGTATAAATTTAGAGCTAGGTGAATGTAGTAGAGTTGTATACCTTTATAGTTTTGTGAAATTTCTGTTCAAGAAAACAAAGAATGACATAACTAAGAACAAATACATTCAATGAAAGTCATGAGTAACACCAATGAGTAATAATATGAGGTAAAGTCGACGAGGATGAATTTCAAGTGTAAAAAAAAAAAAAAAAAAAAATAAAGGGCAAAACTGCAAATAAAAGGCTTAAAGGGACATTGGTGGAGGTAGTAACAAAAGATTTAATCTTTGATAGTGTTAGTTGGTTTAATTTGAAAGTCGTAAAAGAGAAAATAAAA
Source organism: Magnolia changhungtana (assembly GCA_030180095.1). Classification (NCBI taxonomy): domain Eukaryota; kingdom Viridiplantae; phylum Streptophyta; class Magnoliopsida; order Magnoliales; family Magnoliaceae; genus Magnolia; species Magnolia changhungtana. The sequence continues at coordinate 81,127 of JASAUF010000436.1, read as the reverse complement.
CGCCTAATGGGACATGGGCGAAAGTTGTAACAAAAGATTTAAGCACTGTTGGAGCATAAAATTTGGTTTAAGGAAATGAATCAAAGAACGAAGGTCGAAGATTGAAGTGAAAGAGTGGAAGAAATCCGACGGCTGGAAGGCCCGGAGTCTCAGTTTCTTTTGTTAGTGCCAGATTTTAATTTGGCATTGGTGGGGCGCATTGAGCAAGCGCCAGATGGTACTTCTGGGTATCCACTGGGTCCGCAGTCCGCGATGGACCACAAGCCCAGTGAGATCTATGATTTTCTAAAGTTTTAGATTTTTTTCGAACCTCCTCGGTCGCTGGGTGGCCCACACGGGCTGATGCTAGGTGTAAACGGACTTTCCGGCTTGACGGCCCGTACTTGTCCCATCATAACTAGATTAGTCCACCCCAGTATGAACTAACATTGAGTGCTAATGGTCATTAAGTGATATTATAAGTTAATAAAAAAAATAAATTTCAAGGATTTTTGGAAATCCAAAACAGTGAAAATCCGGGATGTTACATATTACTTTTGATTATTTGAGCTTTATGAGTTGTGTCCAACATGAAAAAGGGCTTAGAAAATTTAGGAGAACAACATGGCTAAGCCAATTAGGACGCTTACTATTTTTGGCCGAAAACCCATAAGTCTAGTGGAAATCATGACCATATATAAATAGTAAATTTACTATTTATAGTAAGCCATGATTTTAGAGAGTTTGAATTGTAGTTTGATTCCGAAACTTCTTCCTAAGTTCATATCACTATTTAGTAGATTGTAAACTTATTATTATTATTTTTTAATTATTATCAATCGATTTATTTCAAATTTTATTATAATTTATTTTTATTTTCCATCTCTCCTTGTGATTTCGACGAATCTCTGTGAGGAGTCTAGAGAAGCTCTCGTGGATTCAGAGTAATTATCCCCCGAGGAAAACGATGCTCTCGACCACATCACACCCATCCCTACTCATTTAACCACAGTTACATTCAACCTAATTTGAATGGTAGTTCTTTTAGTCCCAAATTGAAATAGTAATATTTCATGTTGTCAATAGAAAGAGTTGTGTGTACATTTACACTCAACAACTATGATTCCCACGTCCTTCAAAACTCCCAATGAGCTTTGTTGAACGTGACGCAACACTGATATTTACATGAGATTTATGTTGGAATTGGCTCAGTCAAATCCAAATATTTTACATTAAAAAGCAAAAATTAACAAAAGCATATATTATATTAGGAGATGATTTGATAATTATAAAAGCGGCATGTTAGAAGACTAATATACAAGGATGCCAAAATATATAAAGGAAGATCGTCCGCTCTCAAGTGTTTCCAGCCGTGTGGCCCACCTAAGTCATGGGTCAGGCTGGATTTTGTGTTGTAGGCTTAAAATGGCGGGACGCACCTGATAGAAGAGGTGGATGCGGATGAACATTGTGGTGGGGCCCGCAGAGCTTGGCCTTACTGTCAATTACAATAAGGTCAACCTTCTAGGAACATTTTCCGGTTTGGAATCAGTAGGAGAAATTTAGCACTGTGGACCCCACCTTTTAGCCAGCTGTTTTTATAAAAGAAGACAAACCTTCTTTTGCAACTTAGACCTGCACGTGCGAACTTTGAGTTTCTGGACGAAAATACCCCTCCTTTTTGCATACTCTTTCACTGCTGCTGTTTTTCTTCGTCCCTTTCAACTGTTTCTGTTTCCTTTCCCTTTCCACTGCTACTTCACTGCCGTTGCTTTCACCCCTTTTCTGGGCCCGGTTAGAAAGACAAAAATAAAATAAAATCCTTTTTGTGGTCCCCCTTATCAACATTTGTCTTCTTCTGAAAATGGTCGGTCCAGCGAAGAAAGCACGTGGCACAGGTATATTTTAAACTCAGTTGGGCCCACATTGAATGTATGGGTATAGGAAACAGTTTGGCTACTCCTCCGGTGCTGTGGGCCCCACCATGATTTATTTGGTTGGTGGTCGGTGCTCTGTGGGCCCCACTATGGTGTACGTGGCTGGTGGTCGGTGCTCTTTGGCCCCACCATGATGTACGTGGCTGGTGGTTGGTGCTCTTTGGCCCCACCATGGTGTACGTGACTGGTGGTCATTGCTCTGTGGGTCCCACCATGGTGTACGTGGCTGGTGGTCGGTGCTCTTTAAGCCCCACCATGGTGTGTGTTTCATCCATTCCGTTCATCCATTTTGTCCCGCTCAATTTCCATCTAATTTAAGGGGTTGAGCCCCAAATTAGATTGGAAATTTGGCTGGTGACCCGCTAGAGGAAAACAATGGTGATTGGATATCCATCATTGAAATCCTCCTGAGGCCCACTGTACTATTTGTCTGAAATCCAATCTGTTTTTTAGGTGATAAAGGCCCAGATGAAGGCTAAAAACAAAGATCATCTTGACCCAATACTTTTATGGCCCCTAAAAAGTTTTTAATGGTCGATGTTCATTAAACACTATTTCCTATAATGTGGTCCAATTGAGATAAGGATATACCTCAATTTTTGTATAATATGATAAAATATTCTATAAAAATAGATGATGGGGCCCACAGAGCACCGGACACCAGCCATTGGCTGGTGGCAGGGGGAGTAGCCAATCCTTTTCCTGTAGTATATCCACGCCGTCCATCCGTTTTTCCATCTAATTTAAGGGGTTGAGCCCCAAATTAAAGCGTATCAAAATATCAAGTGAATCATACCACGGGAAACAATGGGCATAATGATTTTCTACTTTGCCCCGCTGATTTCATGTTTCCCCTGCTCAATTTCATGTTTGCCCCGCTGATTTTATAGTTTGCCCCACTAATTTCATGTTTCCTCCGCTCAATTTCATGTTTGCCCCGTACGATTTTTCAGTTTCTCCCGCTCAATTTCATATTTGCCCCGCTCAATTTCATGCTTGCCCCGCTCATTTCTTAGTTTACCCCGCTCAATTTCATGCCTGCCCCACTCAATTTCTAGTTTACCCCGCTCAATTTCATAGTTTCCCCGCTCATTTTCTAGTTTGCCCCGCCCAATTTCATGGTTGCCCCGCTCATTTCCTAGTTTGCCCCCTCTCAATTTCATGTTTGCCCCGCTCAATTTTATGCCTGCCCCGCTCAATTTCTAGTTTACCCCACTCAATTTCATGTTTGCCCCGCTGATTCTCTAGTTTGCCCCCACTCAATTTCATGTTTGCCCCCGCTCAAAACCTAAGGGCCTGTTTGGATTCGCGTATAAGAGGGCGGTGTATTGTATTATAAGGAAATATTCCCGAATATTCCAATTAAACAGTGTTTGGATTTGAGCGTATAACGGACGGTATTCCATGCGCGCGATTTCAGTCCGTTTCCAGAAATTTGAAAAGGCGGTATTGCTTTGTTAGAGTTCAGGCCTGCCGTCATTACAGCCAAATGACTGTACTGCATTGTACTTTCCTTCTCGAGAAAGGAAGGTGCTGTGTGGGCCCCACCATGATGTTTGTGTTTCATCTGTTCCGTTCATCCATTTTTACATATCATTTTATGGTTTGAAATAAAAAATGAGAGGGATATAAATCTCAAATGGGCCACACCACATGAATACAATATTGATTGGATATTAACCATTAAAATTCTCCTATGGCCCACTATACTGTTTATTTAACATCCAATCTGTTGATTAGGTCATACAAACCCATATGAAGAGAAAAAACAAATATCAGCTTGATCCAAAACATTATGGCCCCCAAAATGTTTTTAATGGTCGACACTCATTCAACACTGTTTTGTGTAATGTGGTCCACTTGAGATGTGGATATATCTCATTTTTGGATTCAAACCGTAAAATGATGTATAAAAACACATGGATGGCATGGATGAAATACATACATCATGGTGGGGTCCACATAGCAACGATCACTAGTCATTGGCTGGTACAGTACGCAGACATAATACCTCCTATCCAAACGTTGCTCTGTAGAAGATACCGTATACCATTCTCCATAATACCTCCAATCCAAACATTGATTTGTCTCTGAATGATTTGGATGTATTCTGAAAACCGTTCATTGTATACATGAACTGTGCCCGAATAAAATACAGTACAATACAATACACAAATCTAAACAGGCCCTAAACTTAAAACCTAAATGTATTCTCAAATCCTGAAACCTAAACGTTAACTTATTCTCAATTCCCTAAACTTTAACCTATAATCTAACTTAAAACCTAAACCTATATTGCACACTTGTAACTTAAAACCTAAATGTATTCTCAAATCCCTAAACATAAACCTTAACCTTTCCTCAATTCCCTAAACTTTAACCTGTAACCTAACTTAAACCTAAACCTATAACCTACACTTATAACCTAAAACTTAAATGTATTCTCAAATCCCTAAACCTAAACCTACACCTAATCCTAATCTCAACTCCTTAACCTAAACCTAAACTTGAAAACCCAAACCTAAACCTTAACCTATTATCAGTTCCCTAAACCTTAACCTATGACCTAACTTAAACCTAAACATATAACTGACACTTATAACCTAAACCTAAACCTGTAACCTAAATGCATTCTCAAATCCCTAAACCTAAACCTACACCTAATCCTAATCTCAACTCCTTAACCTAAACCTAAACTTGAAAACCCAAACCTAAACCCAGTCCTGAACCCGATTTCCTAAACCTAAACCTTAACCTATTATCAGTTCCCTAACTTAAACTTAAACATATAACCGACACTTATAACTTAAACCTATAACCGACACTTATAACGTAAATGTATTCTCAATTTCATGTTTGCCCCGTTGATTTTTCAGTTTGTCCTGTTCAATTTCATGTTTACCCCACTCAATTTCATGCTTGCCCCGCTCATTTTCGTGCTTGCCCTGCTGAATTTCATGTTTCCCCCGCTCAATTTCATGCTTGCCCCGCTGAATTTCATGATTGCCCCGCTCATTTCATAGTTTGCCCCGCTCAATTGCATGCTTGCCCCGCTCATTTCATAGTTTGCCCTGCTCAATTGCATGCTTGCCCCGCTCATTGATTAGTTTGCCCCGCTCAATTTCATGCTTGCCCCGCTCATTTCATAGTTTGCCCCACTCAATTTCATGCTTGCCCCACTCATTTCATAGTTTGCCCCGCTCAATTGCATGCTTGCCCCGCTCATTTCATAGTTTGCCCGGCTCAATTTCATGCTTGCCCCACTCATTTCATAGTTTGCCCCGCTCAATTGCACGCTTGCCCCGCTCATTTCATAGTTTGCCCCGCTCAATTGCATGCTTGCCCCGCTCAATTTCATGCTTGCCCCACTCTTAAGAGCAAAAATGCAGTTAATTCAGGATGATCATTGGGTTTGAATGATGTTTATGCATTATATGATGATTGATTATGAAATGAGTTGTGCTTCACTATCTCCCATAGCAAGCAATCTAAATGTGGGATGGGCCATGCCTCAAAATGGAATTCTAAGCATATGACCTTGGCTATCTGATTGTTTGCTAAAAAACATAGTGTCAAAACTTGTTAACTCGACTTTAAATTCAGTTGAGTCAACTTGCTCTAATGAGATTTTTAGCCGAGCCCTTTAAAAACTTGCTCCTGAGCTTGACTTGGTCAAGACTCAACAAGTATCCTGAAGTGGCTCGATAACCTCGCTGACATTAAATTCAGTTGAATCACTATCCTTTTGTGATGAAACGTAAAATGACACTAGGGAGATTGTCAAGTCTCTCCAACACCTTACTAGCAGCGGAAAGAAGAGGTTGTGAGACAGGGGTGACATGTGGCCAATAGAGTAGTAGCCTAGTGACCCAAACAGAGCCACTTCCTGGGCCACAGGGAAGGAAAGAGTAGACTGACTAATATCATATGGCCAATAGAGTAGTAGCCTAGTGACATACCCCCCTAAATTCATGGATTTCAAATCTCGGTTTTGATCGCATACCGGGCCTCCAATTCAACGATTTGACTATCTATTGCGAGAGTGAAAATAAACTAATCACCTACTTAGTAAAATTAAAGTCTTATTTAGGTACGTTTTTCTTGCATGACGGTTAAAAAATACAAGCAGTGGGCATAATGATACCACGCGATACAGTGGGCATAATGATTTTTTAGTTTGCCCTGCTTAATTTCATGCTTGCCCCTCTCATTTCCTAGTTTGCCCCGCTCAATTTCATGCTTGCCCCGTTTATTTCCTAGTTTGCCCCGCTCAATTTCATGCTTACCCCGCTCATTTTCTAGTTTGCCCCGCTCAATTTCATGCTTTGCCCCACTCAATTTCATGCCTGCCCTGCTCAATTTGTAGTTTGCCCCACTTAATTTCATGCTTTGCCCCACTCATGTTCATGCATGCCCCGCTCAATTTATAGTTTGCCCCACTCAATATCATGTATCCCCCGCTCATAACCTAAACCTTATCCTATTCTCAAATCCCTAAACCTTAACCTATAACCTAACTTAAACCTAAACTTATAACCTTCACTTATAACCTAAACCTATAGCCTAAGTGTTTCTCAATTCCCTAAACCTAAACCTACACCTAATCCTAATCTCAACACCTTAACCCATTCTCAGTTCCCTAACCCTTAACCTATAACCTAACTTAAACCTAAAACTATAACCTACACTTATAACCGAAACCCCTAACCTACACTTAGTTGACTGCTTGATTGAATGTATGTAGTATATCCACGTCATCTATCTAGTTGACCCCCAAATTGAAGCATATCAAAACATCAAGTGAATCATACCACGCGAAACAATGGGCATAATGATTTTTTTTTTGTTTACCCCGCTGATTTCATGTTTTCCCTGCTCAATTTCATGTTCATCCCACTGATTTTCCAGTTTGTCCCGTTCAATTTCATGTTTGCCATGCTCATTTCATAGTTTGCCCCGCTCAATTTCATGCTTGACCTGCTCATTTCCTAGTTTGCCCCGCTCATTTCCTAGTTTGCTCCGCTCAATTTCATGCTTGCCCCGCTCATTTCCTAGTTTGCCCCGTTCAATTTCGTGCTTGCCCCGCTCATTTCCTAGTTTGTCCCGCTCAATTTCATGCTTGCCCCGCTCATTTCCTAGTTTGTCCCTCTCAATTTCATGCTTGCCCCGCTCATTTCCTAGTTTGTCCCGCTTAATTTCATGCTTTGCCCCACTCAATTTCATGCCTGCCCTGCTCAATTTCTAGTTTGCCCCACTCAATTTCATGCTTTGCCCCACTTAATTTCATGCATGCCCTGCTCAATATTATGTATCCCCTGCTCATAACCTAAACCTTATCCTATTCTCAAATCCCTAAACCTTAACCTATAACCTAACTTAAACCTAAACCTATAACCTTCACTTATAACCTAAACCTAAAGCCTAACTGTTTTCTCAAATCCCTAAACCTAAACCTACACCTAATCCTAATCTCAACACCTTAACCCATTCTCAGTTCCCTAACCCTTAACCCATAACCTAACTTAAACTTAAAACTATAACCTAAACCCCTAACCTACACTTAGTTGACTGCTTGATTGAATGTATGTAGTATATCCACGTCGTCTATCTAGTTGACCCCCAAATTGAAGCATATCAAAACATCAAGTGAATCATACCACGCGAAACAGTGGGCATAATGATTTTTTTTGTTTGCCCCGTTGATGTCATGTTTCCCCCGCTCATTTCCTGAAATGCTACATTCTTTTCAACATAGTCTGGTTTTGTATACAACGTTTATCTTGTGAATTTTATGTTTGATATGTTTTTTAATTCATCCTTGCAGGCGACGAATATTCTCCCAAAATTCCCAACCCAACATGTAGGAGTACACTCACATGGTGGTTTGAGAAGGTGAAGGGTGGAGTGGAGCAGCACGATGGTCATCTAAATTTGTTTAGGCAATCTCCTTTCTCGTTTTTATTGCATGTTATATCATTTAGATTTTTAGGGGCTCTATTTCACCTTCTTTTCTTAAGATACAAAGGTGATTTGGTATTTGAGATCAAGGATAAGCGATTGTACTTTACTGAGATGGACTTCGCCCTCATTACCGGTCTTAAGATCGGAGATCTAACTGTACCGAAGAATCGTAGCACTACGAGTACATTAAGAGACAAATACTTCAAACAATATCCAGTATTAAAGAAGCAACTAATGGAGGTGTTTGAGAGATTAGTTGACACCAATAAGCATGAGGATGTCGTGAAGGTTGCCCTACTTCTTGTTGTGGAGCACTTTCTTAGGGGAACCGAACCGAAAACCATGTGTAACATGCATTATATTTACCTAGTTGACTCGATGATTTCTATATGTATCCCTAGGGTAGTTTGGGATACTATACAATGTCGCAGGGAATCGAATCTGCTGTTGCTGCATCAAGTTCCCCTCGGTACACTGTATGTGGTTGTGTCCTTCCTCGACAAGTAAGAACACCTTATACTTTATATATGTTTTCCCTCTATAGTTAATTATGGATTTTTAACCTAGTGCAATTTCATTCTAACAGGTATGGGCGGTAGAGATATTACCGGCCCTAAAAGACTGTGTTGTTTCGTACGTAGCCCATCAAATTCCACACTTCATAAACTATCGAGGCTGGAAGGGTTGGAGGTATAACAGAATACATGTTATTTTCGAGAGTAAAACTGTAAGTTTATATATATATATATATATATATATATATATATATATATATATATATATATATACCCATCATTTACTTTGCTTAACTTGACGTATATGCTTTTTTATTTAATATTACTCTTTGTTCTTTTGCAGACAACAGTAGTAATGAAATTAAAACCAATACTACAAGAATGGGAAACGGATGCCGTTCGCTCTGTTCGTGACAATTTGCAGGTGAGATGTTACAGCTTATGAACTATAATTTCATGTCCGCCATTGTAAAGTTATCCTTACTCGAATATATCCATCTATATATTTTTGTAGCTTACTCAGACCCAGGAAGATGATGAAGAGGGTAACGAGATTGATCACAAGGAGGGTAACGAGTTAGACGATAGCGATGAGAAAGGCGTGGAGGGAGAGGGACAGAGGGGTGGTATACCGAATGTTGTTCTTATGGATGAATATAATAAGGAGAAGGAAGAGTTGGAGAAGGAGAGAGAGGAATTGAAAAATGAGAGGTACGAATTGAGAAAAGAGAGGGCAGAGATGAGAAGGAAAGAAGCACTGTTTGATGATAGGGAAACACTACTGAGGAGGGAGAAGGATTTGTTCTTTGTGGACAAGGAATGGTTCTTCAAGGACAAAGAAAAGTTAGCGAATGAGATGGAGGGGTTTAATAAGAAGAAGGACGGTAGTAGTACATAGTGGGGACGTAATGTGATGTAGGAGGAGGGCGAGGAGTTGAGGAAGAGAGTGGAAGTAAATGATAATGAAGCTAATGAATCTGGACACGTGGATCTTGGTGTGCAATCGTATAGTAATGTCAAAGGTAATGTATGGAATAAATTCACTTCTCATGCCATTTATGAAAGGAGAGCCAAAAGGATATCGAAGCCGTCATATGACAAGATTTCTCCATACATGTCCTTGTCTGCATTTGATACAACCCCTGGGGTGGACAAGGAATCGTTCTTCAAGGACAAGAAAAAGTTAGCGGATGAGAGAGATGAGTTTAATAAGGAGAAGGAAGGTAGTCTTAAATAGAGGGGGCATTTTGTGATGGAGGAGGAGGGTGAGGAGTTGAGGAATAGAGTGGAAGTAAATGATAATGAAGATAAAGAACTTGAACATGCATCTACTTCTTCTCCCGTTTATGAAAGGAGAACTAAAAGGATACCGAAGCCATCATATTACAAGGTTTCTCCATACTTGTCATTGTCTGCATTCGATACAACCCCTGGGGCGGTTCGTGAACCCGAGCAAGTAACAACGTTTGCTACTTCTCCGATATAATTTTCTGTATAGATGGATCCTTTCAGGATACTATCCGCACAGGAGGTGAAAGAGGCAGAGGGCTGGTATGAAGCAAAGAAGGACACGTCAGAGGGGAAATGGTTCGGAACAATATGGATGAAGGATGCCTGGGTTGATAGCGAGGTAAACATTACTAAAATGTTCTCCATATGTATTGATTGCCATGTAATTAATTGTTATGTGAATCTATGACGAAATCGTACTATCCTATTGATTAAGTTATCGACACCTACATCGACTTCCTTGAGAAAAGGCATAGCGCCCTCTCAATAGCATATCCTCAGGATTGCAAGTTTTGTCCTACGTATTTTACGGTAAATATTTAGTATATCAATCCTTAATCTCGTTGAAAATTTAATTTTATTACATGTATTTAACATTGATCATATTTGTAACAGCAAAGCCTCGAGGGGTCTTTGCCGGTTTTGATCGCCTACCGGGCCTCCAATTCAGCGTTAGAACGGTCGTCGCTATTGAGAGGCCAGCTGGCCACAGCCTACGCAATTGCCAGGTAGCGAGATAAACCATACGCCAAAGCGATGTGGTGTTATGAATGGGTAATGCACTCGTCACAGAACATTATCTCTTACTATTACATGTTCTATCATGTTTTGACAAATATATTATTTTGTGAACATGGACAGGTTTACGCGCCAATAAATCATGACAATTCACATTGGTTTTTACTTGTCATCTATCCTAGAGAAAGAGATATCGTTATTGTGGATAGCTTATACACATATCTAACACCGAAGTTCAAACATAAGATGAAGAATATGACCGATGCACTCCCCGTTCTCTTCCATGTCACTGGAGACAGTACTGCGCTTGAAGGGAAGAAGTGGACCGTCAGATTCGATGAATCCGCTCCGAAGCAAGACAATGGTTATAACTGCGGCATTTTCGTGATGAAATTCATTGACATTTTGTGTAGCGGTCTCACTTTGGAGAGAATAGACATGCAAAAATTCACCTCCGATTGGAAGAAGTCACTAGCATATCATTGCCTGTGTGTAGTCAGGAGGTGATATTTGTGCAGTACATGGGTGAAAAATTTTGTATGAATATATTATTCGAAGGTTTACAGTAATCTTGGAGTGCAGAAAAATTCCAAGTATGTGCATTTCAGTTCGAGTTCTTTCTTTAATTACGATGGCCTTGGGAGGGTTGATTCGAGGGATGGACTGCAAAAGGGCTGATTAAAATTATACTGGGTTATCTTGCTGGTATTGAACTCATTATGTCAGTCAGTAAGATAACCTAATATAGTTTTAATCAACTCTTTTGCAATTAACCCATCCTTCCGATCAACCCTCTCAAGGCTATCGTGATTAGAGAAAGAACTCGGACTGAAATATACATACTAGAAAATTTTCTACATAATCGCCAAAAGTGCAAGTTTGGATGTATAGCAAACCCTGTAAGTTTAGATATATAGCATACCTTGTAATTTCCAACAACCTTCTCCAATTACTTGTGTATGATGCCTTCCTCATTGAGACTTTCCAATTCTGTATTTCATTACCGCTGACACGTGATCTTTTACCTACGGTTCATCAAGAGGAATTCCACGGAGAATCATTCTCATCGCAAGAAATTCATCCACCATATTGATTCAATTCAGTTGCAATTGTTAGGACTATTAATTACTGTAATTTTTCAAAGAAGGTGGAAGCTCCGTACTTTTCCAGGAACAAATGGCCCAAATAACACTTTTTCTTTCAGGAATGAAAAAACAAATGTTTATAAAACCAGCAGTAAAAGCAAACATGGGAGACCTTCAATGTACACAACATAATTTCAAGTTCGTATCGATCCCTAGTGGGGATGGCTAACATGGAGGGTGTGTTCAACAAACTAACCCAATCAAACAAAAAAAATTGACGCCAAGAAAAATGTGCAATATTAACAACGAAGATTAACAAAGCAATGCGAAAAATTTCATCGATATATCGATATATCGATAGATGATTTCATCGATATATCGACACATCGTCGATAATATTGAATTGAAGCCGCAATTGTCCAGCGACTAACTCAACAAATACATATTTTATCTATATATCGACGATATGTCGATATATCGTCAATTTAGCTTTGAGAATTGTAAGGTCGATTATATTGGCATATCGTCGATATAATATACGTAAGTTGTCGATAGTATCGACATAGCATCGATCTAATGCTCGTAAGTCAACGATAAAATCGACGATATATTGATAATATCTGATTCATACATCATTTGTCCCGCAACTGAACCAAAAATTCCCCATATCATCGATATATCAACGATATGTCGATATATCAATGATGTCATTTATCGATATATCGACATATCGTCGATAATATCGAATTCAGACCGCATTTGTCCAGCGACTGAGAAGTGAAGCCATATTTTATCGATATATCGACGATATATCGATATATCGATGATGTCATTTATCGATATATCGACATATCGTCGATAATATCGAATTCAGGTAGCATTTGTCCAGCGACTGAGTAGAGAATTCCATATTTTATCAATATATCGACAATATGTCGATAGATGATTTTATCGATATATCGACATATCGTCGATAATATTAAATACAGACTGTATTTCCCCAGCGCCTAACCCATGAAATTTATATTTTATAGATATATCGACAATATGTCGATAATATCGTCGACTTAAACTTTGGCAATTGTTAAGTCAATTGTATCGGCATATCGTCGATATGATATACGTAAGTTATCGATAGGATCGACAAAACATCGATATAATACTCGTAAGTCAACGATAAAATCGATGATATATCAATAATATCGAATTTCACATCATTTGTCCAGCAGCTGACAAAAAAATTCTCCATATCATCGATATATCGACATATTGTCGATAATATCGAATTTAGTCCGCATTTGTCTAGAGACTGAGAAGTGAATTCCATATTTTATCGATATATCGACGATATGTCGATATATCGATGTTGTCATTCATCGATATATTAATATGTAGTCGATAATATCGAATTCAGTTCGCATTTGTTCAGCGACTGAGAAGTGAATTCCATATTTTATCGATATATCGACGATAGGTCGATATATCAATGATGTCATTTATCGATATATCGACGTATCGTAGATAATATCGAATTCCGTCCGCATTTGTCCAACGACTAAGAAGAGAATTCTATATTTTATCGATATATCGACGATATGTCGATAGATGATTTTTTCGATATATCGACATATCGTCGATAATATCGAATTCAAACTGTATTTCCCCAACGTCTAACCCAAGAAATTCATATTTTATCGATATATCGACGATATGTCGATAATATCATCGACTTAAACTTTCGCAATTGTTAAGTCGATTGTATCGGCATATCGTCGATATGATATACGTAAGTTGTCGATAGGATCGACAAAGTATCGATATAATACTCGTAAGTCAACGATAAAATCGACGATATATCGATAATATCGAATTCATACATCATTTGTCCAGCAGCTGAACCTAAAATTTCCCATATCATTGATATATCGACCATATGTCGATATATCGATGATGTTATTCAAACGATATATTGACATATCGTCGATAATATCGAATTCAGTCCGCATTTGTCCAGCGACTGAGCTGTGAATTCCATATTTTATCGATATATCGACGATATGTCGATATATCGACAGTGTCGATATATCGACTATATGTCGATATATCGACAACGGTTCGTTTTAAAAACAAAAAACTACATTAACTGCTCTCACCAACCATCATTTATTTCCCTCAAATACCAAAATTCGTATACTCCTTTTTCATAAACGTTTCCTCCACTTCATCTCAATCGAATTTCTCCACATAAGCAAAAGGGCTCGTCGAGGGATCTCTTCTCTAACGATCTCAGTATGTCTGTGTTCATTGCAATCAGTGTTAAGTCTACATGTGTTTGTGTTCTACAGGTCTAACCTAATGAGTCCATTGTAGCTTATGTGAAGAAAATCAGAAGAAAGGAAAAAGAAATTATGTCCTCATTCTTTTATTTTCCAACCGTTGTCTTCTTCTGTTTCAATTTGAATGTGTTGTCTGAATTTGTTTACTTGAATTGTTTCTGCTTATTCATGTCTCAGTAGTATACTTATTCATAGCATTCCTGATTTTTTGGAACTCCTGCTGATCCATCATTGGGTTATTGTGTTTTGATTCACCAAGTGCTGTTTGATCTGCTGATTTCCAATATATGCATTTCCTAGAGTGCTTGAGTATCATTGGATGGTTTGATTGAGTTAATGCATGCCAATATATGCTATTTCAGAGTGCTTGAGTATCAAGCATAACTATACCAAAGTAGTAAATAACTCCCCTTTTAATGAAGTTGTGTGGATGTTAAAAAAACTATATTAGAGTAGGTGGAGATGGGCCATCATCATCTGCCGATATAAAAAAATGTGGGAAATTACATGAAGGGAGAGGAAGTGATAGTGATGGGACAATAGAGAAAGGGTCTCTATCATTGTCCGAGGAAGGGTTTCAAGGGGAGGAGGTGGGCCACCATTGCTGGTCGAAAAGCTTGATTTAAATGAAGAAGGGGGAGGAGATGGTGATAGGTTGGAGGATGTGTTGTTATATGGGTCAATTGAGAATGACTGTCCATCATCATCCGTTAAAGAATTTTAAGTTCAGATGGGCCATCATTCGCTGATCAAAAGGCTCAAAAAAGGATATGATAATGGACTGGAGGATGTGAAATTGCATCGGTCAATAGAGAAAGGGCCTCTGTCATCATCAGGTGAAGGATTTGAAGTGGAGGTGGACTTCCATCCATCGATCGAAAGGCTTAATTTGCATGAACAAGGGGTGGGAGATGATGACAGACGCGAGAATATGTCATTTGATGAGTCAATAGAGAGAGAACCAGTTTCCTTCTCCCCCTTCACGCAAATAGAGATTCTGGTGAACAGTTTTAATTTTTGATCCCTATTTTGTTGAAATTATGTGCAATCAGTGTTAACTGGTTACAATATCCATTGGTTCTTCATGTTTTGATCCATGTGAAGCAATGCCGATCGTGTTTTAACAATATGGTTGTGACCAAATTTCATGCATATGAACCACTTAACAATTTTGAGGAAGTTCTGAACAAAGGGAACATTCTCGTACATAATATCGACAGATTTCCTTTAATTACTTGAATTGCATTATTTTATCATTTCTTTTGTTTGTAACAGGCACTATCATCTCAAGCACCATAATGCCTAAGGATAAACGAAAAAAGGCAATGGCTGGAGAGTCATCCAAGGGAGATCGTACCAAACTCCGTTCAAGACGTACATCGGAACGGGCAGCGGAACGGACTTCCCCGACAGAATCGCCGGCTAGGCGAGCTCGTACTGAAAGGAGTAATCCAATTCAGGATCCCCCTCTACCAGTACAACCAGAACAATTAATCCCACAGGTTCCTCCGCCCCCTGCGAACTTGTACGACAAATTTCTCGAGAGGAAAATAGTATGTGAGAAAAAGGTGGATTGAGCATGCATCCAGCAATTTGGGATTCCTCAGATTTTGGAGAATGTTGGGTGGAGTAAACTTTTAGATTTTGGAGGGACAGTTAGAAACTCGGAAGTGATCATCTTTCTGTCATACTATTACTCGCCGGTCCTGCACCCTTATTCATTTCAGGTGACCGTTGGAGAGACCACCACCACCATTGATCCTCGTATAGTTGCACAGCTTATAGGGATTCCGGCTATAAGTAGAGGCTTAACGGATCACGACATTGATGACCCGGCTATGCGGATAGAAATGACAAAGTATTTTTGTAAAGGACAGAATGTTCAGTGGCATAAGGGTAATGCACTGAGAGCAACGCACCTAGAAGACAAGTACAAAGTGCTACATAATATCTTCACCTGCAATGTTTATCCGAGGGACTCGAACAAGTTTGACATTACTGCGTACATGTTAGATATTCTATACAGCATCTGTCATGGTATTCCTCTGTGTCTACCCACCATTATTACTGAAATGATTGCCAACAACATAGTTACAACGAGAAGGGATGCCATTCCATTCCCACACCTATTATGTTTACTCTCCCTCAATGTTGGCTTGATGCCCACCACTGACCGATCCAAATCGGTGAAAATGTTTACAAATAACAACATCAGGCACATGAAACTGGGATCGAAAGGGGCATCGATATCAGTACGGCGCGGTGAAGATATAATGGGAGAGACAGAAGTAGAGGCAGTGGAGACAGAAGCTGCAGAGACGAACGTGGCTGAGACAGAGGCAGCCGACACCGACTATCCTACAGAGGGAGAGCAGCCTGAGGTGTCACGATCTCCGTATGGTCATACTAGTCGAAAGATGCCATACCGTAACCGCAAGGCATACATTGTCAAGCACATGGATGAGCAGGACAGACGACTCACGCGACTGGAGTGACTTTCTGAGGCAATCCAGAAGGGTGTGGAATGGGTCGAGCAAAAGATTGAGACCCTTATTGCCACAATCACCTGCCGGCGTGATGATGTCACTCCACCAGATGGCGGTCCGTCCAGCTAGATTGAAGTTTGGACCGATCTTTTGGCTTGTGCATCAAGTATCTTTTTGGGATGTCAAGCCTATCGGTCATTATTGTCGAACTGTTGCTTTATAGTGGCGTTAATTTTACATTGACTGATGCAGGGGACTATGATTTTAGTGCCCAAACTTGGGGTACTTATTTTGATTATAGTATTTAGTGTTAGGAGGAATTTTATTTATGCACTTAGCATGGTTATGATTTTTGTTTTCGATATTGAATTTGTTGTTTGGTTGGCAAATTTACATGTTTTCTCATGATATGTGATCCTATAACCTTTGATGCCATTTGGATGCTTCTTATCTTCTAGCTCTGATTGAATCCAGTCAGGATTCAGATAATTATCAATGTGCGTATATTATTACTGGCCCTGAATTTGGTAAAGTATCGCTCATTGTTCATTTCCATTACATATTATATGTATGTTTTGTTCAATGAGAAATTTTAAATTTGAATCTCATCACAACAAGATTACTTGATACATGCTATATCTCCTGTTCATGCTCGCGATCTATTCTCAACAGTAGACAAATTACCCATAATGGAAAATGTCTACCGAATCAGTTACAGGTTATCTTGTATCATACAAAGTATGAGGAGACACACTCACAGGTAAAGCATATGCATCATTTCTTCTTGATTGGTAATAATCATTTTTTTTAGATGAGTGTCTTAAACCTATTCAGTTGCTTTTCCGTAAATGCATTTCAACGTGGACTGAGACTCGGGTCAGACAAACACATTTAGTTTATTATAATTTCAATAAAGTCGAGCGGGTCGGGTCGGGTTGGTGCTCAACCCTAAACCAACCCAACCCAATCTCGAGTTAGGAATTCTCAACCCAAGCCCAACCCAAGCGGGCTCGGTCGGGTTGATCGGGTTGGGTCGGGTTGGTGCTCAACCCTAAACCAACCCAACCCAATCTCGAGTTAGGAATTCTCAACCCAAGCCCAACCCAAGCGGGCTCGGTCGGGTTGATCGGGTTGGTCGGGTATATGCATGCTAATATTTTTGTTATTACATTAGTTTATTATATTTCAATATAGACTTTTTTTTTCAATAATTATATTATTTATAAATGTGATTATTCATTATAAAGAACTTCATTTTTTCTTTAAAAAAATAAGCTAAAATATAAGAGAACTACTCCTTTAAAAGTCATGTAGCATAGCACGAAGTCTATTTGGGAGAGAGAAATCTGGCAAATCTTGAATCCTTGGAAATGACGTGGACAAATGACACTGGACCTCACTAGTGTGCCTTCGATACAAACGACCCACACTCAATTATAATTTCTAAGTAACTTATATAATGATCGGGTTCGGGTTGGGTCGAGCAATTGGAGGTTTTATCGGGTTGGTGTTTGTATAGCCCAAGCTTATGATCAGACTCGAAATATCCTGCCCGAGCCCAACCCAATGTCGAGTCGGTCACGGGTTGGTCGCGTTGAACCCGCCCAACTTTCAACCCTAGGTAAATTAAGGGATAATTTCTGTATACAATAGAGGTTGGCGATTTGGAATGCATGTATAGATAGGGCTGATAGTTGGTGCATTTTTACACGATATGCTATACATGAAGATCCACAAGGAGCAATATATAACTTTCACTTGTATGTAGCATACAAAGTACATGAACTACACGATACGCTATACATCGGGTATCGGAAACTTGCACGACCAACGATTATACCCGGTTTGTTTGCATCGCACACACTTTACTGTTTTCGATTCTTCTCCACGCGATGGAATTCTAAGCTTTTTGGGTCTTCCAGCTGACCTCCTCTGGCTTGGGGGTTTAATCTGCGCACAATACTCCTTCATCCCCGCTGAAATTTTTCACTCGCTATTGTCGCGTACTGGATACACTGATTCACTATACGTGGCCAGGTAATTATGCGCTGTGCAGAATGGGGAGCAGTATAAGTAGTGATCCAGATTGTAGTTTATGCAGGTGACGACAGACATGCAAGCAAGGGTATCACTTCACGCCAAACTCACGACACGTACATGAAAATTCATTGAGCTTCACCGTATCGTTATAATCTCCAACGACATAGTACTCATCTCGAGAAATAGCATGACACCGAACATCTCGCCCCTTCTGCACGATATCTTTTAACTGTTTCTCCACCCATAGTGTCAATGGACTCACAAACGATGCCGCAGATTCTCGTCTCTTATAAAATAATTCCTGTATCTTCAGTACAATAGCCTCTATCAATTTCGTAACAGGGTATTCGCGTGCTTCTTTAAAAAGGGCATTAACGCACTCAGAAATGTTCGTCGTGACCAAGTTGAATCTTCTTCCTGGAAAGTGCGAAGATGCCTATCTTTCGTACCTGATTTCGGTCAGCCATGCATGTACTAGGGGATTCGCTATTTCGATATCATGCATTATTTTTTTAAATTCGGCCCTCTTGCAAGTCTTCACAGCCATCCAATAATACATCTCCAATGACTTGTCCTTAAAAGTGTCTACCAAGTTTCTGTATATGTGGTACGCGCAATACTCATGGATTGCATGTGGGAAGACTTGGGAAACCTCTTTCATTAGACCTTTATGTCGGTCGGATATAATGACAAGACCCTCCATAGACCCTAACACATTGTTAAGGTGGGTAAGGAACCAATTCCAACTACTGTTATTTTCTGATTCCCCGATGCCAAACGCAAGTGGAAATATATGGTTGTCCCCATCTAAGGCTGTGGCAATGAATAGCACACCCTTGTATTTGCCCTTTAAGTGTGTCCCGTCAATAGCCAATACCCTCCGCAATGATTTCTGAAAACTTCGAATGCATTGACCAAGAGTTAGAAAACATCTATCGAACCTGCGAGTCTGTTGGTTAACAAGCACGACAGTAATTGTCCCTGGGTTGGCCCTCCTCAACTCATGCAAATACAGAGGGAGTTGATTGTAGGAGTCTTCGTAAGACCCCATCACGTGATTAATTGCAAGCTCCCTAGCTTTCCATGTCTTCCAATAAGTGATACGAATATTATATTTCTCTTGCATGGCGAAGACAATGTCACATGGCCTCAATGCTAGGCGTTGTTCAAGGCGACTAATAACCAGATCACACGCTAGCCTACTGCTGGCCTGCCGGTGATCGCTCTTCATCCATGTCATGCCGCACGTGTGTTTTGATTTATAAGTCCGTATTTTGAATACACCTGTGTCCTTCTCTCGAGATGTATGGACTCTCCATTCGCATGCATCTTCGAAGCACACCACGGTAAATCTGCTCGTATTTGAGTATAGTACTCTATACTGGAAATTATTCCGAATTGCAAATTGACTCAAAAAATACTGGCACCGACTCTTGTCCTTAAACGTTTGCCCTTCAACTATATCAGTCGGTTCACATAACAATTCAGTATATTCCATCATTTTTTCATTGGTGAATGCATCATCATCAAACGCCGCGAGAACTTGATGAGTCATGAGGTTTGCTGATTCGGGAAGGTCTCGAAGTAGAATGTCGCTTACACACACAGGTGGGATGGTGGATGATGATGGCAGATTTGTTGTTGATGCTAACGGCGGTACCTTCTGTTCATAATTACTGTTAATGTCAACTATACCACTGACTTGCCTAGTCACATCATTTAATGTTTGTGGCGGATCGGGTAAATGATCATTGCTTACTACCACTTGTAATGGAGAAGGATTGTATTTGAATTCCATGCCATACTCAGCCACATTGTCCACATATGTTGTGGTATTCATGTGTTGGATTGTTTCGATGACTAACGGGTTGAATTTATCCGAATGCTCAAACTGGTAAGACAAGAACTCTTTCACATCATCGTCGTCTTCGATTTCGACTGGAAGCATTGATTAGTTACTGCAAGAAAATATTACTTTCATCCTAATATCATAATCTCCTAGTCTGCTCTTAATAATCTTGTAAATTCTAGATCGAAGATCCTCGTACGTAGTCTCGAGACGTAGCGTCATTTGTTTTAATGTTCCACCCGTGTACGAGTATCGCTTGTTTTCAATTTCTAACTCCCCGCCAAAAGAGCACATGATTCTTGCAGCCATTATCTGAAAACCAATACAATGACACATTATCAGTGAATCATAAATCAATGGAACCATGCCATATAACAAAACTCGATTAAATAATGAAGGACCTTCGTCGTTAACGAATGGTTTCAAGTGGTACTTGTTTAATTTTGTGACGCTATCTATCTTGCCATTGAGCGAGGGAAGCATTATCAGTTTGAGCGGGGCAGACATGAGATTCAGCAGGGCAACCTGAAAATTGAGCGGGTCAAAATAGCAATTCAGTGGGGCAAACAAGCATTTCAGCAGGAGTAACATAAAATTGAGTGGGGCAACCTAGGAAATGAGTGGGGTAAGCATGAAATTGAGCGGGGCAACCTAGGAAATTGAGTGGGGCAAACTACGAAATGAGCGGGGCAAGGATGGAATTGAGCGGGGCGAACTAGGAAATGAGCGGAGGAAGCATGAAATTGAGTGGGGCAAACCAGGAAATGAGCGGGGCAAGCATGGAATTGACGGGGCAAGCATGGAATTGAGCGGGGCAAATTAGGAATTGAGTGGGGCAAGCATGAAATTGAGCGGGTCAAACATGAAATTGAGTGGGGCAAACATGGAAATAAGAGTGGCAAACAGGATATTGAATGGGCAAACTGTAAATTGAGCGAGCATAGGATAATATTGACCTAGGCAAACAGTAGATTGAGCAATCCCAACATTATATTTATCAAGGCAAACATTAAATTGTCCTTATCTACCATGAAATTAAGTTGGGCCAACATTAAATTGAGCGATCCTAACATGAAATTTATCGTGGAAAATATTAAATTGTCCTTATCTACCATGAAATTAAGCTGGGCAAACATTAAATTAAGCAATCATAGTATGAAATTTATCGCAACAAACATTAAATTGACCTTATCTACCATGAAATTAATCTGGGCAAACATTAAATTGAGCGATCCTAGTATGATATTTATCTCGGCAAACATTAAATTGACCTTATCTACCATGAAATTAAGCTGAGCAAACATTAAATTGAGCGATCCTAGTATGATATTTATCGAGGCAAACATTAAATTGACCTTATGTACCATGGAATTAAACTGGGCAAACATTAAATTGACACATCCTAGCATGAAATTGAGCAAGGTAAACATGGAATTCAACGAGCCTAGCATCCATTTTGTGAGCCCTAACATAGAATTGAGTGAGCCTCAAACGATCAACACATAAAATTAACTTCGCCTAACGCATGAAATTAACTAAGCCTAACACATGGAATTGACCAAACTTCGCATGCAATGCCATTGTACGCCCGAAGCTGTTTTTTTCTACATCTATAACATGAAAATGAATTTGAGCAGGGCAAACATGGAAATGAGCGGGGCAAACAATATTTCAAGCGAAGTGGGCATAATGAAATGAGCGGGGCAAGCATGAAATTGAGTGGGGCAAACATGAAATTGAACGGGACAAACTGGAAAATCAATGGGGCAAACATGAAATTGAGAATACATTTACGTTATAAGTGTCGGTTATAGGTTTAAGTTATAAGTATCGGTTATATGTTTAAGTTTAAGTTAGGGAACTGATAATAGGTTAAGGTTTAGGTTTAGGAAATCGAGTTCGGGACTGGGTTTAGGTTTGGGTTTTCAAGTTTAGGTTTAGGTTAAGGAGTTGAGATTATGATTAGGCGAGGTTTAGGTTTAGGGATTTGAGAATACATTTAGGTTACAGGTTTAGATTTAGGTTATAAGTGTCGGTTATATGTTTAGGTTTAAGTTGGGTCATAGGTTAAGGTTTAGGGAACTGATAATAGGTTAAGGTTTAGGTTTAGGAAATTGGGTTCAGGACCGGGTTTAGGTTTGGGTTTTCAAGTTTAGGTTTAGGTTAAGGAGTTGAGATTAGGATTAGGTGTAGGTTTAGGTTTAGGGATTTGAGAATACATTTAAGTTTTAGGTTATAAGTGTAGGTTATAGGTTTAGGTTTAAGTTAGGTTACAGGTTAAAGTTTACGGAATTGAGGAAAGGTTAAGGTTTAGGTTTAGGGATTTGAGAATACATTTAGGTTTTAAGTTACAAGTGTGCAATATAGGTTTAGGTTTTAAGTTAGATTATAGGTTAAGATTTAGGGAATTGAGAATAAGTTAACGTTTAGGTTTCAGGATTTGAGAATACATTTAGGTTTTAGGTTTAAGTTTTGAGAGGGGGCAAACATGAAATTGAGTGGGGGCAAACTAGAGAATCGGCGGGGCAAACATGAAATTGAGCAGGGTAAACTAGAAATTGAGCGGGGCAGGCATGAAATTGAGCGGGGCAAGCATGAAATTGAGCGGGGCAAACTAGGAAATGAGCGGGGCAAGCATGAAATTAAGCGGGGCAAACTAGGAAATGAGCGGGGCAACCATGAAATTGAGCGGGGCAAACTAGAAAATGAGCGGGGCAACCATGAAATTGAGCGGGGCAAATTAAAAATTGAGCTGGGCAGGTATGAAATTGAGCGGGGCAAACTAAGAAATGAGCGGGGCAAGCATGAATTGAGTGGGGCAAATATGAAATTGAGCGGGAGAAACTGAAAAATCAGCGGGGCAAACATGAAATTGAGTGGAGGAAACATGAAATCAGTGGGGCAAACTATAAAATCAGCGGGGCAAACATGAAATTGAGCGGGGGAAACATAAAATCAGTGGGGCAAAGTAGAAAATTGACCTTATCTATCATGAAATTAAGCAGGGCAAACATTAAATTGACCGATCCTAGTATGATATTTATCGAGGCAAACATTAAATTGACCTTATTTACCATGAAATTAAGCTGGACAAATATTAAATTGAGCGATCCTAGCATTAAATTGAGCATGGTAAACATGAAATTCAACGAGCATAGCATGAGATCAAGAGAGCAGTAACAGAAGAATTGAGTGAGCTTCAAATTGAATTGAACAAGTTTGACATCGATTCAATCGATCGACACATAAAATTAACTAGGCATAACACATGGGATTGACCAAACTTTGCATGCAATGCAACTGTACGAGTGTAGCTTTTTTTTTTTTTCAAGATCTATACCTCCGACTGTCGCAATACCGGTCAAATGCAGGTTGAAGAGAGGTGCTTTGGAGTGAGAGAATATTTTGAACCTTTTCAAGAAGATGCAACTGGTTCGTTGGATTTTACGTCACCCACGTCAAGATGAAATATGAAAAATGTAGAATAATGATATCTAGATGCTTCACAGAAATTTCAGTCAGGAAAATGAGAAGAAAACCCTTCGTACTTCACTTTTTCGTTGGAAGCGAGTGCAGGGAAGAACCTGCTCGTTTTTTTCTGTCAGGAGGAGTGATAGCAAGCAGCAACAGTGAAAAGAGCCAAAGGAGGGGTATTTTCATCCAGAAAATCGGAGTCCGCACGTGGAGGTCTAACTTGCAAAAGATGGTTTGTCTTCTTTCATTAAAACACTTGGGTAAAAGGTGGGGTCCACAGTCTTAAATTTCTCAATCAGTAGTGTAGGTTGGAAGATGTTCTTTTCGGTCTTGAGCAACTTCTAAAGGTATTGTTTGGGAAATCAAGTAGTGCTAGACTTTGTCATATCCTCTCGGAGTTGCAATTTCCAAGAATGTGTCGTGACTATTTATCTGCTTCCGTTACTAGTGTGCCAGTCATTCGCTGCCCCTTTGTAGCCTCTCCAAATTGACTGGACCGCACTGGATTCTGCAACCATCATCTCCATTTCAGTTTGTCTATAGAGATGCGACCTTCTCATTCAAGTCTTCACTTCTACCATAGTCGGTCATTTAATTTCTGTATCCCGAGAAGCACCTATCACCACATGCATCGACTATGAACTACATCATTAGCAACACAATGAAACTATCAGTCAAATAACTCAAGCCGTGGGTCATTTGAGCTGCGAGCTCTGAGGCCAACTTCTCTTCCATCTGAAAATAACTCTTATTCTCTCAGATAATTAATTCTTTGCTGCATTCATTCTCACTCGCATTGTCTTTCTATTGCATGCAAGAAAAGAGTACTTAATGATGCTTGCTGTTATTGAACTGCAGATCCGAATGATCCATTGAAGAGTGCTGACCAGACCAAGCGCCTTGGTCTAAGTAGTAAGTTCCCTTTTGATCTATTCTTGTGTATAGCTTTTCATTGTTTTTTTTCTTTAGCATTTTATAAAGAAAGAGATGTCTTTAAAAATCAGAAAGACTAGTGGTTGTAAGTTTTTGCAATATAACTAGCACTCATCATCATCATCATCTAAGCCTAAATCAAACAAAATGGGCTTGGCTACATGAATTCCTTTTCATCCTTATGCTCTGTGATAACTTTAGTTAGACCACATGTCATGAAGTCTTTTATTACTAACTCTACACATGTCCTTTTGAGCCTTTCCCTTGCCCTTTTAGAGCCTTCCTCTTATGCCAACATACTCTTAATTAACACAATCCTTGGACTTTGCTGCACATGATCAAATCATTTGAGTATACTTTTCCTCACTTTATTATCCATTGGTGCTACTCATAAGCTCCCTCCAACGTATTCATTTCAAATTCCCTTAAGCGTCCTGCCACTCATCCATCTCAACATCCTCATTTTATCCATGTCAGCCGTGTTGATTGAATGCCCATTATAAAAAACTTTCTAAGGGCCACTGTGATGTTTATTTTCCATTCAACCTATTGATTAGGTCACAAAGACCTGGATGAAGGCAAAACATAAATTATTAGGGACATCTACTAATTGAACCTCCAACAGTTTATGCATACCCATAAGTTCACTAAAGTGTAATTTCAATAATAACTTATAATAATGTGATTGATCAAATTATATAATCATGCCATCGTAAAGTTGATCTTAACGGTAAGATATGTTCGGAACGTGCTGATTAGGACAGAGAACAAAATTCAGCCCAATCTAACCTGAAAATAATCAGATTCATCTAAAACAGTTTTTTAAATAGGCATGATCAGTTTATCTAGATTTAGACAAATTTTAGACAATCTGATCGGTCCAGATTGAAATTCACTCAAATTTGACTGTTGGATTGCAAAATATGGCTCATCATATTATTGCTTGATCATGTCCGCCCAATATCTTTCTCATTCAAAACCTAATCAGGCGACTAATCAATCAAATTGAAGCTCTTCACGAGTAGCATAGAGTGAATGGATCAGATTTCGAAATTGGGCTAAATTTTAGGCTAGAATTGCGCTGCATTTTGCTAACCTCATGAAAACCTAAAAAAGTACACGGTAATTGAGTGCCTCATCGTTAAAAATTCGGCTGATTCTAAGGTTTTAGTAATGTTTATTTGCAATCCGGACATTTGATAATGTCAAGAAGATATGGATAAAGATTAGATTGGTCCAATACTTTTGTCGCCCACAAATTGTTTTAATGGTTATTCATTACTATTTTTATTGGATCAAGTTGATATTTGTTTTTCTATTCATCCAGGAATGTATGACCTAATTAATGGTTGGATGTAAAATAAACACTACAGTGGGCCCACTACAACAAAAGCCGGATTAGGCGACACTGTGCATCGCTTGTTTAGCGGCGCTAATTAAAATTAGGCGTCGGTTAGTGATCGGGTATAAATACCATTTTTTCTCCCCTCCCGACACACACACACTCTCTCTCTCTCTCTCTCTCTCTCTCTCTCTCTCTCTCTCGATCCATACATCTCCTCTCTCGCGTGTTTACTCTCCCTCTCGCTCTCCCTTTCCCTCTCCCTCCCGCTCTCCCTTTCCCTCTCCCTCCCTCTCTCTCGATCTCTCTCTCCCTCTCCGCTTTGCTCTCCCTCTCCATCTCCCTCTCTCTCTCTCTCTCTCTATCTCAGCTTCCCTCTCATTCGCTCTCCCTCTCTCTCTCCCTCTCCCTCTCCCCGATCTCCTTTTGCACCCTCCCTCTCTCTCTCTCTCTCTCAAAACCCTAGCCCTCTCTCTCATCTCCTCGGCCCTCTGCTGTTCGGCCTTCTCAGCTTTGTAAATCTCGAATTCTCGATATGATGTAAGGTTTTTCCTCTCGTTGTTGCTTTTTGCAATTTATAATACCTTGGGGATATGCATTGTCGAATCCCTAATTAGGATTTGTATAAGAAATTCAATTGGGGATGTCTATTGTCGAATCCCTAGTTGGGGATTTGCATTGTCGAATCCCTTTTTAGGGATTTGTATTGTCAAATTACTCATTAGGGATTTGTCTTGTCCAATCCCTAACTAGTTGGGGATTTGAGGACTTTTAAAATTGGGGATTTTCTGATTTTACAAATTGGGGTTTTAGGAATCGGGATGTGAGGATTTTAGGATTAAAGAAAAAATTTTTAGGAATCGGGATTAAAGAAAAAATTATTTTTATTTTCCTTATTAGAAGAAATTTTTAATTTTTAATTTTAGAGATTTGGAGCATCTTGAGATGATTTTGAAGTTGTATTCAAATTGAGGGGGATTGTAAAAATCGGCCCCTTTTTTTTTTTTTTTTTTCTTCCCTTTAGTAGAAGAAATCTAAATGGTCTTTAGGTGGTATCTAAATGGCCTTATTTAATACTTTGAAGGACCCTTGATATGCGACACTTGGATATTATATAAGTAACATATGTTAAGTAAACTTAAATTGAGTAAATATGAAAACCAATCTTTGGTCCAAGTCAAGTCCAAAAATTATATTAGTTGAACTATTCTATCCTCTATTGATGATGCTAGTTTGTTGAAATGTCTATCCATATCTCATGAAAAAAGAAAGTGGTATAATTAATTAAATATTTGCACTCAATATTCAACAAGACAGCAGGCATTGGTATCTTATCATTAATCTCACATCCTCGTAGGATGTTTGTCAACACCGTGAAAAGGTTGTATATCATCGGTGGCTCTTGGGCACGACTACGATTTTCCTTTTATTAAAAATTGTAGTTAGTGAAGTTAAATTAGCAAATCTTAAGAAATTTATATTTTAGTTGTTTGTTTGGTTTTAGTGAAAATCTATATGTGTGGATGATCAGATTTTAAGCTTAAAAAGAGAATATAATCGCCCATTCTAAAGGTTGAAAATTCTATTAAGATCCTACATGCTTTGACTGAAAATTGATTTTGGATCAAGCATCCATATTTAATCTCTAGTTGTCCACATAAAGGACCAGGTTTTCAACAATGCACATGTCCAAAGGAAGGATCATATGGATCTTTGTGAATTTTGTCTTAGTGGTTGTTTGTCTTTGTGAAATTCCCTTCCATAAGGAATGATTTGAATTGAAGTATTCAACAGACAAATTCCTCGAGGTATGATAGTGCATATATTCTAAATAAGCTTAAGATTGTCAAAGAGTATGAAGGACATCATCATATTCTCTAAATTGGATATGGGTACAGCTTGCAGTTCTATTTGTCATTGAATTGTTTTTACTCTGAGTAAACGGCATTTCTTGTTTGAGTTCTGTAATAGACTTCTTGAAAATATTGTGGTTGTTGGAACAATGGTGTAGTGTCACATCTTATCAGATCTCCTTGCATTGGAGGGGCGCATGGGGAAAAATTTCCAAGCCGTTGAAGTTCTTAGCATATCTTTAGTCGCGGTTTGGCTCTTGTGCGGCACAAATTATGTTTGAGTGGTCAAGTGAGTTTAGCTATCTCATCGTCTCAATTCGGGTATAGGCCTTTTACAGTTTTGGCTTTTCAATGTTGTATATGTTTACATTTAGCTAGGTGTGGCATGGCCCCTTTTTTGTCTTCTGTCCTCTAGAGACTCACACGACATGTTGAATCTACTGGTTTTCAAATAGTCACAAGACCAGAGCTACTTTTAATCTAGTCCAGCTTACTTTGTCATATTAGAGTTATTCTTCCGTGACCTAAACACAGTATGTGGTGTTGGCTCTTTTACCAATTGCTAAGAGCCTAACCAACTTGCCAATAGCATTAGGACTCATAAACCATTGGGGTTCATAACATAGTGACTCTTGGATTAGCCAACATTGGGCGCGGATTGGGTACTACCCACACTAGGATCTAGCTAGAGACGGATGGCCCAGTCAAAGGCTATGTGGGGCCATCGTAATGTATATGTTTTATCCACTCCCTCCATATATTTTGAAAGATCATTTTAAAGTATGAACCCAAAACTAAGGAAGAATGAAGGCTCAAGTGAACCACACCATAGGAAGCATTGGGGATTAAATGCTTACCATTGAAAACTTCTTTGTGGTGCACATAAGTTTTGGATTAAGCTGATATTTATGTTTTTCCTTCATACAGATCTATGTGACCTTATGAACAGGTTGGATGGAAAATAAAAATCACGATGGGCCCTAGGAAGTTTTCAACGGTATGAATTCAATCCCCACTCCTTCCTATAGTGTGGTCCACTTGAGCGTTCAATCTGCCTTCTTGTTGGTCCAGAAAAAAATGAAGCCATTCCATGACTTACGTGGGTCACACCACATGAGCGTTCAATTCCCAAGATGCATCATCGATTAGCCATTCATCAAAACAAGGAAGATACTCCAAAATGAATTCAACAATCACCTCAAATGCCTTTATTAAAATTGCTTTGAATAAGCTTTTCATACTTTTGTTGTGATGAGCCAACTCTAACAAAGACGGCATTAAATGCGAAAGTTTTTTTTGTACTGTTCCTTTGTAAAGTTTAAAAACTCCTCTTTTAGAACACCCTACAAAGATAGAACTTTAGTGAACAACGGATGACAACCAAGTTTTTGACCCAGGAGCTTGGACCATATCTTAGTGGACTTTCCTAACATGAATTACATTGATCATATGTGGTTACAAATTCTGCAGGTTGCACCTACTTTAGTTCCACTTCTTAAATTTTATTTCCATGAAGAAGTAATTTTCTTTTATAAGCTCACAGCTTGCTCAATGTTATCCAAGTAGCCAAACCTCCATTTTAGTTGGCTAGCTAGAGGCAAAATCAACTACCGACTATAAAAAAATGCCTATCTAGGAAAACTAAAGTCATGCCATCTAATTTCTCTTTGCTCCCTCTCATTTATTTGTCAATAATCCTAATCATAGGTCACTTGAGATGTATTGCGTTTTTTACCAATGTGAAATATTATTTCTAACATGGACCTGGTTGGTCTTTACTTTGTTACTTTTCGATGTTCCTGAGAATAATTGACATTTTTCTAATGCTATCCATCTATCCATCTCTCAATCAGTCAAAGCATCCAACTTCGAGAAACCTATGAAACAACAAATGTTCTTTGTTTCACATGAATTAATCTTAACTAATTGCACTTCTTGATTATATTCCAATGTTTACCATTATTTGATTCTATCAATTGGCCATAATTACGTACTTCTTACATAGGTTGCACTTGAGGAACTTTTCAGATAGGGTTGGCATCATGGTTTGCTTGGGAAAAATCGATGACAACTTGTACCAACTTATTCGATATTAGCCCTCCTTACCTTGGCATCATGGTTTGCACCCTCCTTAGCATACATTCAAATGCATCTAAGATTCTTTATTTATTTATTTGAAAGGTTACCAAAAGCTTGGAGGTTGAATCAAATCTGTCAAAATGGGATTTGTTTATTTCCTTCTCAACAAAATCGAAGCTTTTTCATTGCCCAAGTCCAATGTGGAATTTGGAAGAACGATTCAATGTTCAACTTTGAGTCTTTGAATCATTCTTATTCTTTTAGGTGTCACCAATTTGTTTTCTTCACTATCGGCTACACAAGTGGAAATGCTATCAGCATGGATAGGTTACTAAGAAATGAATGATATGAAGATAAGGGATGACAAGGTAGGTTTTAATATAATCTTCTCTGCTTGCTTGATAGCATATTAGTCTTTTCATGAAATGTGAATTTTTCTTCTAGGAAATGGAAAGCTCAAATGGTCATCAATGGAAATGGCATAGAGATGGGTCATATAATCGTGACAACTATTGGGGTAGAAATGGCCAACCAAAGCATGTAATCACTACATGAATTCTAAAATAATCATGCTTGTTGTTCATTAAACTAGTTGCTCAACTCACCTTATCCATTGCTTTGGGATTATTTGGTATTAGTTATCAATTAACATTAATATTTTTTAGCCAACTCATCAAAATTTAAGATGTGTATTTTGAAGCAATGATGATGATGAGAGTATTAGCGTGTTGGAAGTACCTAGTCTTATTACATGAAGGCAATATGACGTTAGAAGATTTCTCACCCCAACTGAGATGAAAGATGGACCCACAAACCTTGCTAGAGTCAAAGAGTCAAGTTCTTTGTTATCGAAAAAAGAGAAAAGCAAATATTATGAAGAATGTAGGTAATGCATCCTAACAATGGTCAATTGTAGCAAGTACCTTATCAGCAACAGAGAAGAATGATCGCCTTAATCATTTTCTTCAGTTAGACGGGCATAGGTTTCTCAACCAATGGCTCCAAGTGTAGTGGTGGCACAAGTGACAGTTCTATGGAAGAATCAATCAAACCGGTCTGATTAGGAGCACTTGAGAAGCACTTCCTCTAGATGAGAGCTTCAGAATTGTGGAAAGCCCACCTAAAACATCTCTTTGTATATCAATAGGAGCTTGAAGAGAGGGCAAGAAATTTGTTTGATAGATAAATTTGTTTTTATTTATTGTAATAAATATATATATTTTTTAATTGTCTAGTAATATAAATTTTGTTTCATATTCAGTTATATTTGTATTGCATCATTTTTATGTTTCAAATGTTTAAAAAATACAGGTTTTGATTGAATTATAATAAAAAAAAATATATTACTGGCATGCCAGGGCCTCAATCCATAGAAAAGATAATCACGGCGCTTCTGTAGAAATTTTACGGAGCTTTGTCATTAGGAAAAGTGGGTAGAGACCAGCTATAGCGGCGCTCTATTTGACATCTAGTGGCGCTTATTAGCGTCGGAAGAAGTTGTTATAATTGGCGCTCATACAAGCGCCAATAAAAGTATTGTGGCGCCGCTGAAACTTTTAGCGACATACCCAAATATCGGCGCTTGAGTGGCGCCAAAATTTTTTCAGCGGCGCTTTCTTGGGTTTTTGTCGGCGCTTTCAAGCGCCGCTAAAATTCCAAGTTATTGTAGTGGCCTATGAGGTTTTTAACGGTAGTTATTCAATTATTATTGTTTTCTTGTGATGTGGACCACCTAATATTTATATCTACTTCACTTTTAGTACCAGTCCCTAAAATGATCTATAAAAATGAACCCTAAAATGATCTATAAAAATGAATAGATGGCATGGATGAAAATATACATTATGGTGGGCCCACGTACTGATCACTAGCCACCTCCGTGATGGAGGCCGATTGGTGCTACCCCACCGGCACCTAGCTAGAGACTTACGTGTAGTCCACTTTGATGTATGTATTTTATCCACGCAGTTCATCCAGCTTTGCAGAATCGTTTTAGGAGGCAGATTAAATGCGCAAGTGGACCACACCACATAAAACAATGGGCATTGAACGCATACTACTGAAAACCTGTCGGGGCCACAGAAACTTTGGGTCAATCTGATATTTGCGTTTTACCTTTGTAAATGTTTATATGATCTTATTAATGCGTTGGATGGAAACAAACAATATGGATCTGCTTAAAGTTGGCACTAGGAAGTTTTTAACGGTGAGCATTCAATCATTACAGTTCTTGTGTTGTAGTCCACTTAATATCTAGATATGATTAATTTTGGGAACGTCCCCTAAAATGGGCTCTAAAAACGGATGGACGGAGTGGATATAACAACATATCATCAAGGTGGGCCCTACGGCAAGGGTAACAACCACTATGACGTTACCCGTGTAACTCCTAATCCGCGCTCGTGCGGACTGGTACCCATTCCGCTCCCTCTACCTGTCTCCCTCTCCTCAGCTTTCGAACCCTCTCCGTCTCCTCTCCCTCTCTTTAGCTTTCGAACCCTCCCCTCTCCGCTGTCGACCTCTTTCTAGTTGTTATATATATATATATATATTAGGTTTTCATTAATTTTCTTCTTTTCTTTGGTCCAGCACGTCAAGGAGCAGCAGTAGCGACATCAGGTATCCCTCTCTCTCTCTCTCTCTCTCTCTCTCTCTCTCTCTATCTCTCTCCGCTTATCTATCCATATCTCATCAATTCGGGTGTTTTTTAATCCCTAAGTAGCACTGTGCAATGATTTGGGTATTGGCAATTTTCGAACTTCGAATCCCTAATTAGGGATTTGTAGTGTCGATTCCCTAATTTGCAGATTATAGATTCAAAACAAAAAATCCCTAGTTAGGGATTCGAAATTAAAACCCTTAGTTAGTGATTTCTATTTCGATGTGGTTTTTGTGTAGTTGAGTGGGTTTTTTTTCCATGATACAGATGTATGGGTTTCACAAGGATAGGCCCTTTACAAATGATAATGAGTTGCATGTGCATATAGGTGACTGACATTGCTTGTGAAATCTGGTCCGTTAATTACAATTTCATGGTCCACCAAGCACAGGTTTTGCTTAATGCAATGTTTTTTCCAAAGGAAGAAGTTTATCCCCAACGTGGAATCTTGCTGGACTGTTGCTTAAGTTGTTAGTTCTTCCGTCATCAGCCTAGAACATCACTAGAAAGCACATCCCAAGGTTCAATGGACAGTTTTTTTCCTGATGAAATGACACATTCCAAGCACTTGTTGGCATCTTGGATGGCCATCTAGTGCAAGCTAAGTACAGCTCAGTAGCTGACATGTTGGCCTAGTTCAGAATCTGAGTAAAACGGCAATGCAAGTTCTGTAATAGACTTCAAGAAAACCGTGATCATCTATTCCTAGGCTGCGATTACAGCATATACCAGATCTATCTGGTTGTCCATACACAAATTATGTTGCCTAGCAACACTGTTAGCAAGCTAAATCTTGCATTGGTCTGACCCATACACAAATTATGTTGCCTGAAATGACGGACATCTCGTACCAATGATCTGACCCTTTTCAAGATAATAAAGATGGATCTTCTATTTTTCATACACTGATCAAGCAGCTAATATCATCATATTAGAGTTATTTTTAAGAGGGATGGTTAGGATGATGCAGCATGATTTATAATTATTGAGCCTTTTCTTATATAAACAGTGGACAATTCATTTCTTAGTCATGGATGGGATGGCTAGGATGATGCAATCAAACATAACTTTTGGAGGATGGGCAACTAAACGTGGTTCAACGCAGTGAACGATCAAGATCAATTATCAAAACTTTATTATAATCAACATAGACTATTTATTTTCATAGCCACTGGCTGGGCATAGTTTATCATCATATTAGGATTTTTTTTTTTTAAAATTTAATAAAAAAAAAGGTAACAGAGATTTTTTTAATAAAACAAAGTACAAGAGAGAGGAATCTCCTTGTCTTAACAGAGATTTTATTAAAAAGGTAACAGAGATTTTATTAATAAAACGAAGTACGCGAGAGAGACAACCTCCTAAGCTTAATATATTAACTTCCTATAGGTTGGGCAAAATATAACTCCATTCATATTAGAATTATTTTTAAGAGAGATGGTTAGGATGATGCAGCATGATTTACAATTATCAAGCCTTTTCTTATATAGAAAGTGGACAATTCATTTCTTAGTCATGGATGGGATGGTTAGAATGATGCAATCAAACAAAACTTTTGGGAGGGATGAGCAACTAAACATGTTCCAACCCAATGAATGATCAAGATCATATCCAAACTTTATTATAATAAAAAGACTATCTATTTTCATAGCCACTACTGGGCATAGTTTAAAAAACTAGATGGATGGCTACAAAAGAACTTGGAAAGGTTTCTCTAAGTCATCAATATATTTCTAACATGGTGGCCCTTCTTAAAAATGGACCACTGCTATGATAAAAGAGATCCATCCCACTTTAGCACCACACACTTGCACATACATTGATGTGTATAGAAGAGGCTTTATACATTTGCATGAGCTTCACAAATACCAAACCTCTCTATAACCACATGAACCCTGCTAATGTACTTTAAAAGAAGAAAAAAAGAAAAAAAAACACATGCACTCACACTCCATACACGCGCCCATGCACTCACACCACCCAGTGTGATTTCACCACAATGGGTACTTGAACCATGACCTCGTGTTGAGACTCTTGTAAGTTACTTTCTCAAATCGAGAACCACATGTGTGAAACTTTCATGAAATCCACGTTCTCAATTAAGTATGTTGCCTTTTTTCAGCCATTAGACGGAAAAATGATCATTATCATCAAAAGCTTAATCTTAACTAATTGAGGTTGGCTACATGGATATTTTTACCATTTTAATCTATCAATGGCCATAATTACAGTCAAGTCATAGGTCATAAAGTCTTTTCTTACCAATTTCTGTCCTCTTAGAGATTTCAACTTGTACCAACTTATTCATTCTAGTTCGTGTAATTTTTTTTTTTTTCTCCACTGCATGTGATCAAATCATCTAAGTCTATTTTCTTTATTTTATTATCTATAAATGTTATTCCTAACTTTATGGAATGCATTCATTTTTTATTCTATAATATCTTGCAATGTCACTCATCCATCTCAAGATTCTTATTTAAGCTACACTCATGATTATATTCTCAAGATCCTTATTTAAGCTATACTCTTGTATGAATGTATTGTTTCATAACCGCTCTCAAGTAGTGTTCAAATGTCATCCAATCCATCCATCCTGAGTGACTCATCAAGTGAAATTATTGCCCAAAAATCATAATAATACAAAATGCAGGTTAGCCATGACTAGTGAATTCAGAGATTCTAGGTGCAACTTTTTTTGGGTGGCTTGCTTGAGTGTTGAATCAACCTGATGTTTTGGATCAAGGCCACACAAAAAGTGGTCTACTTGATGGATGGTCTTGATTTCATGCACATTAAATTGTTCCCTAGCTTATTACATGGAAATTATATACCTGGCATACACGTAACTCAAATGGAACTGTCTAAACTATAGTTCTTATATTTAGATTATCTCAAAAAAAAAAAAAAAAATAGAAGAAAAAAAAGAGAGGAATGCATCACAAACCAGTAAGGGTGTCAATGGGCTAGGCTCAGGCCTAAAAATTTATAATTTTGAATAGAGTGGCCCGACGGCCTGCCCGAAACATTTCAAAATCTGGGCCAAGACCTATCCCAGGCCCGATTGACAAACATTGACCCTACAAACCAGGTAGTGGATTAGGTGTTACCTGGCAAGCACTTTACCGGGTGTTTCCATTACCGTGTGGGCCCACCTAATGAATGTATTGTATATCCATGCCACCCATCCATTTTTTCAACTCATTTTAAGACGTTATCCCAAAACTTAAGAAGATGCAAATCTCTGGTGGACCACACCACTGGAAAAAGTAGTAATTAATCATTAAAATCTTTTTGTACAAGAAGTCTTGATCGGTGATCTAATGTAAATTTTTTTTTTTTTAAGAGAACGCATTTCCATTAAAAACGAAAAGAAAGAGCGAGAAAAAAGGAAACAAAAAGTCTGCAGAGGTAGCAGATTGACAAAAGAAAAGAAAACAAGAAAGAACAAAACATAAAAACAGAATGACCACAAAAATGCACAACGACCAAGACAGAAAAGGGGGTAAAGAAAGGGAACCCAGAAAGAGCTAAGTGTCCCCAAGAACAAAAGATCGCAATCTTTTAGCTTGTCATCAATGGAGGTCCACTCAATTATGTTGCACTTGGCCTTGAAAGCAACCACCTGAGCCGAATTGGAAAAATCTCTAAAGCATCTCCCGTTTCTTTCTTCCCAAACTGACCACCAGATTGCTAGAATAGCCATCCTCCAAAGACGAGTAAGATAGTTGCCGCATTCCACCCTATCTCAAGGACAACATATCGATCGAATTGGGAAAACCTGAACATGTTGAAACGCAAAAGGAGATCCGACCAAATTTAAGATGAAAGGGCGGTGAAGCAACAGTTGGTGGTTGATTCCTCGTCCCTTGCATACAACATAGGATGTTTGTTAAACCATACCTCTTTTCTGAGGTTGTCAACAAGAGTGAATCTTCTTTTGCGAGACAAGCCAAGCTCTCCGACAACTTAGGAGGCACATATTTCCACCGAGACCAAAATGAAGAGTATCCTCGGACGTGCAAATTGTATTGATAAGAAAATTGTATGGCGATCGTAGAGAAATTGCATTTTCTAAATTCCAAATAATGGAGTCGGTTTGAAATCAAGGACGATCTGATTCGCGTGGATGAATAGCATCATCTCGAAATACTCGTCGATTTCCCGCGTTTAGATGCGTGACATTTAATATTCCAAACGGGCCTCTTCGGTGATAGTGCAATGAAGCTACCAAAATATCTCTTGTTCTAAAATGTGAGGAACTTGTCTTTCGGGGGACTTCCTGACCAAGGATCCAACTCTCTTCTTTTCTCGTTCTCTCGCTCTCTATATTACCAATAACGGTCTTTTTATTTTTGATATGCCTTTCCAAATGCTTGATATGCAGTAGCTCCGTCTTTAGTCCACCAACCATTTTGGTCGTTTGCCCTGATAATATGATTCCACATATTCCCGCTTTCCAATCCAAGTCTCCATATCCACTTACCGAGGAGAGCTTGATTCATATCTTTTAGATCTTTTATCCCAGCCCCTCCCATATGAGTCTGGCTGCACACTTCCTTCCAATTAACGAGGTGAACTTGCTTCTTGTCCTCCTTTCCATGTCACAGGAAATCCCTCCTAATCTTATCTAACGAAGACAACTTTTGATTGGACATCCGAAGAGAGACATGAAATAAATAGGCAAATTGGACCTGTTTAATGAGGGTCATTGCGATTTTCAAGTACCTGCATCTCCATCGAGCAAGGAAGGATTGAAATTTGGATTGTTTTGCTCCATAGAGCACGAGATGGGCGGGCCATTGCATAATGGGAGACCCATTTAAAGACGAAGGAAGCAGCCAGGTTGCACAATCTAAATTCACCGAAAAGGAGTCTTCATTGTCCGATTGATCCCAATAAACTTTGATTTGGTGAGATTAACGTGCATGCCCGACACAACTTGAAACGAATAGTGGTGCGGAGGTTGAAAATGTTTTTTGTTTGGCTTTGAGAATATGAGAATGTCGTCGCTTTAAAGAGATGGGTGATAGGCAAATGGAAACCTTCCATGGGAATACCCTTAAGGATACCTTCTGTGACTACTTAAAAGCATTTGAGAGGCGGCCCCCATGATGAGAAAAAGAAAAGGAGAAAGGGGATCTCCTCATTGCAGTGTCACGAGATCCCTTAAAAATCCTTTTGAACTGTTGGGCGCATAATGAGCCGAATTCAAACATTCAAGCATCCACGCAACCATTTTTAAACCCATTTTCTTCATCATGAGTGTGAAAATTCCATATCATGGTCATCAGGCTTTTCTGATATCTTTACACATCACGCTCTTCTGCTTCTATTGATGGATGAAGGCATTCATTAGGGCTATCATAGTAACAATTGATGATCTTTTTATCCTAATGCCATGAATGCATCTCTCTTCTCTCTGATGCTTCCCATAATCTTCCTAAGTCTAATAGACAAGACCTTCGCGGTTTTATATAAACTCCCCACAGAAAAAACTTGGATGGAGGTCTTTTGACTATATCAATGGGTTGGATGGAATATAGCAGTTGGGCCTTTGGAATTTTATAATGGTTGGTTCAATCAATTTTTGTGAGGTGTGTTCACTTGAGATTTAGATATGTAGGTTGATGTAAAAATGGTGGAAAATTGACGGACGACTTGGATATACAACGCATCATCAAGGTGGGATAACACCTAA
Organism: Magnolia changhungtana; assembly: GCA_030180095.1. NCBI lineage: Eukaryota > Viridiplantae > Streptophyta > Magnoliopsida > Magnoliales > Magnoliaceae > Magnolia > Magnolia changhungtana. Next base: position 42,873 of record JASAUF010000436.1, on the reverse strand, counting down.
TTATCCCCACCAAGACGAATATTTTCAATTATTATTATCTTGTTTTCTTTGGTTGATATATGTTGGCATTGTTAGAATGGAGAAGTATTCAATGGTCATATTTCCACAAACAAGTAGCGTCCACGAATCAAATTTATATTTGTCCAACCACAATACTTCCATTTAGATGGTGTAATGCAGGGGCATTTTCACACCGGGCTCGAGTGGGGTGTCTATGCGGGGCACACTCGTGGATGGGCGGTACGGAGGAGGTCTCGTGACCCAGACTCCTCACGGGGGTGATTAATGCGCATTTCATGGCTTCAAGTGGAGTAGCCCGTGAGATGCGGGGACACACTGGGTGGGCGGCCCATGTGATTTAGGGCCCACGTAGGGGTTCGGCCGAGGTCCTAACCCATGCGATGTTTTTTTTTTTGAGATAAAAAGAGGATTAGTGAATATCTCTAATAGTTTGAGCTTTTAGAGCAAGTGGTCAATTGTCAACATCAAATTAGTATCGAGCAGGAGGTCTCGTGTTCGAGACTCCTCACGAGGGTGATTAATGCGTTGGCATTTTCAACCCAGCTCTAGTGGGGTCGCTTGTGGGATGCGGGGGCACACTTCGGTGGGTGCGCAAACGGAAGAGGTCTCGTGTTCGAGACTCCTAATCGGGGTGATTAATGTGTATTTCACACGAGGCTCAAGTGGAGTAGCCCGAGCATGAGATCGAGTTGGGTGGGCGCCCATGTGATTTAGGGCCCACGTAGGGGGTTGGTGAGGTCCTAACCCATGCGATGTGGGGTTCTCTTGAGATAAATGATTAATTCGCCATACTCTAACAGTTCGAACTTTTAGAGCAAGTGGTTAATTGTCCTGCATCATGGTGGATTGAACAATTTAGTCGGTTTAAATTGAGTTAATTTATGCCATGTATACAATATCAGAGTGCTTGCATATAAAGCGTCATATGCAGCCTAAGTATCATATAACTCCGCTTTTCCCATAAGAGAAAAACATTGATACTCAAAAATGATGGATAAAATCCTTAGAAATCACTAAGAAATTGCACATGTGGAATACTATTGGTCAAATTAAACTGTACTTACAAATTATGGAACTAATTAAAGATGTATCATGAGCAAAAAAATAAAAAATAAAATCTTATTTGATTATCCAAATATCGGATTAATGGACATTTTTTGGACGGTTAAAAAATGAAAAATAATCAAAGAAGAAGACAAGAAAGTATATACAAATCGAGAGGATAGGATTGTTCAATCAATGGAATACTGGTTATATGACTTTGAGACAGTGAGATGCACAATCTAATTGGTTTTATTTGGGGTAAAATATGCCACGTGCTCAATTCATGAGTGCCTGCGTATCAAGCTCAAACCAAGCCAGAGTATTATATATCCTTGTTTTTCATAACCATACATAGAGAAAGAGGGCCTCTCTCTCTCGTCTCTCTAAATTTCTCACTCTCAAACCCTATTTCTATAGCCCATAGAGAATCCCTGAAAGTCCATACGATATCCCATCCGACGCTATCTCAAACCCTAATATCCATCCAACCTGAAATTTCTCCCCAAAATTCACAATCGGATCTGTTGAAGTGATAAAAGTCCCTTGATATACATTGATACACCACACTCTGATAGCTTGAGCTTTTGGAGTGAATGGTTGTTTGACAGGGTCTTCTCTCGCCCCAAGTGTTTTAGGGTTTCAGCTCGCATTCCTTTTCCACCGAGACCAACATCTTCGCATCTGACGTGCAAGGTAAATCCATGGCGATTGTAGAGAAATCCATTTTCCTGTTTTCTGTTCTGCAGAAATGATGAAATCCCACCATCTGATTCGGTGGGGCAGGGTGGGGGCCCTTTCTCGTTTTCCCGCCAAGTGACCTTTCAAGGGCCTCATCGAATGAAACCATGAAATTGGGTCTTTTGTTCTAAATATTGATTTTTGGGGCTTTTGATAATTTCCTGTTCTTCTCTCTCTCTCTCTCTCTCTCTCTCTCTCTCTATATACCTATATATATATATATATATATATATATATATATAGTATATGGGCCCTCCGAAAACTTTAGGGTTTGATGTAATTATTGTATTTTCAAGCAATTTGTTCTCTGCCCTTGGTCCACTTGAGTGTATTTCCTATGTTTCTGTCTCTTGATTTAGTGGTCGGTGGAAGAATCCATGGTTCTGGTTTATCTCTTCCAAATGGTCTTTTGATTTGTTCTTAATATGGGATTTTCTGGCCTGTTTACCCAAAAGATTACGATTTTTCAGTGCCTGTACATTGTTTTTATTGTTAGCTTTTGGTATTGTTTTTGTCTGTGATGGTAATTATGTTGGTGAAGTGATATTTATAAGCGGGAAGCAATGAAGAAAAGGAACCTATCTAGTATGATAAAACAAAAAAGAGTTGTTGGTCCAATCCTGTTTTCTTTTTGTTTATTTGTTTTTAGGCTTTAAAGAAATTCATAGGTTGATTTTCGCAAATTTTCTTTGGGGGAATCTCTGTGATCAGAAGCATTCAAGAGGCGTGCCATGCTGTGGATGGACCAGGGGACAAGAATTGCAGTGTCAGGAGATCCAAAATGAACTGTTGTCATTTTCCTGTTAACTGTGGACCATTTTTAAAGACTATAACGACCATCCACTCTGATTGGATGGTTTATATCATCTGACCATCATGTTTCTGCCTCTGGACCGTCATGCTGGCTTCTGCTTCATATATGATGAAGCTCTTTAACTTGTGGGCTCATAGTAATTATGGTTGGATTTGATTTTTACCTATTTAATCTCCTCTCTCTCCATCTCTCTCTCTCTCTCTCTCTCTCTCTCTCTCTAGATCTATCTTATTTTTTTGCTATAGTGGTTGTACTTATTGATTAAGAAAAAATATGGCTCTTTGCTATGCCAATGATTTGATTAAAAAGTTTTTTTTTTTTTTTTTTTTTTGGACTAGGTGGTCTATGAATTTTAGGGAGGATCTGATTGTAGGTTTCAAACAATAATTGTGTTGAGTTAGTTATACAAAAGTTTGATTTATTTGATAATTATATTGAGCCAAGAAAAAGTAATTTTCTTTTTTCTTGTTTTCTTTTTCCTTCATGGCATTGTGTGAAAACTGGTCAATCATCATTGTTTCCCAATGATGGTAGTCTAATTTATATATATCTTGACAAGGTCTGGTCTATATTTTTTGAATTTAAAAATGTCCTATTAAATGATGGGATTGTAAAAATGACCCAACCTGATGGATGGATAAGCACATGGCTTTTGGTTCATGGACTAATTAATGGGTCCTAGTATGAGGGAGAGGCTATCTTATGTAAATATAAAAGAGGTAGTGAACCTAATCTTCACATATTCTTTTTCCTTTTATGTTATTGCTTTAAAACCCAAGTTCAGTGATGGGTTGGGTCAGTTTTAAATAATCCTCTGAAGTTTCATTGAAAAACTCAACCTGATTTGAAATCCTAATGTTTCCCCATGTTTCCAAATTCAAAAGTTGTGTTGGGAATAATCATTATATTTGGGTTGGGTTATTTGAGCATAAAGGAAATATCCCATTGGGACCTAACCGGAATTTGGGTCAGGTCGGACTCCTCTTGAGGTTGCGGGCTACATTGACCCTAAAGCTGACATGACCTGATATTGAACACTGATTGCTACTGATAATCTTTGTGCTTGGCTTCACATTCTGTCTGCACTTTTGTTATCTTTCTTTGGACCTAATTAGATTCCTCCTTTTCAATTGCCTAATGATGCGGTTCTATCAATCTTTTAAAGATGTTTGATCGATTGCAATCTCCAGCAGATGTGTGTAGGCTTCTGTAGGCTTGAACACAGAATCAAGTGATAAAATCCAATTTCCAACAGTTAGGGTCAGTTCCCAGCAGCGGGGAACAGCTAGGAATCAATTTCCAGCAAGTCGAGAATTTTCAGTGAATAGGAAGGGATTCTAACTCTCACAAGTGAAATGTCGGCAATAGCTGTATTATTTCTGCCATAGTAATGTGTAACATATTACATATTGTAGATGCGCTTGTGAGGAAAATAAGAGCAGAGAACACCAACTTGATAGATAGGGCCTCAAAGTACTCCAAACTCCAGACGTGTCTCACTTTTTTCCCCCTTCTAGAAGGAAAAATACTGCAGCCAATCTTGACAGTGGGTTGCACAGTTTGGTCAGTTTAGTTTGAGTTAATGATTGTCATGTGTGCAATTTCTAAGTGCTTGCCTAACAAGAGTCATGCTCTCCTAGAGTATCAAATCCCTTCTCCCCATGCACATGTACTCTTATGCATATGGTTTGACATCATGCTGATGTGAGCATGGCATCAGCCCTTTTATTGGCTTCCAAATCCAAACAGAACATATGCAGGTCCCCTTGTTGCTGCTATTGGGTCTCATATCAAGCTTTGCGTTGGCCTGATTTTGAGGTGGTTGTTGCCTCCCTTAGGATTGCGGTTTCTTGCTTGGTGTATGCCAATGTATTCTTCTCCTTCTTCATTTCCAAATCACCTAATTATTATTCTGAATGCCCTTTCTTCTCCTTATCTTATTATTATTATTTTTTTTCCATTATGAGCAGCAACTTCCTGGGCAATGCCCCTGTTTATGGCCATTGGGAAGTTGGAGGTTTTGTTCAATCATATCATGTCGACTTTAGCATAACTCTTCAGCATAAAACTGGAGTTGCAATGCATGTTTCTGCTGTATTCTTCATTTGCCATCGACTAATTCGATAACGGTGTAGTTAATTTAATGAAGGATTTGTACTTTCTTTGGATTTTATTTACACAAGGAAAATATTTTCCTCTGTTCCATCAAGTTAAGTGATTAGATTCGTTCAAATTTCTTCTAAGTTAAGGATGACCATCAGAATGACTTTGGTTAGAATGCCCTTGAAGACTTGAAAGAGTCATTTCATGTCTTATAGTTGAATAGAACTGTAATTTCATTTTCTGGGGCATCCGGTTTGGGTCCAGAACCATGATCACTCTTTTGTTGCAAGTTACATTAGGATGTTAGTGGTGGGGTCTAACATTATACTCAATCATGTATCTACTGCCTAGGGAGTCTAATCAGTTAGTCAGCACCCTGCTAAGGAAACTGCTCTTGACCTTCCTTTTTGAGTATGTTTTTACTTATCAATTGCCCTGATTGACCTCACGTATAGTCCTGTTAACAAAGTTGATTGCTTTTGTTAGTAACGCCTTCCATCCCTTGAAGCTGTTTATGGCCCATTGTCTGCATGAAAATTGTTAAAAGTTTCATACCAAAAACAGCTGCATGTATGCTTCTTTATTTACTAATTGAATGCTGTGCTTCTACATTTCAGGATAATCTTACATCAAATGAATGAAGTCATTTAGTTGATTTTCTTTTCTATGAAGATCATGGGGTTTTCATTGTTTAACATGGCCTATTGCTGTTTATAAAAAGGCCTATGTTATTTGGGTGATTGTGTGTAAAATGTTCGATCCCATACAGTCAACCCTATGGGACCTTCCAACCTGTCCATCAGAGGTGCTGTTCCATACAGTCAACCTACTCAACCCTATGGGAACTTCCAACCTGTCCATCAGATGTGCCGTTCCATTTTCCGACCTGTCCATCAGATGTGATGTCCAATACAGTCAACCCTATGGGAATATCCAACCCATCAGTCGGATAGGCCATCCCATTGGATGCTCAGTGCCCAAGAATTAGGTCAATTCAATACTCAGTTTGGGCCACACCACAGAGAAAAGTTGAGAGGGATGTCCACCAGTCATTCTGTGGGGCCCACCATTTTGTGTATATGCCATCCAATCCACTTATATGATTCACCATCCAATCCACTTATATGATTCACCCCATCAGGATGGACACAAAATCGGCCATTTGGAAACTCATGTGGGCTGCAACACATGGATTTGGAGGTTTTAAGCGTGATTTTATGCAGTTCCCTATGGTGGGCCTGCCGGAGTTATGGATTGGCCTGATTTCTGGTATGTATGATTAACATGAGGGGGTGCAATCACGCAACTAATGAACAGTGGATGTCATTAACAGATTGACGGTAGCTCAAACGTACTGCAACTTGTACAGTTGATTTACCTATGGGAATATTGCATGTGCGTGTGTATCATCACACTGAACTATAGACCACGTCGCACAGTCAACTTTGCAATGTAAAATCATACCTAAAACCACATGACAAAAATCATGTGGCTTGTCCCACCTCAGTTTTGGAATGGTCCGTTTTTCGGTTTTTGCCTTCATCCAGCTGGGATGCACATGATGAATGGGTTGGATAGTATATACACATCATGGTGGGCCACATGCATGAACCTATGGTGGGAGTTCCTTATCCATTGTTCCATGTGGTGTGGCCCATATGAGTCATGATTTTTGGGCTTTGTGCCTAACACGGGAGATGCAATTGATGGACGGGTTGGATGTCTGACACATCACTGTGGTCCTTACACAGCGTGACTCGCTGTAAATTGTGAAACAGTTGATTGCATGTGATAAATTCCCAATGAACACTCATATGTATACACACATGGAATCCTTCAAAAAAAGTATATACATATCAGCAATTTTACCCCCGTAATTAGTCACAGAAGAGTTGGAAAACTTTGGGTTTTTAAAGGGGATGTTGTTGCCTCTGCATCTTCAACTGGGGGTAATTCTGTCATTTATATTTTTGATGTGAGTCGGAGTGGCTACCTCACTTTCCTCCTGGCATGTTACTCACCCACCCTTTAACGGACAGTATTCCTTGGAATACTGTAACAAAAGCTCTGTGGGGCCCACAGTGATGTCTATGTGACATCCACTTCACTCCATTAGTTTCTCCAGCTAATGTTAGGACCTCAGCCAAAATGAGAGACATAATACTCAAGTGGGTCACATCACAAGAAACTGTGGGGATGGGGATGAGCACCATCAAATCCTCCTAGCCCATTGCGATGTTTGTATATCATCGAACTTGTTCATAAGGTGAGTCCCAACAGGATGAAGTGAAAATAAAAATATCAACCTAATCCAAACTCTTGGTGGGTCCTAAGAACTTAAATGTCAGGCATCTCCATTGCATTGTTTCCTGTTTTGCAGCCCAGTTGAGATTTTGGTTTACCTGATTTTCATTATCACATCCTAATATGAGTGGATCCAACTGATAGACAGATTGGATGTCAGTCACACAGATATTGTTGTATGCACCATAAAGCTTTTTTCTCCTCACGTTCCCCTCCCTCCCTTTCTTTGCATGTAGCGTGCACCCTTCCTCTTTGAGCTCTCTCCATATGCAACCTTTGAACACTCTTCCCATGTGCATTGCATGTGATACCGCTAGTCTCTCTCTCTCTCTCTCTCTCTCTCTCTCACACACACACACACACACACACACACACACACACACAAATGCTCATACCCAACCGGTTGGAAGATATTGAAAAGTTACCGTCTGTATGTTTTTATGTCTGTACATATGTACATACATATTTATGTATGGTTGGACGATAGGCTACTATCTGCCAGCAGATATTACTTTCAAAATGCATTTGTGTGCAACATCCAACCTGTCTAATTGGTTAACCCCACTTTGAGGATCACCTTGTGTAAAATTCAGCCCCATCCACTCATCAGGTAGACAACACTTACTATTTTGTTATTTATCAGCAGATATACTTGAGGTTATCTGCTGGGTGGACAATAGTGTATCACCAAAGAGCAATTCTAGTGTAAATCTATATACGTATGTATGGAGCTTTGCCAAGCCCACACGTGTCTACAAGTCAGCTAATGCACACCCCACTGTATATGCTAGTATGGTAGGCCAGTGAAACATCCAAACCATCCACTAGGTGGAGTTCACTGTGTACAGCCCAAAGATAAAGGTGGTCCATCCAGTTGGTGTGCGATGATAGTAGAAATAAGCCAAGCGGATTAGAAAACTTTGGCTTTTTTTTTTTTTCACAACCGTACATTCGTTCAGTTGATTGTGGCCCACCTGACTAGTGGACTGACCTGATTCTTGGGATAGGGAATCTCATCATGATGGATGGCTTGGACATTCCACTTGTTCGCCTTGCTAGAATATGTGGTGGCATGTGCATTAGCTAACTTGAACATGCATGTGGGCTTAGCAAAGCTCTGTATGCATCAGCCAGGGGCAATTTTTCCCATGCAAATAGTTTTCAGAGGATCATGAACTTTGGATTTTCAAGGAACATGGGGAGGAATTTGAAACAAACGTAACATGTATTTAGGTAATTTGGAGGCATACGCGTGTGTAGCAACCAATGTTTCAGATTGTACCTGTCGGCCCCATCAACAGCGTGGAATTTACCTCCACTGGGAATAGGGGCATTTTTGCTGTTTTAAAATGTTGCTGCAATATGCGAGTAGCTTGTTGGTAGTCTTAATTGTGTAGTGTGGAATTGTGTTTGGCATGTGAGTCAGTATCAATGTGAGCCTTTGCCATTTCCGGTTCCAAGACCTTGGTAAAGAGGAAGGTGAATGTCTAGTTGGCAGCCAATCATAATTTCTCTTTTGCCAATCTACCATTTAAAGCCAACCCCAAATCGATGGAAGAAAGGCTCAGATGATGATTATATAACAGGAATTTGGAAACCAGGAATTGAAGTTTGGATCATGGGTTTATATATATATATAATGAAAATGTTATTTTTTCTTCTTTTCAACCAGTAGTTTTCATTTTTTTAAAAGTTCTAAATCCTTAAAAAAACTGTAATTTGCAGGTGAACTACATTCTGTTCGTGAAATAGAAGAGAAAGGAAAGAAGAGACATACATTCTCTGAAATTTGTGGTTATCTCTGCATTTTTCTGTTTGGTTTGTTGCGGACTTCAGTTGTTCTAGATCCGACATAGCTTCAATGGCGGAACACCGAAATGGCAATGCAAAACATTCAGACAAAAATGCTGCTGGGGCACTCAGTGCTTACATGATCAATCTTGATAACTTCCAGAAGCGGCTGAAAGTGTTCTATTCTCACTGGAAGGAACACAAAACTGAGTTCTGGGGTGCTTCTGATGTGCTTGTAATTGCTAGTCCCCCAGCTTCTGATGATCTACATTATCTGAAATCTTCAGCGTTGAACATCTGGTTGCTCGGATATGAGTTCCCAGAAACAATCATGGTCTTCATGGAGAAACAGATTCATTTCTTGTGTACTCAGAAGAAGGCTTCTTTGTTAGGAACCCTGAAGAAATCTGCCAGGGAGGCTGTCAACCTTGAGATCGTGATACACGTCAAGGCAAAGAGTGATGATGGGAGTGCTTTAATGGACGAGATATTCCAGGCTGTCCACTCTCAGTCTGATAGTCCAATTGTTGGATACATTGCAAGAGAGGCCCCTGAGGGGAGGCTTTTAGAGACCTGGTCTAAGAAGTTGAAGTCTTCCACATTCCAGCTCAGTGATATAACAAATGGATTTTCCGAACTATTCTCTGTCAAGGATGGCACTGAGCTTACAAACGTGAAGAAGGCTGCGTACTTAACTTCATCTGTGATGAAACACTTCGTTGTCCCAAAGCTCGAGAAGATCATTGATGAGGAGAAGAAGGTTTCTCATTCATCACTGATGGATGACACAGAGAAGGCCATACTTGATCCAAAGCAAAAGTCAAAGTCAAGCTAAAAGCGGAGAATGTTGACATCTGTTACCCCCAATTTTTCAGAGTGGGGGTGAATTTGATCTCAAGCCGAGTGCATCAAGCAATGATGAGGATCTCTACTATGACTCGACAAGTGTGATCATATGCGCAATTGGATCGCGCTACAACAGCCTCTTTGCTCAAACATTGCCGAACATTTCTCATTGATGCAAATGCAACGCAGAGTAAGGCTTATGAGGTTCTCCTCAAGGCCCATGAGGCGGCGATAGGTGCATTGAAGGCCGGGAATAAGGTCGGTGTTGTTTACCAAGCGGTAGTCTCGGTGGTAGAGAGGATGCTCCTGAATTTGCCTCTCATCTTACAAAGTCAGCAGGAACGGGAATCGGTCTCGAGTTCCGTGAGTCGGGATTGAGTTTAAATGCCAGGAACGATCGGGTGTTGAAGCCTGGAATGGTTTTTAATGTATCTCTTGGGTTCCAGAACTTGTAATCAGAAACCAACAATTCAAAGACTAAGATGTTCTCGCTGTTGCTTGCAGACACCATTATTGTCAATGAAAAAGCTGCAGAAGTTGTGACTTCAATCAGCTCCAAGTTAGTTAAGGATGTTGCATACTCATTCAATGAGGAAGAGGAGGAGGAAGAAGAGCGTCCAAAGGTCAAAGCTGAATCCAATGGAGCTGAGGCATTCTTGTCGAAAGCGACTTTAAGGTCAGATAATCAGGAGATGTCAAAGGAGGAGCTACGGAGGCAGCATCAAGCTGAGCTGGCCCGGCAGAAGAATGAAGAAACTGCGAGGAGGTTGGCTGGGGGTGGTTCTGCAGCTGGAGATGGCCGTGGTTCTGCACAAGCTTCAAGCGATCTCATTGCCTACAAGAATGTCAATGATATCCCACAGTCGAGGGAATTAATGATACAGATCGACTAAAAGAATGAGGCTGTCCTTTTGCCAATCCATGGCAGCATGGTGCCATTTCACATTGCTACCGTCAAGAGTGTTTCAAGCCAGCAGGACGGCAAAAATTGCTATATCCGTATATTCTTCAATGTACCTGGAACCCCGTTCAATCCCCCTGATGCTAATTCTCTGAAATTCCAAGGATCCATTTATCTGAAGGAGGTTTCGTTCTGATCCAAGGATTCAAGGCACATCAGCGAAGTGGTGCAGCTGATCAAGACCCTCCGTCGGCAGGTTGCTTCAAGAGAGTCGGAGAGAGCTGAGCGGGCCACCTTGGTCACTCAGGAGAAACTGCAGCTCGCAGGCTCCAAGTTCAAGCCGATAAGACTGACCGACTTGTGGATCCGTCCAGTATTCGGCGGCCGGGGAAGGAAGCTGCCGGGTACCTTAGAAGGCCACGCCAATGGTTTCCGTTATTCAACCTCAAGGCCCAACGAGCGTGTAGACATCATGTATGGGAACGTCAAGCACGCGTTCTTTCAGCCCACAGAGAAGGAGATGATTACTCTCCTGCATTTCCACCTGCATAATCATATCATGGTAGGCAACAAGAAGACCAAAGATGTCCAGTTCTATGTTGAGGTGATGGACATTGTGCAGACATTGGGAGGCGGGAAGAGATCAGCGAATGACCCAGATGAGATTGAGGAAGAGCAGAGAGAGAGGGATAGGAAGAACAAGATAAACATGGATTTCAACAATTTCGTCAATCGGGTCAATGACCTTTGGGGCCAGCCACAGTTTAAAGGACTTGATCTTGAGTTCGACCAGCCACTGAGGGAGCTTGGTTTCCATGGAGTTCCTCACAAGGCTTCCGCCTTCATTGTTCCGACATCGAGCTGCTTGGTCGAACTGATCGAAACGCCATTCTTGGTGATCACTTTGAGTGAGATTGAGATTGTTAATCTAGAGAGGGTGGGGCTTGGGCAGAAGAACTTTGACATGACAATCGTGTTCAAGGACTTCAAGCGGGACGTCCTCCGCATAGACTCGATCCCATCCTCGTCCCTTGATGGCATCAAGGAGTGGCTTGACACCACAGACCTCAAGTACTATGAAAGCAGGCTGAACCTGAACTGGCGGCCCATCCTGAAGACAATAACTGATGATCCTGAGAAGTTCATTGAGGACGGCGGGTGGGAGTTCTTGAACATGGAAGCGAGCGACTCAGATTCTGAGAATTCGGAGGAATCTGATCAAGGGTATGAGCCCTCCGACGTGCAGTCGGAATCTGTCTCAGAGGAGGAAGATGATGAAAGCGAGTCGTTGGTGGAGTCTGATGAGGACGAAGATGAGGACAGCGAGGGCGATTCAGAGGAAGAGAAGGGGAAGACTTGGGAGGAGCTGGAGAGGGAGGCGAGCAATGCCGACAGGGAGAAAGGTGACGAATCAGACAGTGAAGAAGAGAGGAAGAGGAGGAAGATCAAAGCTTTTGGCAAGTCCCGCGTCCCTGATAGGAGGGATGTAAGAAGCGTCACGTCCAAGAGGCGTAAGCTTAGATAAATAGGTGCTTTCTGGGTTTTCTAGTATTGCTGCAGTGCCGGGGATCCTCTTTTAGTTTAGGAGCTCTTTACCGGAAGCTCTCCTTGTAGTGGAACAATTTTTTTTTTTTTTTTTTGGGGGGGGGGGGGGGGGGGCATCAAAGTAAGACGTGGGTGTTGTTGTTCTAGTTTCTGCACTCTAGCTTGTGAATTGACACTGGTTCTGTTAGAATGAGAGGTTCTGTTAGAATGAGAGAATGCTCTCTGTGTGTGTGTGTGTGTGTGTGTGTGTGTGTGCGCGTATGTGTGTGTGTGTGTGTGTTTTAAGATGGGGCTGTGTTTGGATGAGCAATTGAATTGAATTTTAAATATTCAGTTTAATCAAGAGGATATCAGGATGCTCCTGGTGTTCCAAAATGAGGAATTATCGAGCTACCTAAGTCTGCAATTTGGTTGTTTCTACATATTATACTAGTATCTCCAAATCAATTTGTTGGGGGGGCAATGTGCTGGAAAATCTTTTAGGACTTTCCATAAAAATGCATTCTTGGGAAATGTTTTCCACTAAAACGTGACCTCGTAATGAGGGCAATGTGTCATTTCTTGGAAAGCATTTCTCCATCCAATTTACTTTTGGTGCTTCCAAACAGCCCCTAAGGTAAAGAGAAATTCGATCCTGATTCCCCATCAGGAGAAATTATACGGCCATCTCCCATCACAGGCGCCAGTTGGGGTGGTAAAAGAAAATGACCATTGTCCTATATTCAGTACACGTGCGCACAACACGAGTGAACTGGATGGATTTATATATATATAAGTATGGATTATATATATATATATATATATATATATATATATAAGTATGGATTATAAAAGTTACGTTTTAATTTAATTTAATTTAATTTTATTTTTTTTTTAAATCCGAAAATTCATGGGAGTGAATGATATTCTAAGAACATTTTTGACCTTTTATATTTACTTAAAACATTCCTCTAAACGTATGGATGGAAGGTGAAGAGAGTAATTAACCCTTAACTGAAACTCAGTTTCCCATCTCCCTTGCAGAAGCGAATTACTACTTAAAAGTGCTGCCCAACCATCAGATGTGTAATCCCGGGCTACGCCCAAGGCTAAAAAACCAGGTTGAGCTGTGATTCAAATAAGCCTCACCAAAGGAATATGTTGACCCTTGATTTTTACAGGACATACTTATGTCAAAATTGAATCATTAGATGCCACAAAAACATTTATGCCTAGGGCCTAAAAATAGGACAATCTGTGATTCAGCATGGCTTCAAAGCTTATTATGTAAAACGCTCTAGCACATTGTCCTCTACATGGTCCACCTGCATTACAGATGGGCTCCTATGCTTAGATGGTCTATGCACCTGATGGTCTCAATGGTTTCCGCAACACAGCATGGTGGGTCCCACCCCATGCGACCAACCCCTTCACTGATGCAGAAACTCTTTACAACTCTCGCTGGTAGGAGACCATTGGGATGGGAGATGATTCGGTCATGTCAGAGCCGTGACTGTGGGGCCACCTTGATGTATGTGTTTCCTATCCACTCCATCCATTTTCCCAGCTCATTTTAATATATGATCCCAAAAATGAGGCAAGTCCAAAACTCAAGTGTGACACAGGGCAAGAAGCAGATAGAATGTTTCCCGCTGAAACATTTCTGGGGCCACAGAAAGTTATGAAACACTTGGTAGGATCAGGCTAATATTTTTTGGTAGGAATCAGTTTGAATGGCATATAAATATGACCGTGGACCCCAAGGAGCCTTCAACGGTAGGCATTTCCTTGCCTACTTTTTCCTGTTATGCAGCCCACTTGAGTTTAGCATCTGCCTCATTTCTGGGCTCATGTACTAACACGTTCTGACAAAACGGATGGATGTGGTCGATTTCTCACAAACATCGAAGTGGGCCCACTTAGCTTGTAACTGCAAGAGTTCCATGTGTCGCAGGCAATCAGTGTGAGATGATGAGATATGATTTTATGGGGTCTCCATGAGAGAGGATGGATGAGAATGGAAGGGGTAAAAATGTCTTCTGCCCTTTGCTATAAAGTAGGAATTATGATTTGGTAAATATAAAATTTAATCCCATTTTATGGTAACATTAATATTTACATGGAAATTCCTTTAATTCTTACTAAAACATTTAATTTGTATAAGCTATAATAACTGTTAACAAAAATGAGATTAACTCACTTTTAATAATTATGTATTAGAGAAATTATGATTGTTAGTTATGAAAATTACTTTTTAGTCTTGACTAAAAAGAAATATGATCTCAAATAAATAATCACGATGAACTCAATTTTAGGCCCCTTCCAAACAGGTCCTAATAAACTAACCGCATCATTATAACTTCACAAGGTTAAGGGGGATTTCGGTTGTCTTGTTGGAAAGCTTGTTAAGTTACCTTCTAACGAGCTAAAAATCATCCATATCCGACTTCTGATGAGGGAGTTAGGTTTCCGTGGGAACAGAAGATGTTGGAAAAATTCATGTCGACGAATTTGACCATACTTTTGGATACTAAATGGTCTCTAAATGTGATGCATCTAATTAGGATTGAAAGAGAACTGAACGACCTTTTCAATGACCCTAAAATCGACCCAATCTGATAGGTAACGAGGGAGATATGAGTGTTTTCATTAGATCAAACTATTTTGAAAGATTAACGATCAAGATTGAAAAAGGATGATTGAAGACTTCTACAATGCTTTTGGGATGTCAAACGGTCTCCAAATCAAGTGATTCTTGTGTTGTTTGAAAGCTTTTCAAGTTACATTTCCAACGAGCTAAAAATCGTCTAAATATGAAAGAGTTATGAGGGTTTCTGTGGGAACATGAGATGTCGGAAAATTGCAAAACCGACAACTTTGACCCCACTTTTGAATGCCCGAATGGCCTCTGAATGCGACGATTCTAGCCAGGATTGAAAGAGCACTGAATTACCTTTCTAGTGACCCTAAATTTAACCAATTTGACATGTAACAGAGAAGTAATGAGTGTTTTCATTGGATCACACGATTTCGAAAGATTAATGATTGAGATTGAAAAAAGACAATCGAAGACTTCTAGCATGCTTTTAGGATATCGAATGGACTCTGAATCAGGTAATTATTGTCTCGTATAAAAGCTTGTGAGGTTACCTTTCCAACGAGCTAAAAATCGTCCAAATCCGACTTCTGATGGGGGGAGTTTTGAGGGTTTCCATGGGAACATGAGGTGTTGCAAAAATTTAAGACCGATGACTTTGACCTCACTTTTGGATGCCCGAATGGTTTCTAAATGCGGCGATTTTGGTCAGCATTGAAAGAGTACTGAAATACCTTCCCAATGACCCTAATATCGACCCAATCCGACATGTAATGGAGTTATGATCGTTTTCGTTGGATTAGACGATTTAAAAAGATTAATGATTGAGATCGAAAAATGACAACCAAAGTCTTCTACCATGCTTTTAGGATATCAAACGGTCTTCGAATCAGATGATTCTTATCTTGTTGGAAAGCTTGTCAAGTTACCTTTCCAAGGAGCTAAAAATCGTCCTAATTTGACCTCTGATGAGGGAATTATGAGGGTTTCCGTGGGAACAAGAGATGTTATAAAAATTCAGAATTGACAACTTTGACCCCACTTTTAGATGCCCAAATGGCTTCTGAGTGCGATGATTCTAGTTAGGATTGAAAGAGCACTGAATTACATTTCTAATGACCCTACGATTCAGCCTATCCGACATGTAATGGAGGAGTAATGAGTATTTTTGTTGGATCACGCAATTTTGAAAGATTAACGCGAGATCGATAAAAGACGATCAAAGATTTTTAGAGTGATTTAAGGATATCGAATAAGCTACGAATCAGACAATTATTGTTTCGTATGGAAGCTTGTGAAGTTACCTTTCCAACGAGTTAAAAATCGTTCAAACCCGACATTTGATGAAGGAGTTATGGGGGTTTCCATGAGAACAAGAGATGTCATAAAAATTTACGATGAACGACTTTGACCCCACTTTCGGATGCATGAATGATCTCCGAATGCGACGATTTTAGTCATTATTGAAAGAGCAGTGAATTACCTTTCCAATGACCCTAACATCGACCCAATTCGACATATAACAAAGGCGTTATGTGCATTTTCATTGGATCACACGATTTAAAAAGATTAACGATCCAGATCGAAAAATGACAACCGAAGTCTTCTACCGGACTTTTGGGACATCGAACGGTCTCCGAATTAGACGGCTCTTGTATCATTGGAAAGTTTGTCTAGTTGCCTTTCCAACGAACAAAAAATAATCCAAATACGACTTTTGATGAGGGAGTTATTAGGGTTTCCGTGGGAACATGAGATGTCATAAAAATTTAGGACTGACTACTTTGATGGATACCAAAACGGAATTTGAATTACCTTCCTAATGACCCTAGATAAACCTAATCCAACATGTAACGAGGGAGATAGAGTTTTTGTTAGATCATGCGATTTCAAAGATTAATGATTGAGATTTAAAAATGATGATCGAAGACTTCTAGCGTGCATTTGGGATATTGAACGGTCTTCGAATATGGAAATTCTTCTCTTTTTTGAAAGCTTGTCGTGTTACATTTCTAATGAGCTAAATATTGTCTAAATCCAACCTCTAATGAGGGAGTAATGAGGGTTTTAGTGGGAACGGTTATGAGCGTTTTCGTCGGATCACGAGATTTAAAAAGATTAACTATCGAGATGGAAAAATGATGACCAAAGTCTTCTACCGTGCTTTCGGGATAGTGAAGAGTCTCCGAATCAGACCATTTTTGTCTTGTAGAAAAGCTTGTCAAGTTACCTTTCCAACGACCTAAAAATTGTAGAAATCATACATTTGATGATGGAATTATGAGGGTTTCCATTGGAACATGAGATGTTAGAAAATTAAGGCCTGATGACGTTAACCCCGCTTTTGGATACCCAAATGGTCTCGGAATGTGACGATTCCAGTCAGTATTGAAGAGCACTAAATTATCTTTCCAATGATGCTAAGATCGACCCAATTCAACATGTAACGAGGGAGAAATGAGCGTTTTCATTGGATTACACGATTTCGAAAGATTAACCATCGAGATTGAAAAATGATGATCGAAAAGTTCAGGTTTAGGGTTTTTAGGGTTTAGGGCTTAGGGAATAGGGCTTAGGGCATAGGGAGTAGGACTTAGTGCTTAGGGTTTAGGGTATAGGGTCAAGGGTATAAGGTTTAGGGTTTAGGGCTTAGGGAATAGGGCTCAGGGTGTAGGGAGTAGGATTTAGGGCTTAGGGTTTAGGGTATAGGGTCGAGGGTTTAGGGTTTTTAGGGTTATGGCTTGGGTTAAAGGTTTAAGGATCAGGGACCAAGGCTTAGGGCTTAGGGCATATGGCTGAACGCTTAGGGCTTAGTTATTAGGGCTTTAGGCTTAGGGCTTAGGGCTTAGGGATTAGTGGTAAGGGCTTAGGGTTTAAGGGCATTTAGGGTTTAGGTTTGAGGGTTTAGGGATTAGGGTTGGGGGTTTAGGTTTAAAGCACATTATATCAAGAATTTGAACCCTTCACACATTCTTTAAGTCTAAGGATTAGTCAAAGTTAGTATATATGCAAATCAATCTAAATTAGGCATGATGGGTCACCCAATTTAGAGACTTGGAAGTGATCTCCATGCAAGTACTCAACGGGTCTAATAACAAGTTCCCATTATCTATGAATACTAATGATCCTATGTTCATATGTAGGATAGGGCATTGACACCAACTTGTCATTAAGCTCGATCATAGAGACCTTTCATCTCGACATTATTGCTTTCCTGACATATGATGATCAAATGAAAATAATCATATGTTCATCCTACAACTTGCTAAGTGGTCGTGAAATAACAGAATACATGTTGTTGATGCAGAAAACTGGTTAGCCTTCCTTGGACCTTCGAATGCCTGCACAAGGAACAGATAAAGGAGACCCTTTAATGCCAAAGTTAGGCTAGAGAATCTAGGTCTAGTCGAGAGTAAGGTTTTAGGCTTAGAATTATGTGTCCCTCTCACTATTAGAGGAACTCCCATTTATAGGTGATGAGAGTCAGTGGCGTAGAGGAGATCTCCTTGTTTAGCAGGGATGTGTTGTACTAGGATTTGGATCTTACACAAGTTGCGAGGATTTCCCTAGATTCTTGGCTAGGATCTCGGGTGGATTTCTATTGAGGTCGACTTTCTAGATCTTCGGCTATGATCTTGGATAGATGCAGTTGGGATCAGGTCGGGACTAACAGAAGGTGGGTTGTGCCAACCTGACTCCTTTGGCGAGTGGTTGAGCTTATTTCGATATCGGGCAGATTAGTGGATCTTCCGACCTACTGACAAGATACCGAGCTTGACCCTATTTCCCGCTCGTTCCGGGGATCAGTGGATATTCTGACCTGCTGGCGAGATACCGAGCCCGACCTCATTTCTTGCTCAGTCTGGGGTCAGAGGTTGGATTTTTAGTTGTATCCGTTGTCGTTCGATCTAGCGAAATGCATAGTCCCAATCTGACCTTTTTTTATTAGTTGGTCCATTTTTCCCATAACACATGATTAGGAGATGTTCACTTATTGGTTATAACATTAATAAAATGTCTAAATAGGACACTGGTCATCATGATCTATGGTCAACATCGTTAATTCAATGGATAAGAACATCACATAGGCTTTTTCAGGGCACAACTGCAACACCAACTACAAATCGTAATGAATCGATGGCAATCCCAATCTTATGGGTGTACTCTACTGACACCTTGGATTCCTGACCATTCCAATGCAGATGGCATACTAGGAATGAGATGACTCTCTCACCTTCTTTTCATAGTATAGAACATATTTTTGACTGCTTACAGATGACTGATTATAAACCTTGAACCCTTATCTAGAACCCTAAAACCCAACTACATTGGCACTAGTTTAGCATATTGTTGGTCTTTGAAATGTTTTAAGACAATGCTGATGTGGCATATTGGTGTGTCCTGATTCTGAAAGCTTGCTGATCAAGCAAATGACAGTCTCTTGTACTCCTATCTATATTCCATTGTAGAAATCATGGTTTTTAGGTTGCTTTTGTGGATTAGTTTTGATCTTCTTCGGTTGCAATTAAGAATAACCACTCATTTTTGGTGCCTGATCTCATTCAATGCAGTTGCCTTTGTACATAAATCAAAATCATCCAAAGAGTGTGACCCACTATAGATTGGGTGGAGCCCCTGATCAGATTGATTTGGTGGTTCTGACCTGTGATTCAGGGATGTTTGTTGAATTTGGGATCATCATCTGGTCGGTGTGATTATTTTGGTCATGGGAATCTTAAATGGGTCCCCCTGATCCGGACAGTTAATTTATGTATGTGTCGTGAGCGGTTCTCACTCCGCTGGAGTATCAGAATTCTTTCCCTTTTGTTAATTAATCCACATCAGATGGCGACTATAGGCTGTTACGATATAGCAATAAGAATGAAAAAGAGAACCAAATTTGATGGATCTCAGTTTCCTTTCTACTTCACCATCCATCACGTGGCTTACTCTTTCATTTTGAAAATCTCCCAGCCTTAAGAATGGCTCAGTTCAGGATTAAATGGTAATTGTGATAACAGAATAACACAGAAAAGAAACAAACAGAACATGTATACAGGTTCATCCAAGGTGGAAAAGGTAAGTAGAGAGTGAGGCCAAAAGCTGTCCTTTTCAATGGTACACGCCTTGGATATATATGTGTGTGTTTGTGTTTTTTTTTTTTTTTTTTTTTTTTTTTTTTTTTTTCTATAAATGGAAGGCAAGCAAAAATAATTTTATTACCGACCAAAGGGAGGAAGCGATATAAAACCACATTATGAGGGAAGAGCAGATTCCAAAGATCTATTGGCTGCTTGTGAAAAAGCTCTCTTTTTCAATGGGAGGAAACTCTTTTTAGCCATCAATGGGTTTGCTCCAATACATCCAGTTGCATTGCTATATGATGTATTAGGATTCTGGCCTTTGAAAGTGGGTCCTCTTTCAATGATCCAAAAGTGTTTATACCATGTTTATCACAGTGTATGGTGGATAACCAATTAAATCTCTCAAATTTGATTATTTGAAATTTAGCTCTTTTGCTTTGATTATTTGATTATTTGAAATCTCTCAAATTTTATTATTTGAAATTTAGCTCTTCTGCTTTGATTATGGGCGGTCACCTTGACCCTTGTATAATCAAAGGCTTAAAATATTCAAACTGCGAGAGGGCATTCCCCATTAAAGAGAATCCCTGCTACATAAACGGTTTAGGTAAATTATAAAGAACCCAATTTCAATGGCTAAAGCCCCGACGTATCATGGTTGCAATATATCGGGATGTGTTCGAGCGAACCTCTCTACTGCCTGCAGCGCCCTTTACGCATCTTAGATGGACCCAAGAAAAAGATGTAGATCAAAGTTGTCTTTATTGTACATGGGGCACTTATCTATGGTAATTGGGATCACTGATATGGTGGCATCCCCAGTTAGTTCATGAACTGGACGGATGCTATTTATCCACGTGATACTCTTTTTTTTTTTTTTTTTTCCATCCAACCATCCATTTACGGACCCACTAGACTATCGGTCCTCTGATCACCTTGGACAAATGTCATTCAGGCGATGGATAGGGAGAGAGCATAATGGTAGGACATGTTACGTCCACCACCTGCCAATCCCTACAATTGGGGGCCATGGCTTGATGATCCGGACCGTTGATCTGATGTACCCTAACGGATGGACCATGTCTACCGTTGAAGCCTTCCTGGGCTCCACCTTGGTA
The DNA here is from genome assembly GCA_030180095.1 of Magnolia changhungtana. NCBI lineage: Eukaryota > Viridiplantae > Streptophyta > Magnoliopsida > Magnoliales > Magnoliaceae > Magnolia > Magnolia changhungtana. Next base: position 21,989 of record JASAUF010000436.1, on the reverse strand, counting down.
TTTATATGACATCCAAACCGTTTATAAGGTCATTCCTTGGGATGAACTGAAAACACTAAAAACTTAGCCTGATACATAACTTTTGTGGCCATACACATGTTTCAATGGTGGTCATTGAATCCCAACTGTTTCCTCGCGTATGGTCCACTTGAGTTTGGGATCCTCCTTAATCTTGGACGCATGTCCTAAAATGAGCTCGAAAAATGGCGGATTTCTCAGTGGGCCCCACCAAGCATCACAGCACAGCGCAGGAAGGCTTTGTCAGGAAATCCACATCCCTGTGACTTGAGATCCATATCTATCAATATATGGCATTTGCTCACCACTGTCATGGGGCATTAGCAACTTCCCAACCCCTTTTAAGTGACCATCTATGGGATAGTTCATCAAATACTACCAATGCGAGCAAACCTATACATTGTATGTTGAAATGAAATGAAAGTAAAACCTGCAAATATGATAAAGTAAAATCTGCTCTAATGAACCTTTTGTGTCTTTGATAGGGTCAGGGACTTTGTGGCCCGCTTTGCATTTTGGCAAGTGCTCCCGCTTTTTAATTTAATATAGCCTCTCTCTCTCTCTCTCTCTCTCTCTCTCTCTCTCTCTCTCTCTCTCTCTCTCTCTCTTGCACACACAGACATTCACATATATACACAACCCACATGCGCACGCACATATAAATTGGGGCAGGGCCAATTCATTGCTATAAGCATCACCAATGCTCTGCATTAGCAAACAAGGGGCCCCACTTCTACGGAGTGAAAACCAGAGCATACCATGCAAAGCCTCGGGTCAAGGATCCTATAGTTCCTCTTCACTAAGATCCTGACACAAGTCACACTTTGTTATTCGAGCATGCTGTACAATCGCCCCAGTTGTTGATGATTCCTTGATTTTCAAATTCAAATGATAGAATTTGATTCATTTCTTGCCTTATGTTCTCATTCACTGTCCATCATATATGATATTTGTAGTTTCTATCATTTCAAGCAAGAATGGCCCCACTAAAAGATATAGTTCCAGCCGCTCAAAACAACATTATTAACACGGAATTCATATTGTTGGACACAAGCAGCACGGTGAAGGAAGGGTAAGAGAGGACATGTTTCGCGTTGGTAGCAGATGAGACTGCCGCAGTCCACTTCCAGCTGTGGGGGAGTGAATGCGATGCGTTGGCAATATCATTCGGCTAAGTAATGGTAATTTATCTTATGATAGGAATAGTCTTGTTCTAAGAGCAAGTAAGAGGGGGGAAGCTGAAAAGGTGGGAGAGTTCACCAAGGTGTTCGTTGAGACACCAAACATGAGTGAGATCCGTCGGGGACCCGATCCTAAGAATTTTAAGAATCTATTGCAGGAGGCTGTCATCGAGCCTTACTCACGTATGTTCCCACTGCTACCTTAGGTATTTCCTCCACAGGTTTACATTTTTTTATTTTTTTATTTTTTGTGGAGAAATTACAGAGGCTTGATGTGTGAGAAGGCGCATGGCATCTTTGATGTGATCTACTCACATATGGGGCCCCATAATTCTTTGATCTAGACCATTGCTATGATGGACAGTGTGGACGGTACATGCCGTGAATGCCTTCTTTTTTTTAAAAAAAAAAACTTGAGGCTGGGTCACATCTGACGGTTTGTTAGACTGGGAGCAATTATATATCCCTTTACTCATGCTTAGCCCTTCCAGCTCAGCTGCCACCCCACTGTGCTTTTCTACTATTATTTCTGCCCAAGAGCCATCTTGCTTTGTTTCCCATCCTCAATACAAAACATTCCCATCTCATGGATGTATGGCCTTCAACCCAAATATTGAATTGGTCAGTTGATACTGGATATTTTAATCAATGGATGGTTGTCAAATGTCAATGGTTAGCCATTTTGTTTATGACCATCCGTTTGCAGGCCACCAATTATGTAGTAAAGATTATGGTTGGTGCCAGTTTTGGCATGGCCAATTTAGCAATGTCTCACTCACAAGGTAACCACCATTTACACCCGTTCTCATGACAGACGTACCTTTTTTTTCTTCTATATTTGGTAGTGCAATTGTGGGGTTGTAGGTTTCAATTTTCCAACAGTAGAAAAAGATGAAGGCTTTAGGTAAAGCTGAAGGTAGGGCTTTGTTGGCAAGTTTGTAGTTGCAAAGCTTTTTGGGAAATAAACTAGTTGCAGAGCAGCAAAGATTGGATTGACAACCTCTAGCCTTATTTTTTTTAATGCTTTTATCTTTCAATGGAGTTGTTATTTATTGAAAACAGAAGGAAAAAAGTGAACAGATTAAACCTGCCAGCCTCTAGCCTTATTATTATAATTTTTATGCTTTTGTCTTTCAATGGTGTTGTTATTTATAGAAAACAGAAGGAAAAAAGTGAACAGATAAAACATTTGTTATAATAATGTATAAACAAACTATTATTCAGGTTAATATGTGATTCAAGTTGGCACTTGATTGTAATCATCCTATGTAATAGTCTATTACATTGCATTTGTGGAGCTTTGTACTCTCATTTCCAAACCCCAACCTAGATGGAGGGTTGCTCATGTTGGCGGCCAACATCAAACTCATGTTTAACTTTTCATCATGAATCTGAACAACATGACATTTGAAACTCATGCTAGGGTTGTCTGTAAGTGACACGCTACGTTGGTACCTGGGTGTAGTGAGAAATGGGCAAGGTTTGATTAGGGTATCCCACGGAAGTGACACGCAGCAATAACTCCCTGGTTGATGTGAGAAGTAGGAGGGTTCCTGCTCCATTCTAGATGCATGTGGGTGAAGAAACTAGTCCAAATATGACCGTTGGGCAGTATGCCATCAGATACTTAGTATGCGATGGTATAATACCATCGCATAAGGCATCGCGTTCGTATGGCACACAAAAGTATGCCATTGCATACTCCCCAAATTGCAATATATATGCGGTACACATGGATTATGTGATCCGAAATGACAACAATGTCCAAATTAATAGATTATCCTTCTAACTACTTGCCATTTGATATGATAGGAATTGTTTGATTTATATCGTGAATCACATGATTTGGACAACACTGGGTATGCATGGCACTCAAATTTCATACATGACGTGGCACACAGTGAATCAGATTAGACCATGGCACTGTGGGATCCACAGTAGAAACTCATCCTGTCCCGTACCTGCCCAAAACCCAAACTTTTGACGTCTCCTAAGACCTGATGGGTACTGAATCTGATTGAAGTTGGGTCCCAGTATGTTGAGTATGGTTCCAAACCCTAACTGCAATAGGGTCCTGAACCTTGTCCCTTAGGTGGGTCCGGATATGGTACTCAAATCTGACCCGTTGAGAGCCCAGGGGTCTAGGTAAGTCCAACGCTGGTTGTATCTAGACATGGATGAATAGTTGTGGGATTACCTCAAGGGATGCATTATTTTTTATTTTTATTTATTTTTTGAACATTCTCAAGGGAGGCAGTACTGAAATAGCAAAGAAGAGAGGCCTCTCATGCGTGATCGCGTGCACGCACACACCCAACCCTCTTATGTTAGGGTAAATAACTTTGAATACAGGTTAGTTTTCTAATTGGCTCAGATTTGGAAATGGAAAATCCAGGCCCATCTAAGGTAGGGCCTATCTAAGTCAAGAAGCTTTAAGCTGTTTTGATATAATTACATTGTTGTCCTCCTATTATTGTTGGGCAACATGAGATTTGGGGCATATGGGAGGATGATTGGGAGAACAACTGATTTCTATTTCACGTCATGTTGGGAATCCATCATTTATTTCACATTTCTTGTGCTTGCATTTGGATTCATCCTCATTATGATTAATTAATTTCTTTATTAAAAGACAACTGGCTTTGTGGTAAGATTGTGAGTGATGAAATACTTAGGTGCCTAGCTGAAGCAAGAGATCCACTTTCTAATCGAATTGTTGAAACCCTTTTCAAATTGCAACCTACTTTATCCCAGTTTGGAATACTCAGGTGCCATTAGCCAAGGTATTCTGTAATGGTAATGGTAGCCATAACGACCACCACTGTCACCTTTATGATATGAGTCATAACGGCTGTTACGTCCTCTTTCTTTTATTATTATTATTATTATTATTATTAAAAGAAAAACCTGGAAATCCTATATCTGCACTATAACGTTTAAAAAAAAAAAAAAAAAAAAAAAAAAAAAAAAAAAAACTGAAAAACATATATTTGTCCCGTTACTTGTAACAAACCATTATGGGGCTGTTACGACCCTTACATGGGGCATAACGGGCTGTTAGTAGTTATAGGTTTTTTTTTTTTTTTTTTTTTTTTTTTTCCATAATCGCTATTACGGTCGTTACAACCCCATAACGTGTAATGGTTGCCACTATTACCTTTACGTAACGGCCTTTATGGCCCCGTAATAGCCTTTACGGCATACCATGCAGTGAGCAAATTGTGGCTCATGGTGAATAATGTCATCTAGTGATAGAGCGCGTAACTGTATATATAAAGGAGCCTTTCTTTCGATTTTCACTCTTTTCTCTCCTTTTCTTCAATTAGACATTAGAGAAGGCTTAGGAACACATTTTCGACTAGATCTAGCACTATTTTGGAGATCAAAACACTACACTTAATTGGGTTTAGGGAAATCAAAATGGAGTTTGGCATTTTGAGGAAAACTAAGAAAAAGAGTTAATCATTAGTTTTTATTTTTCCTTCTTGTTTTGGATGTATTTCAAGCTAATTCACCAAATCATGCCTGATTTGTATTGGATTAGGGCTTATTTGGTTAGTTTAACCAAAAATTTATCCAATTTGACCAATTTTTTTCCTGATTTTTCTTTCTTTTTTATTTTTACTTTTTAAAATATTTTTTAAGTGAGGCACACACAATCTGTTTACAATCTGACTTTAGCTTCTTGGAAATTTTGGCCATTTTCATGCCATTTTAAAGATGAATAGTTCCACATGATTCTTTTTTAATTTTAATTTTAATTTTATTTTTTAAATTTCTCAGAATTTGTTTTGGGAATTGGGTGTTCTTAATATCTTGAACATAAATCTATGCATGTATCAACTCTACTTCATAATTTGGACACCTTTTTTTTTTTTTTTTTTTTTTTTTTTTTTTTTTCTTCAAGTCACTTTCATGGTGTTTTTGAGATGAAGAGCAACCTTAGATTAACCCGCTTGATTACCCCCCCCCACACACACACACACATTTCTTTTTTCTTCAAAATTCCTTGGAGTGAGGTGATTTAACTAATTCAAACATAGATTACCACACACATTCCGACCAGGACAATTTTGAGCCCCTTAAGTATCCATTTGGTATTGATGATGTAATGGCTAATGAGTACCTTGTAGTTAAGTAATTATATTTGATGACTAATGTGTATAATATTAATATATATAACAAGAGGAGAATGTAGGGTAGTGTGGACAAAATACTTAAATTAGTTGTTTGCTGCACAGCACGCCAACAATGCAGTGAACCGAGATCCAATCTCCGGTCTCACCCACAAACGATAAATAGAAAGAAATATAATCTAGAAGAAGAATTAAAGCATTCCAAACAAATCACAAGACAGAATATACGTGGAAAAACCCCAAAAAACCATGGGTGAAAACTTCTACTATAAAAAAAAACAAGGTTACAAGAAATATACTAACCTTTTTCCTTTAAATGTATAGGGAAAACCCTTTGCCCATACTTTTGAATGCACTAGAAAAGCCCTAGGAACCTCTATTTATAGTTTAAGCAACTTCCCTTTCGCACCGTAGTGAAATAGCCTCAAAATTCCGCAATTCGTGTGAAATCCGCAAAACGAATCTGTGTAACCTCGACTAGTCGAAAGGGCTCCTCAGCCCGGTCGGCGGATACTCAACGGTCGAGTAAGGGCCTCGACCGTCGAGCACCACAGATCCAAAAAATCATAGCACGCTAGACTTTGAGTCGAGCCAACCCTCGACCAGTTGAGTGGGCCCCTCGACTGGTCGAGCAGCCCACTCGACTGGTCAAGTGGCGCTGCCCAGATGTGGCTCCACATCTCAACAATATTTCACTTGGAGACACATCACCATAATCCTTTGTCTTCTACATCCGGAGTGCACCACCTCTCTGTCTTCAAGCCTGAAGACCAATCAAAGCTGAACAGAGCTTCAACTTCTCTTGTATGATTGCCTTGGTTAACATATCTGCAGGATTCTCACTTATATGAATCTTATCCAGAGCAATTGATCCATCTTCCAGTAACGAACATTTGAAGTGATATCTTATGTCAATATGCTTGGTCCTTGAATGAAAGGCTGAATTCTTAGCTAAGTGTATTGCACTCTGACTGTCACTGTACAACTTGCAATCTACTTGCTTCTTTCCCAACTCTTCCATAAAACCTTGCATTCACACCACCTCCTTACACGCTTTCGTAGCTGCAACATATTCTGCTTCCGTTATACTGATAGATACTATCTTCTGTAATTGAGAGACCCGACTGACTGCAGCACTACCCAGAGTAAAGACATACCCTGTAGTGCTTCTTCTGCTGTTTATATGTCCTATTAAATCTGAATTTACATAGCCTTGTAGCTTGATTTCCGATCCTCCATAGTACAACCCTACATCCTTAGTACCTACCAAGTATCTAAAGATCCACTTCACAACTTCCTAATGTTTCTTCCCGGGGTTGTTCATGAACCTGCTAACAACTCCCACTGCTTGAGTAATGTCTGGCCTCGTGCTAACCATAGCATACATGAGACTCCCAATAGCTAACGCGTATGGGACTTTAGCCATGTAATCCTGTTCGACCTCTTGCGTCTTCGCGCCTTGCTCAGAAAGCTTGAAGTGATTGGCTAATGGAGTGCTAACTGGCTTAGCACCTCTCATACTGAATCGATCAAGTACCTTGGCTATGTACTCTGCCTGTAACAAAACTAGTTTCCTGTTTTCCCTGTCACGCTTTATCCTCATGCTTAGGATTTATTTTGCAGCTCCTAAATCCTTCATGGCAAATTCTCTAGATAGTTGTCTTCTGAGATCTGAGATATCCTTCATGCTTGATACGGCCACAAGTATATCATATCATCAACATATAGAAGAAGAATGATGTACGACGTATCAAACTTCTTCAAATAGCAACAATGGTCTGCATGATATCTCCTAAAAGCGTTTCCCGACATGAAACTGTCGAACTTCTTGTACTACTGCCTTGGGATCTGCTTCATTCCATATAGTCTCTTCTTCACTCTACACACCTTGTTCTCCTTTCCCTGTGCCATGTATAATGTCAGCTGATGCATATATGTATATCTCTTCTTCAAGGTCCCCATGAAGAAAGGCTGTCTTGACATCTAGCTGCTCTAGATGTAAGTCCTCTGTAGCCACTATACTCAAGACCACGCGAATCGTAGACATTTTCACCAGTGGTGAAAATATTTCAGTGAAGTCGATACCTACCTTTTGTTGGAACCCTTTCACAACCAATCTAGCCTTGTATCGTTTCGAACCATCATGCTCCTCCTTTAGTCTGTAAACCCACTTGTTATGAAGAGCTTTCTTTTCCTTAGGTAGAGTGACTAGCTCTCATGTACGATTAGACTCAAGAGAGTCCATCTCATCATCCATGGCCTACTCCCACTTAACCCATGTAACTGACTATAATGCCTTTTTAAAACACTTTGGTTTACCATTATCTGTCAGCAGTAGATAATGTAAGGAAGGTGAGTATCGGACCGTGGGTCTCCTCTCTCGAGTAGACCTCCTCACAACTGGTGTCTGCGGCTCTGCCTTATTATGCTCCTGTGCATGTTCATCCTGTGGTACTGTAACACCCGTGTTTGGTAACTCTTTTAACTCTACAAATTCTTTCTCATCGGCCTTATTTTGCTGTACACTGTTCTTATGCATCACTTTTTCATTGAAGACTACGTCTTTACTTCTGATGATTTTTCCATTCTCTGTATCCCAAAACCTGTAGCCAAAATCATGCTGCCCGTAACCTATAAACGTGTATTTCCTGGACTTCGCATCTAGCTTGTTTTTGTGCTCTGGATTAAAATGCAAGGTTTACTTCTTTCCCAGTCCACATTTCTTCTAGTAGCCCACCATCCAATGTCGTTGAAGGACTTCTATTGATGAGATATGCGGCGGTATTCACAACATTTGCACAAAACGGCGTAGGTAATCTTACATGTAACCTCATGCTCCTAGCGCGCTCAAGAATAATCCTTTTAATGCGCTCAGCCACACCGTTCTGCTGCGGTGTTCCTGGAATCGTTTTCTGATGTTTGATTCCATTTGTTGCACAATACTCCTCAAAGCTCTTATCACGGTATTTCCCCTCATTATCTGATTTGAGACATTTTACTATTTTACCTGTCTCGTTTTTTACCATTACTTTTCACTTCTTAAATACATCTAATACATCAAATTTATGCTTTAAGAAATAGATCCACAGTTTTCTACTAGCATCATCAATAAAAGAAACAAAAGAACGTGAGCCACCAAGAGATGATACATGTGCCAGTCCCCACACATCAGTGTGTGCAAGCTCCAATAGATGCATATTTGGAGTACGTCCCGTTTTCTTGAAACTTACCCTCTTCTGCTTGCCATACACGCAGTCCTGGCAGAATTTCAAGTCAATAGACTTTAGCCCTGGTAGCTTCCCTTTTGACAATAGAACTTTCATCCCCTTCTCACTCATATGTCCCAAACTCTGATGCCATAACTGCCCATTCACTCTAGTTGATGAGACTGCGAGTGAATTATACGATCCTGAAGTCATGAATAAAGTACCTTCCTTCTTGTCTCGAGATATCACCAAGGCACCTTTTGTGATCTTCCAGGAATCACTGGTGAATGTCATCATATATCCGGTATCGGCCAACTGCCCCACTGAGATTAAATTTCGTCTCAAACTCGGTACATGTCTGACATCCTTCAATTTCAAAGCCGTTCCATCTTTCCGACTTATATGAACATCTCTCTTTCCAACAATACTGCACGGCTTATCATCACCCAGATAGACTCTTCCGAAGTCACCTAACACATAATTACGCAGAACTTCCTTACACGTAGTGACATGAAACGAAGCACCCGAGTTTACGACCCAAGACTCATTCCTCGCATCAAGAGACAAGATCAACGCCTCTGTGTCACTCTCCTCGGATAGATTCACTGAATCCTTCCCGCCTGGAGAGCTTCCTTCTTGTTTCTTAAGCGCCCTGCAATCACGTTTCATGTGCCCCTTCTTTCCGCAATGCCAACACTCCTCTGTCTTTCGGTCCCTTGGACTTCTTCATTGACTTAAAACGTTCGTGTTTATTATCTCATTTGTTCAGCGATCTTCCTCTTCCTTCAACGTTTAGAGCATTCCTCGAATCCCCTGAAACTCTTGATGCCTTTCTTCTAGATTCTTCGCTGAGAATTAGACCGACGACATTATCGAATTTTAGCTTTGTTGACCCTGAAGAATTACTCACAACAATCACCAAACCATCTCGACTGTCTGATAAACTCGACAAGATCAATAAAGCCTTGACCTCGTCTTAAAAAATAATGCTAACGGATTCCAATTGGCTCGTGACTATATTGACCTCGTTTAGATGTTATTAAACACACTCTCGGTATCTGACATCTTCATGTTGAATAGCTGTTTCATAAGATGAACCTTGTTGGACGCTAAGGGTTTCTCGTACATTGTAGCTAGGGCTTTCATTAATTCTTTTGTGGTCCTCTCGTTGGATATATTTAAGGCGCGCTCTTAGACAAAGAGAGTCGGATCGTTCCTAAAGCCTTCCGATCCAATAAAGACCATTCATCATTTGTCATCTTCTCTGGTTTCTTCTTTTCCTCCTAGAGGAATATAGAGGTCCTTCTGATACAGATAATCCTCCATTTGTATCTTCTAGAAGGCAAAGTTTGAGCCATCAAACTTCTTAATTCTAGTCTTCCATTCTTCCGTCATCGCTCCCACTTGAACTAAACCAATAGCTTTGATACAAGTTGTTGCGTAGTACACCAACAACGCAGTGAACCGAGATCCAATATCCGATCTCACCCACAAACGATAAACAGAAAGAAATATAATCTAGAATAAGAATCAAAACATTCCAAACAAACCACAAGACAAAATATATGTGGAAAAACCCCAACAAGGGTAAAAAACCACAGGTGCAAACTTTTACTATAAAGAAAACGAGATTACAAGCAATATACTAGCATTTTTCCTTTAGATGTATAGAGAAAACCCTTTGCCCACACTTTTGAATGAAATAGAAAAGCCCTAGGAACCCGTATTTATAGTTTAGGCAACTTCCCTTTCGCACCCTTACGCAACCGCCTTAAAATTCCGCAATCCGTGTGAAATTCGCAAAACGAATCTGCGTATCCTCGACTAGTCAGCGAGGCTCCTCCAACGGTCGAACGGACCCTCGGCCCAGGTGGAGCAAGGGCTTCGGCCAGGTCGAGCACCACGACCCAAAAAAAATCATAAAGACTTTGGACTTTGAGTCGAGCCAGCCCTTGACCAGTCGAGTGGGCCCCTCGACTGGTCGATCAGCCCACTCGACTGGTTGAGTGGCGCTGCCCAGATGTGGCTCCACATCTCAACATTGTTATCAAAGGACAACTAATATAGTATTCAGGTAATTTACAAGCATGCCAACTTTTTATAGACTCTTCTCATTGACCTTGGTTTGGATCACTAGAAATGAGCCGAATCATATGAACTGTTTGGATTGTTTGTAAAGTTGAAGAGGGTCATATAAAATTTAGGGCATGGATCGATTTAGCATATCCATTGCCATGAATCATGAAAAACAACTTCAATCGTATGATGAGTTTGAATCGCGAATGAGCCGAATCATATAAACAATTTCGATCTACTGAATGACCCAAGAATGTCAATGTGTTTTATCCATCCAAATCCCCCATTTCAGAGGTTTGGATCATAAGAAATGGGCTAAATCATATGAATTTAGATCGTTGTAAAAAAGAATCTGATTGTTTGAATTGTGTAATGAACTGAAGAGGGTCCTACAAAATTAACGATGTGTATCACTGAGAACCAACCTCAAATATTATGAATAGATGAATCAACTTAACATATCCACTAAAATGGGTCAAGAAAAGAGGTTTCAATCATATGATGAGTTTAGATCACTGATAGTAGCGCGAATCATAAGATGCATTTGGATTACTGAATGGGCTGAACCTTATAAGAAATTTAAATCAACTGAAATGACCAAAGCATGTCAAAAGTTTGGATCACTACAAATGGGCCAAATCTTATGAACAATTTGGATCGTTTGTAAAGCTTAAGAGGGTCCTACAAAATTTAGTGCATAGATTAACTTAGCATATCCATTGCCATGGATCATGAGAAGCAGCTTCAATCATCTGATGAGTTTGGATCATTAAAAGCACCATCAATTGTATAATGAGTTTGGATTGCCGAATGAGCCGAATCATATCAACAATTCGGATCCACTGAATGGCCCAAGCATGTTAATGTTTTTTATCCATCAAAATGGCCCATTCTAAAGGTTTGGATCACTAGAAATGGGCCAAATGATATGAATTTGGATTGTTGTAAAAAGAAACCTGATTGTTTGAATTGTGTATAGAATTGAAGAAAAACCTACAAAATTAATAATGTGGATCACTGAGAACCAACCTCAAATATTATGAATAAATGGATCAACTTAACATATCCATTAGGATGGTTCATGGAAAGAGACTTTAATCATATGATGAGTTTAGATCATTAATAGTAGCACAAATTATGAGATACATTTGGATCGCTAAATGGGCCGAATCGTCAAAGGTTTGGAACACTAGAAATGGGCCAAATCATATGAACTGTTTGGATTGTTTGTAAAGTTGAAGAGGGTTGTACAAAATTTAGGACATGGATCAACTTAGCATATCCATTGCCATAGATCATGAAAAGTAGCATCAATCATGTGATGAGTTTAGATCATTAATAGCAAATTCAATTGTATGATGAGTTTGGATCGCCGAATGAGCCTAATCATATGAACAATTTAGATCCACTGAATGGACAAAGCATGTCAATGTTTTTATCCATTGAAATGGCCCCTTTCAAAGGTTTGAATAACTAGAAATGGGCCAAATCATATGAATTTGGATCGCTATAAAAAGAAACCTGATTGTTTGAATTGTGTATAGAATTGAAGAGGGTCCTATAAAATTAACGATGTGGATCACTGAGAACTAACCTTAAATATTATGAATAGATGGATCAACTTAACATATCCATTGGGTGGATCATGGAAAGAGGCTTCAATCATATGATAAGTTTAGATCACTAATAGCAGCACAAATCATATGTTGCATCGAGATTGCTAAATGGGCCGAATCATATAAGAAGTTCAAATGCGCAGAAATGGCCCAAGCACGTCAAAGGTTTTGATTAATTGAAATGCCCAAGCATGTTAAAGGTTTGGATCACTAGAAATAAGCCAAATCATATGAATAATTTAGATCATTTGTAAAGGTGAAGAGGGTCCTACAAAATTTAGGACATGGATGAACTTGGCATATCCATTGCCATTGATCATGAAAATCAGCTTCGATCTTATGAAGAGTTTGGATCATGAAAAACATTTTCAACCATATGAAGAGATTAGATTATGAAAACTGATTCAATTGTATGATGAGTTTGGATCATCGAATGAGCCGAATCACAAGAACAATTTGGATCCATTGAATGGCCCAAGCATGTCAATATTTTTTATCCATGTTAAAGGTTTCGATCGCTAGAAATGGGCTAAATCATATGAATTTGGATCGTTGTAAAAAGAAATCTGATTGTTTGAATTGTTTATAGAACTGAAGAGGGTCTTACAAAATTTAACGATGTGGATCACTAGGAACCAACTTCAAATGTTATGAATATATGGATTAACTTAACATATCCATTGAGATGGGTTAAGGAAAGAGGCTTGAATCATATGATGATTTCAAATCACTAATAACAACACGACTCATATGATGCATTTGAATTGCTGAATGAGCCGAATCATATAAAACGTTCAAATTCACATAAATGGAACAAGCACGCCAGGGGTTTTGATCCATTTAAATGGCCCAAGCATGTAAAAGGTTTGGATTACTAGAAATGGGCCAAATCATATGGAACAGTTTGGATCATTTATAAAGCTAAAGAGGGTCCTACAAAATTTAGGACATTGATCAACTTAACATATCCATTACCATGGATCATGGCTTGACTTTAATCACATGATGAGTTTAGATCATGAAAAGCAACATCAATCATATGATGAGTTTAGATCGGTGAATGAGGAGAATCATATAAATAATTTGGATCCACTGAATGGCCCAAGCATGTCAATATTTTTTATTTGGCTTGGATAATTGAAAATGGGCTCCTTGTACATGACTAATGCATTCAATTGTCTCTAATGAGCGAAACTACAATTACAGATCCACAAAGGGTTGTGTCACAAAACAGGCCAAACCATATGAACGGTTTTGATTGTCGAAAACAGACTCTACCATATTAACAATTCGAATCACTGAAAACTTGTCAATCGTATGATTAGTAGGGATTGTTGAAAAGCACAATGATATGCCAAGATTCCTCTCCTCCCATAACGATTTTTTGTTCTTGTGCTACCCAACAAATAATGTAAAACGTTCATTCATTGACTTTGTAAACAGAGCCTAAGTTTACCAATTGATTTTTATCCAAACAAATGATTAGTAGGGATTGTTGAAAAGCACAATGATATGCCAAGATTCCTCTCCTCCCATAACGATTTTTGTTCTTGTGCTACCCAACAAATAATGTAAAACGTTCATTCATTGACTTTGTAAACAGAGGACTAAGTTTACCAATTGATTTTTATCCAAACAAATGAAGGGGTTTAGATCACTTAAAATAGACAATCATACGAATGACTTTAATCCCCTGAATAGGTGCACTCCAATCATAAGAATAATTTGAATCACTAACGACTTTTGTGCATGTGGCACCCAATGAATGATTTGTTGAGCACAAGACTAACTATATAGATGGTTTGGATCACATAAATGAAGCAATCAAATGAATGGTTTGGATTGAAAAGAACTCCGATCATTTGAACGATTTATAGCACTAAATAAGGTCCCTACAATATAGAAATATTGACTAATGTGAACCAACTCAATCAAATGAAAGATATGAATCAACTTAGCATATCAATTACCTTCGATCACTAAAAACGGACTCAATCATATGATGAGTCCGGATCACTAAAGGAGGCTTAAATCATATTAAGCATTTTGATAAACAAATATGAGCCCAATCATATGAATGGTTTGGACCCGCTGAAAACGCCAAATCATATCATAGGTTTAGATCACTAGAAACAGGGCAAATCATACAAGCAATTTAGATCATCGTAAACAGACCTAATCATATTAATGGTTTGTATCACTAATATGGGTCAACCATATGAACAAACAAAATTGGAGAAGATGACACTACAAGAAAAGGGGGCTTTAGCCTCAATTCAAAACTGTGGCTAAAAAAGTTAAAAACCGAGGCTAAAGCCTTTAGCCTCAGTTTTGCCTCAGTTATCCAAACCGATGTTGAAACCCCCGTGGTTATAGGCTTTAGCCTTAGTTTTAGCAACTGAGGCTAAAATGACTTTTACAGCCTCGGTTCTTCAAGTGAGGCTAAAGGAATCTTTTTAGCTTCAAATTTCTCAAAATGAGGCTAAATCAAAATTTTAGCCTCCATTGTTTCCAACCGAGACTAAATTCAATTTTTAGCCTCAGTTGCCTCCAATTGAAGCTAAATCTATTTTTAACCTCGGTTCTCAACAACCGAGGCTAAACCTTTTAACCACGGGAGTTGTAGTCTCAGTTTCGGTAACTGAAATTTTAGTTTCTATTTGGAATAGAAATCTGGGTAAAAAAAAATAAAAAAAAAATTCAAAGGGCCCACTCAAACGTGGTAATATTCCATCCAAACAACATAAACTCCCAAAGAAGTCTTGCCTTCATCCCCATCATCGGAAGAAAACTCGGGTGACAAGTGATGCCTGGAAAGAAAGCAATGAATCTCAGAAAATTTACTACAAAACTGAGATACAGCATCATTTTCAAAAAGAAGCAAGAAGCAATGAGTTGTTACCTTATGAGGAACCTGGATTCTTTATGGGAACTGACATGCGGTGAGGTAAACACAGCTGGCAGGGACGCAACAAAACTAAGTGATGGGAAGCTTTTCATGATATGCACAGACTTATCTGGCTTTAATAGGAGACAAATTATTGATGTAATTGAAGACAGGTGAATCCTGCAATTAAAAGAAATCCCATTAGAGACTGAAACTTCACAACACAAGGAAAAAGGCAAGATAAAATCAATGACATATTAAAGGATGGCTGTTATATAAATATGTACATGGTGGATAGTGGTTGCCAACAAAAATATATGCACGATAATCACCTGCAGTGGAAAAAACACAAGTTGAGATAATCCCCTCTAAAATATATATATTTGATGCTTTCATCTTTTTCTGTTGTTTGCAAGGAACTTGTAGCATAATGGTGTGACCATAGATTTGAAATGAGTTTGCTCACGCACTTACAAGCTTTCTCAATTATAAACGGCCCAATGAATAACAAGCATTGCCAAAAAAAATGTGTCCAAGAAAAGGATCCACTGCCAATATCCCCGAATGTCACATGTGAGTCAGACACCAAATAAGTAGTCATTCTGTATCAAACTCAGCAGAATCCAGAAAATCTCAATAATATATGATATAGAAAGTGTATAAATAAGGAATGGTCCCAGACCTCAATGGACAATGAGTTACCATCCTTCCCACGTGCCAACAGGTCCAAGTGCCTACAGAACCCAAACCTTCCCAAAGGTGCATGCCAGCTGAAGATTGTCTAGTTGAGAAATAGGATGGTCCAATCATCAGGCAGACCACATGTCTACATTGATCTAGACATTCTGCAAGCCTGGTTTGAATTATTCATTGTTTTCATACTGGGTGCCCGCTTAAGTATCCAACCAGTCTGATTTTTGCACATGGCAATCGTCATCATGGGCCTACCTTTTGGATGGTTTTCATGTCGTACACACTGGGCACATAAACACATTGCTAGGGATGCGAGGGAACTTACCATCCACCACAAAGAACACAGAGTTGTATGCTTTCATTCATCTAAATGACAGGGAAAAAACATAAAAATATAGAACTGTAGACGAGAAAACAGAGCTGAAACATCTTCATCTAAATGGATGTTAAGGAAATTCTTTCATAGTATGGAGTCTCTTCAATATTGCACAAGTAACATGATATGGTGCATGGTACCCATCAAATTGAGGATAGTTCGTATCTTCCTACCCCTCTCAGTTAGCTGACTAGACTTGCAACAACAAGTTAGCTGACTAGACTCACACATATCTTCCTACCCCTCTCAGTTAGCTGACTAGACTTGCAACAACAAGTTAGCTGACTAGACTCACACATATCTTCCTACCCCTCTCAGTTAGCTGACTAGACTTGCAACAACAAATTAAAATACCCAACATAAGATCAAAGAAAACTTTTTATCAACGAAACGGTTTTAGATTACAAGCGTGCTTTCTACCATAAACAAAAAGTTAATTTAAGCAACTTTGAAAGTAATTATATATGAATTTTTGCCCCTGGCTATTCTCATTATATATAGTAGAGATTGCTGTCTGGCTGTTACCAACATTGGGTGAGAAGTGTTTCTGTTGGAACCCAAAATCAAGGGTTGACAGAGGAGCACTCTTTATGATTTTACGCAGATGAACACAATACAATTATGAAATTATGAGTTGTTTACCCCATAATTTTCCCCTTTCAGTTTGCATCCTTTTTTACCTGTCTTTTTTTTCTTCTTTTATTGATAGAAGTATCCATCATTGATCAAAATAAGAAAAGAAGCAAAAGGAAAACTAAGATGCAAACTGAAAGGGGAAAATTATGGGGTAAACAGCTCATAATTTCATAATTGTATTGCGTTCATCTGCGTAAATTGTCACCGTGCTTGAGGCAAGGCTCCCTTTTCAAAGGGTTTCAAACAGAGACAGCCAATGTTTGGTACAAACAAATGAGACCACCACGTTTAAAAGGGCAACACAAAGCAATAAGCAAAAAGAAGTAATAGAACCAAGAAAATACCTTCCACTGCTAGGCGTCACAGTTCTGTATTAGCAGATGCAACGGCCTTTACTAGGCAATCATTCCCTGCAAAGAGAAGATGCGTACAAACTAAAAGAATGAAGGGGAAAAAAAAAGAAGAAGAAGGAAAAAGAGTAAATCGACAAGGCTAAAAAATCATACCAGACCAAAACTGCTTCCATGATTTCAATGTTGTGGGCCAAATTGAATCACAGAATCCTAAAAGCTGCTGCATTTTGGAATATACATCAGCTGAAGATGGCAAAAATGGATGACAAAGCCCACAACATGGACTTCGGTGAAATGAAGTTCCGGGATGAAACTGCATCCAGATTCCTACTCTCCACCTACATCAGAGACAATGGTTACATCTAATGACAGAAACTTCAACAGAAAATGAACCAGAATTAAAAAGGATAACATACCAGAAAAGCATCAACTGTAACTGGAAAGATACTCCTGCAATTTTATTATGTCCTCCTTCAGAGGACGCCAAGATATGAGCAAGCAGTCAAACTGGGCTCAGGTAACACCCTTCCAAAAGGATGTATGTTGTTCAAGAAGATCAGTGTACAACTGAACAAGTAAATCAAAGCAAGGGGACTCCACAATCACATAAGAACCTCTTCTTCCAACTGTCTCAGAGCTTTCAAAAAAGGCAAGGCCCAGGAATGGACTATTTTTTGACTGTCGGAATACTCATCTTCAGTATTCCACTGCTGAAAACTAAGCCGTAGCAAGCTCACAGATAGCATTGAATAGATGCTTTCGCGATGTTTCCAATGCATCATTTGAAGCAGCCAATTCAACCAACTCCAATGAAAGCAGAGGTAGAGGTTGTGCATCAGCATTAATTTGAAGATGAGCAGTAATCTCTCTCCAGCAATGCACTATACAACTCCAAATTGGATGATTTCTTTCTTGTTCAAGTATAGCCAGAAACGAATTGAAAAAGCAGCAGTATGGCTGCAAATGAGAACTATACCATTTAAACCAGAGAGCATATGACATGAGGTTACTTTCAGTGGCCTGTTCAATGGTCCAGTAGGCGGCAAAGAAAAGCATCCTATTGGTCAGCTCCAAATCAAACTTGGCAAGACCCATGTTATTGATACCATGCTATTTAAAAGCATTCAGAAACAGAGTCTGGCATATAATCTGCACAGGAATTACTGACGGCTGGAGTTTCATGCAATCATTCAAGAAAGCCCCAGAGTGACCATCGGAAATTACAGAACCTACAGGTACCAACAGACTTTTGTTGACTAAAATATTTAGTTTGTATGCAGCACACTGTGCCCCCAAGAACTCCAAATACATGCAATTTTGTTTGATACAAGATTCCTTCGAGTATGACAGGAAGTTCCTTAACTTCATTGGAGCAGGCCATCCCCCTGGTCGAGATAAGGAACATCCTGACCGTATATCTGAGTTAGGCAACTCAATCCCTGATAAATAGGAAAGTTTCACATGCTTAACAATATCCCTTCCTTCCACCTCACCTAATGAAGAGAGGTACGTATGCTCCCAACTTAGGTGGAGGCTCCATCTAGGCATATTACCATTCATGAGAAGCTGCTGGAATAAGTGAACCCAGTGAGTGAGCTCAAGAAGGCTAATACATATTCCAAGATGCAATCCTGCATCTCTAGCATACATATGTGCTTGGGCCATCGCATCAACTAACCCATATACAGGGATACCAGATAGAACTAAGAATCTCTTCAGATCTCGAAATAATTTTTAGGGCATAGGTACTAAAGCTTCAATTGGACAGCACCATAAGAAACAACAATAATTAAACGTCATCCACCTCTGTGCAATCAAAGCAACTAGCACTATCTAGTAATGAATATGGTTCCATCATATATATATTTCAACTCCTCTATTCCGCATTGCTCTAGAGATTTCACCATACCTCGGGTTAACAGTGAGAAACATTCGGAATTTTGGATGGGCATGAAGCACCACTGGTTTGCCATCCACAAGCCCACACTCGTTAACAGTGATTGCTCCACTTGGTTCCACTAAAGAGTTGATCATATCAAGAACCCGCACAAGTAAATTACATACCTACTAATGAGCATCTGAAAGGACAAACAATAATGAAAAATAATAGGTATGAAAAACATACAGTTGGGTTGCAAAGATTTGCATTCTCCAGAACAATCCATTCACCATGCTCAATAGCCTTAATTAATCCTGTCAGGGGTGCTGAGAGGGAAAACGAGAGGGAAGAAAATGAGAGAGAGGGAAAGCGAGAGTGCGGCCACGGCCAGAAGAAGGAGAAGAAGGAGAAAACTGACCACAGCGGCGCAGCCGCGGCCAGCGACCCTGTGGCAGTACTTGAAGAAGAAGAAGAAGAAGAGAGGAAGAAGAAGAAGAAAAGAACTGACCCATTCAAACTTTTTCTTTTTTTTTTAAAACCCTATTTCCGTAGGTGAAAATGATTGCATTCTGTTATTTTCCTGTAGCTCTAAGATCTTCTTCAGGCATTCTGTTATTTTCCTGTAGCTCTAAGATCACTATAGTTTTGCTCCAACTTGGGTGGAGGCTCCTATGGCCCATCTAGATGATGGCCCAACTGATCAACCTCAGCTTATCTACTTCCAGTCACAACGAGTGGAAAGTGTTTCATGCAGTGGGGATGGAATTCAAGTTATATAACAGCACTTATCATTGTGTAAATGAAGGAGAGACTTGCCTGTGTCACATGCACACTTGGAGGGCCAGATCAATGTCCGTGTATAGATTGGTCAGATAATCTGAACCTTACATCAGGTGGCCCATAACTTTAATGAAAAAATTGCAGCACAAATTACGTCTGGTGAAATGAAAAGGTTGACCAAGGTCTGAATGCACATGGATCTCCACTGAAGATCATCGGCACATCAACCTAGAACTCTAGGTGCAGTAAATTAAATTAGACTCGACAGAGCCAAGTTCTTCCAAGCCAGGGGGAGATCACGCAATTGAGGCTTTGTTCCTATTGACATAAAATTCCTAGGACTTCTTTTGTTAAGTTTTCTACAACTTCGTCTGAAACTGGGAAATATTCTAACTGATTTTAGGGTAGCATATGGTATTTTGGTTGGAATTCTGCTGATGGAACAAGCTTTTGAAACATAACCCCAACAAATTCAACTAAGACCATTTATCTACAAGTAACGGTTCATAGGAAAAAGGAAAACTGAAAATTTATAACTACAAAAGACAGAAAGGCAGTGATTTACTTACAAGAATCCAACAGCAATTTGGTTCTCATAGTTCAAACCATCAGACATTCCTAGATCTCCAAGGCGATCACCAGGAAGTAACACATTAGTTCTCTTCTTCACTGAGGCATTGCCATCGTTTGGCTCGTCGGTATCTCCTAATTGGTGATGAAGTGCTGCAGCCATATCAAGAGCATGCTCAAAATTTGAACGAGAAGAAAGAAACTGCAATACTAATACAATATACCGACCAGGACCAGCACTGTTTCCTCCAATAGCAGACATAACACAGCTAAAAATGCTGCAATTGTCTGTTACAAAACCAAAAGAAGAAAATGAATAGTTAGAGCATTTTAAAAACTTGGACTAGTTGTTGAAAGTTTGCTGATATCAGAAGTCAACATAATAACCAGCTACAAGCCACTAGCTAATGGAGTTCATTAGTAAACAAAGCATGGCCCACCTTTTTCCAATCTGCAACCCTCATTTAGTTTGAATGAAATGCAGATTGGCTATTGCCTCTACCATTAAGTCGGTGCTTTATGGACCCGACACTGATATATGTGTTTCATCCATACCTTCGATCATGCTGACTTATGATCATATATAGCTGTTGATCTCAAAAATAGGGCAACTCTAATCCTAGGTGGAAGATCTTGAATGAAACTGTCCATTGAATCAAAATTGTTTTTGTGATATTGTGCACTTGATATTTGGAACGCCCCATTTATTCGGCTCATATCATAATCTTCATCTGGATTAGTGGATAGACAGCTTGGGTAGAAGACATGCATCATGGTGGGGCCCACAGAGACCATGAGTCACAGCCATGAGCATAATAGATTTCCAAAATTGCTTGATCTATCTATTCGGCTCCTATATCAATCTACCTCATCTTTCATGAGTTCTGCATACTAGGCTTGATGCAAGGCATTGTTGATAGAGTTGGGATCCACATTCGATACAATTACACGAGGAAAACAAACTACTGAAATCGTAATTATGTATAAGAGATCATAGTCTCTAATACATAATTATGATTAATTAATGAGATGAACCTGTTTCTGGGCGTCTGCCAAACAGGCCTTTAGATCACTCTAATCCATAACAACACTTAGATATTAAATGAAGTAAACAGAATCTAGTCATGCTAAATGCAAGCCTCCATACTTTAGTCACCTAAAAATGGATGGTTAAGAAGAACAAATACAACAAAGCATAGGAAGAGAAAATTCAGCAAATGTCTTCCCACATGGATTAAGTTATGAATTGGCAACAGTTTTGATAGCAGGGAAGCATGAGCAGAGATAATTTCTAACAGGAGATCAAAGTCACATGACTACTAGTAGATAAGAAGCAATTGAAGGTTCCTAAGAATCTGTGTTTTATTGCAGGTTCATCTATTTCAAATCACCAAAAGAAACAGAAAATCCATTGAAATCTCAAAATGTATTTCAAATACATGATATTACATTAATCAAAGATAAATCTCTAAAATCTAAATAAAAAAACCTAATGTTGAGGCATAAAAAATGGTGATGAAGAAAGGATTGAAGCAAGAGAAGATTAAGAGATAGAAAATTGGAAAAGATGAAGAATGAAGTA